>JAUBNY010000194.1:344638-370525 GCA_032275445.1 Crypturellus soui
GTGTGCAGGGGGGTTGGACTAGATGACCTCTAGAGGTCCCTTCCAACCTTAGGCATTCTGTGAGTCTGTGATTCTATTTCAAAGTAGTTAGTTTATCTTCTAAAATAGAAGATAATCTCATGATGATAGCGCTTCAGAGGATAGTTTGCTACCAGTGTTTCACTATGGATTATAGTATCTTAATGAGCTGTGCTCCTGCCTCTTTGGAGCTACCTGATGGATACTGGGAATTGTCTGCCAGGGTGTGTCAGAGGTAAAATAAAGAGTTGAACTGTTAGCAAGTTTGAATGAAACTAATTAAAAAAATAAATTATGGTTCTGATTTTTTTTCAGAGAATATTGAGAAGAAAGATTAACGTTCTGTGAAATAGAGTAAGTTTTGAAAGTTGTTATTGTTATTCTTTAATTTGTTTTCATTTCTCTTCTTCTCAAGTAACTTATTTAAAATTATTGTTAATACTTCTCTGAAGTCATCGATATTAGTTTCATTTAATGCCATGGCTGTCTAATCCAAATACATTTTGAAGCATCATTAAACAGAAGAAGCTAATAATTTTTGATCAGTACAGTTTAGCTACATATTGGAACAAATAAATGAAACAAATATTCACAGTCTGAAGCATAATTGAAGCTTTTAGACTTCTTTTTTTAATTCCCTCTCTTCTGCGGAGAAGAAGAATCTTCCTTAAAGGAAATCAGTTATTTTTCTAGTTGTAATCTCTTTTCCTGGGATAAAATATTGAAAGTCTTTCATTATCCTAAACAGGAAATAAGCCCTAGTTTGGAAATCAAAGGAATAAATATTTCAGAAGGCAGAAATGGGAGGACTTGAGGTATTGTCATTCTTGGTTGTTTGCAAAAATGACCACTAATGAATTGCCTTATCTTTAGAGTGAGTTTGCAGTCACATGCCATAAAGTGGCATCTCTGCTAACACTGTCCAGTATTTTTTTAAACATATAGTGTGCATACACACATACTGCATGTGCCATTCAAATTTATATTTTGACTGAACCATCCAGGGGGCTTGAGAAGAGCAGTTTTGTGCCCAGAGTGCAGGCGCGATGGCCCTGGGGCTGCTGCTGGTCGTAGCCTCCCCGCAGCCCTGGCCCTGCAGCAGCTCTCCAGTGCAGGAGGGAGCCGGCGTTCTTCACACTGTCCCCATAAGGGACACTGTCTGCAGGCAGGAGACTTATGCAGCACAGCCTTAAAATGTTGCTTGCATCTTGCTGTTTCACATATGATGAACCCTGTGAAATTCAGTTGGGATTCTCTAACCGATATTTTGGTCATGACAGCTATAGAGTCAAGTGGTTTTTACGGTTCATAAATGTATTCTCCATTTCAGTAATTTGCTGGCATATCTTGTTGTGCCATTCAGTCCTCCTTGGACAGAGATGCCAAAGATGGCCATGCTGTAATATACCACATTAACAAGAAAGGTTTTAATAAGAAAAGATTGCCTTACTGAAGGAGCAGTGTAAAACTGAGAGTGGTCCTATTCATTTCAACTTGCCGAGGAATCATGTCAAATTTTGCTACCCTCAAAAAGGTAGTAAATAAAATTCAGTAAGACTGTCTAACATTAGTAGGAGGTTATAATGCTAGAGCTGTGAATTTTAGCTAAAAAACTTCTGGGAATTTCCTTCTCTCTGAAACCAACAGGGAAACAGGAGAGATCAGTTGGGAAGTAGCAGGGATACAGCAGCAAATCAGAGGTGGAAACGTAGTAAAAATAGAAAGATTCATGAGAAACAGGACTGTCAGAGACAAAAAAAAGGCTGAAGCTGGAATGGTCAGAGGAGGTGATATTGCTTCCTCTTCCCGCAGAGGTGGGAGGGCAGAAGAGCGGCAGAGGGGCAGGATGCAGCAGAGATGTTGACTGCTGCTTCCTGTAGGCTAGAGGAGTGGAGATGGGACAGTGAAATCAAAGCTGTAAAAAGGCCTGGGAGGACTATGACACATGCATGGAAGGCTGGAGAGTGGTCCTAGTGGGAAGAAGGACACCATGCTATGAATTGCTTAGAGTGCTCTTTTTGAAGATGAGAACTAGTGCCAGGGGGCAGATGCTGACAGAGCTTCACTGCTCTGCAGTTCAGGAGCATTGAGTGTTGGCATGTGATCATCCTGCCTGCAAGGGACCTGTAAATGTACGAGAATTCACATGTCTGCATTGGAACTCAGTGAAGTATCTATAAGACGAAGAGGGCAAGAAAGTCAGCAAAGCTATGCTAGTGTGAACAGTTTCTTTATAACTCCAGGAAAGCACAGAGAAGATAAAAATCTTCTAAATACTCTAAACAGTTCATGGCAGGGAGAAATGACATGTCTGGAGGGTAAAGGAATTTGGGAGGTACTGGGATGCGAAAGCTGGTCTGCTTTCATTACCATTACCCTTTGGCTGGCCAGTTTGATATGGTGATATGCTGTTTGCTCCTTCCCCTTTTCTTCTGGGAATAACGCATCCCTTTTCTTGGCTTGATCAGCAGTAATCTGCTGACCTCATGAGGCATTTTCCCAGGAATTGGAGTCTCCTCCCTCTCTTGCCTCCCATCCCTCATCCCATGGGACAATGCTTCTCTCAGCAGACTGACTAAAAATCCCCTTCTGAGGAGCAGGATATTTCTTCCAAAGTCTTTTCGTAAGGATGGTTTTCTCTTTCCAGAGAGAAAATGAGATTTGTGATGGAGAATCTGCTGGGTGCTTGTGCCTGCTGATCCTTTTAAAGGCTCTAAGCTTTTTCTGGGCGTCTGAAGGGTTACTAGGTCACCAACAGCTATGGCTATAGCTTCTGCTATATGAGGAATTCCTCAGTTAGTTGCAATGCCAGTGGTTCAAACCTGATACAATGTATTAAGCCAGTGCCATGCTCTTCACTGCTTGTTTGTAGCATTGGACAGGAAAAACACTATCACAGGTTACTTGAAGGTTACTTAAAAAAACACAGCTTTTTAGCAGAATGTCTTGACATTACCCTTTGTCATGTTTAAAAATCTGATTTGTATCCAAGATAATAAATGCAGTTTATAGACCTAGGCCATTTTAAATATTGAATTTATTTTTGAGGTTGTAATGTCACTGCACAACCATCAAAACAAAGTTCTAGAAGTAAATTAGTCGCTTTCTAAGAATTTGTTTTTGTTCCTTATTTGTACTCTTTACAATGATTTTCATCTTCTCATCTATTGCCATAAAACTTAGGACTTTTTTTTTTAATATAAATTGTCACCCCTTATCATACTCATACTAAGTAATTAGTATTGGTGCTGGTAAATCAGGGAAGGGTGACACTTTGGGGGATTTATGAGAACATTGAGTTATGTGACTGGAACAGATTATAGTGAGCTGGACTGCAAAATGGGCAGAATAACTTCGCTTCTTCCCACCAAAACTGTTTACAGCTTTGCCTTTCAATTGTTGCATAAGAATAAAGAAAAGGTGAGATTAAAAAAGGAGTCAATTTACAATGGCAGCAAATGAGCAAAGTTGCAAGGGGTTTTCCTTTTATGCCCTCAATCTCAGAGAATTTGCGATTTGCTAAACCGAGCAAAATCTGGGCTTTGCTGTGGTCCACAAGCTGCTTCTGGGGCTGCTAGTGTAGCTAGTTCTACCATTCAGAGTTGCTCTTGCCAAAATCTGTTGAAGTTCAGGCATGCTTCTGATGTGCGCTAGTTGAAGTTTTATGTAGCTTGACACTTATGCCAAGCTGACTGCAGTGCTGCGGGATGAGGGGCATGACAAAAATGTCCTACTGAGGCCAGGTTTCTGTCAGTCAAAATGTCTCTGACGGTGCACCAGCTACTGTGATAGCTACATTTCATTCTGATGATGAATTTGTTGAGGTTTTGGCTGCTCACAAGAATGCTTTTGTACCCTGTCTGTTGCACGTGGTCTAGCAATGCACACACTTTGAAGAGAGGGTCTACCAAGCTACATGGAACAAGCAGGGGGTAAAAATATTTGAGCTTGGACTATGCTTATGATCTTACTTCAACAGTAGGCATGACTATTCGAAGGGAAAAAGGGAGAGTGAGTTAATTTTAAAATGTTCCGGACAGTATACTTTGTTCTTGCTGCACTGGTTGCAGTGAGTTTGCTAGCTGGTGAGAGCGCTGTCGCAGGCCTGTCAGAGATAAAGCTAAAATCTCCCCCTGCTTCTGCTCGTCATCTCCCCAAGCAGCAGTGATGCAAGGCGGTGCTCGCGCACAAGCAGGAGCCGCTTCCAGTGCTGGAGAGAGCGCGGCCAGCTCTTGCGCAAAGGCAAGGGGCTGGGCAGCTCTCCTAACGCGCTGCTCCAGAGCTGAAGCTGTCTCTCTCTCTTTCTCTCATCTGTCTCCCCCTTTCCCTTTCTCTTCCGCTTCCCCTTCGCCTTCCCTTCTTGCACTGTGACAGTTTTATCAGTCTTCAGAATGTTTTTAACATCATATTTCTGGTGGGTGTGAGCAGCCTTGAATTGGCAAAGCGCTAACACTTTCCTGCCTGGGCATCTAGTTGCGAGTTGGAAATGAGAGCAGTTTCTCCTTCGGGAATATGCTTCTGTTAAGGCCAGGGCATGGTTACGTGACTGCCTACTGTGTTAGCTGGGAGGAAAAGAAATAAAGCACTTCTGCAGCAGGTTGTTCACATCCTTTTTCCCCACCTGTTTCTTGGAAATCTTAGGATTTAAATAATTACACTGTGTCACTATGACTCTAGAATAGGGACTAGCTTGGAAATAAAAAATACCTGAAGCTTTTCTCTATGCCATAGCATTTGTGGGTTGAATCTGCAGGGGCTGAATACGTGTTAGCTTTTTGGTACAATGATGCCCTTCGTTTCAGCAGTCCAGTGTGTTCATCTACCTTCCTGGCTCCTCAGTGCCTTCATTTCCCAGTTGTGATTCTCCTTCTCCTTCCATCTTTTTTGTGAACTTTGAGGTAGGTACATCTGCTGTCTGCAACCTCTGCATCTGACTTCATCTGTTTCTCTTTGGCAACCACATTATTGTGGCGATCTGTTGGATTCGTCTCAACCTGTGGTGGTTGCCCATGGTTCTGGAGGCGATACTGAGGGTCAAGAAGCACTGACATCTATGAGATGATATGCCAAATGACGTTTATTGAAATACGCTGCTGGTTTTCATCTTTTCCGCCAAGGCGGAAGTTGTCTTATGCACCTATCAGGTTCTGGATATCACCTTTTGCCTTAATATGGCTAAGCCCCTGCCCTTTCCGTGACATCACGAGATCTTCCGTCCGTCATTCCCTGTCTCTGCTTCTGTCACGTACAACAGGTCTTGTTAGCAATACGGCTACAACCCCCACAGCGATCAAGGAGGGTTTTTTTGTGGTCCACTTCTCCACTGCTTCTGTGTATCTGAATGTCGCTGCCTGACCTGCCTTGTCTCTTTTAAGATCCAAGCAATTTTTACGCTTGTGTGGCTTAGTTGTCTTTTTTTATGTTGCTTTTAGCTATCTCTATGGGACCCCTGCTTGCATGCAGCCATCTGAGCTGCATATGGTTTATATGAATTTTTATGTGTAACACCTAGAAACCATATTAATAAAAACATTAGAAGTTCATGGATTACTGAGCTGACACATATATGCTTATGCGTATCTGGTCTACTCATTTGCTTTGGAGACAAAAAAATAGAAAAAAATCATGAGAAAAATATCTGTTCTAAGAGAACTGCAGCATGAGATATGCAAAAGAGAAGAGATTAGCTGAGCTGGTGAGTCCATGCAGTCCAGCAAATGTTAGACTGAACAAGTGGAAGGAGCTGAACAGAGATAAAATTTGAGTGTTTTGTGAATGGTAAGTTCCACACAGTCCTTTGCCCTGTTTGTTGTTCAAATGATCCTTTCTTTTTGTTCATTGGATCTTTTGGGGGGAGGGGAATTTAAGCAACTTCCAATTATTATTAGGCTTCTACAATAATAACTGTAGACTTTCAGAAAGCAAGATTTAATGGGATCTCAAGAGACACTCAAGAGGTCATTCCTCTGCATCAGCTCAGGATGAGTTGTACCTGTACAATTCCTAATAGAGATTTATGTAACTGCTTCTTAAACCTCTGGCAACTAAAAAATAATCAGTGTTTCTTTGTTAACTCTGGTGTTTTCTGCACCTCTGATCCTCAGCTGTTTCCTTCCAGACATTTGTTTTTCCTGTACCCTCTCAAAATGTTTTACCCAACTGCACAGCGCAGTCTGATTGAGGGTCCGGACAATCTCAGATCATATGGAAGGGTTATTTTGCAGGCTCTCTTCTTACGNNNAAGAGGAAACAGCCACAAACTGAAGCATCAAAAGTTCCACAGGAACTTAAGGAAAAATTTCCTGACAGTGAGGGTGATAGAGCACTGGAACAGGCTGCCCAAAGAGGTTGTGGAGTCTGCTTCTCTGGAGATCTTCCAGACTCGCTTGGACACAGTCCTGTGCCAGGTGCTCTAGGTGACCCTGCATGTGCAGGAGGGTTGGACTAGATGACCTCCAGAGGTCCCTTCCAACCTTAGGCATTCTGTGATTCTATGATTCTATGATCTCTCATGCTTTGAGAGGTGATGAGTGCTAAGTCTAATTATTTGCAGGTATCCTGGTGAAATTGTCCACTGTTTGTCATTTGTATCATTTTTCCAGTTAAGAAAGGCAGTTCTGAATTGCAGTCCTTTCTTCCAAGGTTACTTTAGTTTCTCCCAGCTTATTATAATTTGCAAAATTAATAAGCATGCTCTGTATCCTGTCATCCAAGTACTCAATTAAAAATGCTGAATAGTAATGGACGAAGGACACAAAGCTGCAGAAAATCAAATAATTCATCTTTCATATTTGGTAGCAACCTACTATCAACTTCTCCAATTCATTGTGCAGTTCACTTACAGTTCTTTCAATTTAAGCAGTGTTTTCTGAACTTACTTAGAAGACTATTACAAGAATAAATTTCAGAGCATCAGTCTAGCAGAGAGACTGGGAGAGGTTTTTTCACTATCTACATTCTCCTATAGAAAGAAGTTAGGATTATGTGACATTTTGTTATTAATTCTTTCCTTGTGATCTTCTAAATTCCTCCATTATAAACTTTTTATTTCATGTATTCTTTTTCTAGGAGCTGTTAGTCTGACTGGTCTTTCGGTTGTTAGATAGTCCTCTTTCCCCGTAGTCCACTTCCCCACTACATCCTAGAGATTGCTAGTGAGCGCCTTAAAGGTGCAAGTGCAACTTGAGCCCTATGAAGCTTCTATCATCTCACCTGTGCAATTCTCTAGCTTTAGTTTTATTAGTTTTATTCCTGCATAGCCAGGTCATTTTTTCTTGCATTTAATATCCACTAATAGTATACCTTTTTTTAATTTTTTTTTTTTTAGATAAATACACCAAAAATATTGTGTTTTTTTCCAGGAGCACAGAGTTTTAGGTTTTTTTCTTTGGATAACAGAACAATCTTTTCCTTGTTATTATTTTGTGACTGATATTGCAAGCTGTAAGAAAAGAAGTTTTCAATATATCTAGCTATCTGTATATAATTTTGTTCTGATTTTTGTTCCCATTTGTTGGTCCTATTATATTCGTGTTTCCTCCTTAGTATACTCTGAGTATCAAGTTACGTACCTTCTATCTTTTTTTTTTCATATGAGTTAGTCTGTGCTTGTGCCCTTAATATTATTTCGCTGAGGACCTGTCACTTTCCTGAACTAATTTTTTCCTTGAGAACTACTTTCCATGGGATCTTACTTACACTTGGGAATATACTGAGGGTGTACTAAAAGCTGCTTTCCTGGAGACCTCTGAATTCCTTCTCCTGTTATCACTCTTTCCGCAGCTCTTGGTTGGTTTTCACTTTAAGCACACTGTTACCCGCTTCCTCCCACTTTCATGTTCTTGCACAGTTTCTACCCATTGGTTATACTCAACCCTGGAAGAACTCCCTCTATGTTGTTTTCGCTACTTGTGATTGCCAACACAAAGGTGTTACTCTCCATCCTGGTTTACTCCACCCTCAGTAAATGTCTGCAGTTTAAATGTTACATTAAGGCAAAGCCCTGTGCTTGATATGATCGTTGATTTTTCAAATAAAATTCTTATCACATCCTTTTTTCAGGCTTTACTGCTTACATCTTTTCCAATGAAGTTCCATTTTATCCTTAAATCAGAAACTTTCAGTGGGCTATATCACAATGCTGTCTGTACCTTAGAGAAGGTTAGAGACTACAAAGCAGGTTAAATTTATTTGTTGTACTAGGGAGCACTTTTTTTCTTTTCCTTTCCATAAAATGCCATTTCTTTCATGTAAACTCTAAATATGCAAATGATCACAGAAAGTATTTGTTTTCGAAAATGTGACGTCATTTTTGTTATGGACTTGACTTTCAATTCCTTTTATTTCCTGACGTAGCAATGTAACACCAGAAAATTTGTTTATCTGTTTAAATATAGGTAAAAATACCAGTTATTCCTCTTCAGTTGCCCACGAGTGAAGAATTAGGTACACAATAGATATTGTTTCATGTGAAACCAATATTTGTAAACGCATCACAATATCATGTACAGTATCTTATTTTACGATGAATATTTTAAACTTCAAGTTAGTGTTGTAAGTTACAAAGCTGTATAAAGTTAACATTGTGTTTCTTTTAGGATCTTTTAGATTTTTAGTTTATGTTCCAGTTGTTCAGAGAAGGTTTTATTTTAGGTTAAAGCCCATAAAACTGCTTTTGTCCTCCAGGGCATGGGCAGCAAAAAAGATGAACAAAGTCATAGAAAGAAGTACTGAAAGTCTTTGATAATAATCCATAGCATTGTATAATTACTCAAATGAGTGAAAAGACCATTTATTTGGGAAGAAATGCAAAGATAAAACAAGATTAAAATATATCATTTATGTATCTTTTTGTTACATTCTCCATATCTTATAAACCTTTCATTTACAAAGTAGGAGGTTTTAGCAACACTGCACACTAATAATATATTTTGTTTGACTCAGTTCCGTTAAATACTTGTTTAAATACGTAAATGTGTTGTTACTGTCTTGGTATTAATAAAATTTAAATTAAGTTTAAAGAATTAAAGAGCAAATTTTTACCATCTTTTTTCCTGCACTCACCATGTTATTTTAGCCATTCAAATTGTGTAATAATGGCCGTTGAAGTCTCCCATAATTAGCAGCAATTCAGAAAGGATTGCCTATCTTCTTGGAGTACAGTACTTTATATAGGTGTGGTGCTAAAAGGAATTTATATAATCTTAAAATTCTTCTTTTTAAAATTTTCAAGTGTGTTTAATTTTAGTTCTGTATAAACAAACCTTATTTACTATCCACTAATTCTTTATATTGCATATAAATGGCATTGTTGTGCGTGGGATGTTGAGACATGCTTACATGCACACACCTGTATTAATGAGTCTGTGACTGATAGCACATTGATCAACTCTGATGATGGTGAAAGTTACTTTTGGGGAAAAAAAATGAAAAATGAAGGAACAAAAAGAAAGGAGAAGGGGAGACTTTGCAGTGGCCAACTGGGACGAGAAGTGGTGGGAACCCAGGGAAGCACGCCTCCTCTGGGTGTTCTCCCCAGTGTGGCAGGTGATGATAAATAATGAAGAAATTATTTTTTACCTTCTAAACTAAACCATACAAAATAAAAGATAAGAAAAGTTGGGGCAGAGGGGAAAAGCGGCAATCATCAGGATTACCATGGGAAGTTGCTTTGTGTGAGATTCTATCACAACCGCCGCGCTGGGGCTTGCAGTTACAGCACCTTGAAAATGAGAGACCAGCAAGGCCAAAATACTGGTGCTGACGCTTCCAGAAGCGTCGGTGCAACAGCTTAGGTGAGTGTCTCCCAGGCTGCAAGGGAAGGGCAGCCGCAGTGTTGGCAGTGGTTAGCGGTACGAGGGTGAAGCACTTGCAGCACCGTGCTGAGCGGGTACATAACAGCTGCTGTAAGATTCCAGTACCTATAATACCTGGTGTCTGTGGATAAAGCAGCTGTATCATACAAGGATATCATCTTCCTCTGGTTGGTTCCCTGCTAAATCTAGACGCGGAGTTCCCCGCTTGCTTGGTTTGGCCTATAGAGCTACACCCCAGCGTACTCCCAGAAAACTCAGTCCACTGAGTGACCCTGCTGGCTGGAGGATATGACAATAAACTAAAGTTTTCTGGAAACCCCAATTGGGATAGTTACCTCTGCTTTGCATATTGCTATTCCTTTTCTTTTTTTTTTCTTACAAAGAACAAATTGGTGTAATTCTGTGTCACTGTATTTTAGGCTCTTGTAATAACTCTTGCTGCATACAACCTGGAATTAAACCTTAGCAGCTCTGCGGCTATAATAAGAGGAAGGTTTATTGCCAGCTAGTGTTTCATCTGCTGGTTAGATGACTAGCTGTGTACCAGCTGTATAATATATTCTGTAAAGATAGCATCATTACAAAATTTCACTCTTGGATCTCATACACCCACCAGGAAACCTGTTTTATCTTGTGCTTAGAGCAAGGAATCCAAATGAGTTATCTTAAGGAAAAGTAAATACGACTATTAGGAAATATTAAAGAGAAACCATTTCATTTCTAGATTGTTACTGTGAGAGAAAGAAGTGTATCTGGAGGGTAAGTGGGAGAGCATGCTCATGAATCTTTGGGCTCTGATTGACACTTGGCACAGCTGAGAGGAGGAATGGCCAAAAACGTGGCTTTTAGCCACTTTTACATTGGCTTCTCCCCTGCGTGATTCTGGCTAGCTCCTAGCTTATGTCAAAAAAGCCTTAATATTGCTTTAGCTTAATTTTCCGGGGGACTTTCTGGCAGAAAGTGATCACCAGGACCTATGCAGAAGGTCTTGATGGCTTCTGTAATGGGAGAAACAAGTGTTGATGCTAAACCTTCAAGGGATTCCTCCAATAAGAGAAATGGTTCTGGGCAAACATGTAGCTGTTTTTCAAAGGAGCATGGCCAAAATGATGGCCAGGCCAAGCACCCAAGAAGTGCATGGCACCTGAAATAGAGGAACTCTGAAATAGGTCAAGGTGATAGCGTAGAGCCACTTTGTCTTTTGTTTGTCATTTTGCTAAAACTCTTTGGCCTATTATTTTATCTTTAATTAAAAATATATTTCAGATAAAACTATGTGTTTCTGAATAGCTTTTCTTTGAATAGCTTTTGTTCCCAAGCCTCGCGATTCCTTTGCATTCAGTAAATACCTTAGAAAAGCAAAGTAAAAGTGTGCCTCAAGTCTGTATAGTGTTACTCTTACAGAACTGTAAACCATTTGCAGTCAGCAGTAAACTATTTGCAGCTGAAAATGCAGATAATTCTTGGCAATGAATATAGTACAAAGCTTTCAGTCTTCCTGCTGAGAGAAAATGTCATCATGACACTGAAAATGTATTACTTAAAGAATTTTTGTAACCTAGAAAATTAGATGCACACACAAACAATGTATTAAAAATAGAGTCTAAAATTTTCTCAAAAGCTAGAAAATGGTAGAAATAGTGGTCTTCAGTAGCTTACCTCTCTTTCCTGTGTGAGTATATAATGCTAAAGTCTTTGCTTACATGATCACAAACTTTTTCCACTTTTACCATGTCTTCCTGAGCACAATATGTAGTCTTACTTCATTTAAAAATCATTTATTGATTATTTTGTCTTTTTTTCTCATCATCTTCCTGTTGTAGCTGACTTGTCTTCATTGCATATTAAGAAAAGAGGAGTAGTCACTTTCTACTGAGTTCGCTTTTTTATCAATTAACTTTTTTTTTTTAACCTTGCACAGAAGGTTCTTGAATGTTGTTCTTTATAGTGTCCCAGTTGGGCAACTAAGTCACAGATCAAAAGTTTCCATTAAAGTTGAGTGTCAAATTTATTTGTGAAATTTTTTATTCAGCATATTGCATAGGATTTTTGTGTGTTTTGTGATGTGACTGGGCAACTAGGGATTGGTGCTTTAGTTCTGTACTTGTGGAAGTGAGAGGCAAAGTGATTTATGCTGTCTTTGGAGAGATGAATCACACCTTAGAGCCTTTTCTTTTTCTTTTTAACTAAGGAGGCCTAGTTAGTTAGCTCAGTGCAAAAGCCTAACTCTTAGATGGGCAAAGTTAATCTATCAAAAGAACACAGGACACTATAGAAATCTCCTTATGTTCTATACATTTCTAATTTATCCCAAGGGAAGATGCATCCTGGTGCAAAATAAATATAGTCCTGTACCAGGGAGGAAAATCTATGACTATGAAATTCATGGTTGTACTGTACAGGGAGGACCAAGCTATAGCTGTACCAGGTATTTTGACTTTTTGCAGAGTCTGGAATAGTTTTTTTCAACTTCAATAACTGTCCTTTTAGCACATCTTTAAATGCATGTGCTATGTTACGTAACTGTAATCTGTATCTAGGCTACCACTGAGGTTTGATGATGAGACTTTGGTTGAATTTATAAATCAAAACTACCTTATGTGGTACAAGACCTGCAGAAACAACAGCCAATAAGATGAAGAGTAGGATAAAATAAGCTGTGGCCATAAAGTCTAATCATTTGAAAGGAGGTCGGTGCGTTGAATAAGATACAGACTTTACTGTACTCTGAAATAGCTTTTTTATTTTTGTTTAACTTACTGCTTATGAGCTAATCTAACATCTGACTTTTTAAACTCTAAAATATCATCATAGAAACAGATATTCATAGAACTTTTACATTTAGGTCAGTCTAGCTGCAAAATACATGTTTATAACAAAGGAAGAATTTACCAGCATAGTTAAAAAATACAATCTTAACATATTACAAAAACAACAATTATTGAACCACAATTTTTAACCTCTGACTCCAGTCATCATGTGCCTTTCTAATCTAATTACCAAAAATGAAATGCAAAATTATTTAAATATTGGAACCAGCAGCAAACTTCAGAGGTGTAATACTGCATTAAAAAAGGATTTTTAGTGCCCTATGCTTTTTCAGAAAGTTATGATAATTGTATCTTCAGTCCTAGCCTACCAAAATCTTACTGATTTATTTAGTGTTTGCTGTAGTCTGCTGTGTCATGGATTTATGTTTTTCCTGCATAATTTTCTCTTTGAAGGGGTCTGAAAATGTTACTGCAGATCTTTTCTCTGTGTGAACTTAATTTAGCCATAAAGTTAAGAGCTACTAAAATGCTGTCTCATAATCTTGAAGTGTCTCATAAACATGAAATGTCCTCGCTTGTGACATCGAAAATAGGAACTTAAAATCCCATCAAATTATTTTTATTGCAAATGACAGCTTTCATCTGCTGGGCTTTGCTGCCAGAATAAGCACATTTCGGTAAGCACAAACAGGCTTTAAAGAAGTGCTCTGTCCTTCAGCTGTGCGGTTTCCAGTAGTTCCCCTTCCCTCAAGGTGGGATGGAGAGAAGAGCTGCCGTCCTGGCGCCCTCACGTGTAGACAGCCCCTGCCACCGGTGAGGTTTGACGGGTGGCATTCTGCTCTAATAAAAGGGACCCTGCTCGTAGCAGAGAGCTCTGTGTGCGTCACTGAAGCTATTTCAGTCTTTGCTGCCTCCTGAGCTGCATGTAAGCCGACATCGGTGACTCTCTGCTCAAATATGATTTCGTAAAAGGAAGTAGGAAGCATGACTTTCAAGCTGTGTGTGAAGATGAGCTAAAATAGTAACAGAAGTCTCTCTAGAGAATATGAGAAGACCAAAAAAAAACACCTCTCTTAAGCATACCTATTGTTAAGAAAAGATCAGTCTGGCAGACTCTGTTTTGTACCAGCTTAATGTGTTAAATGTTCCTTCTTTTCTCTAATGCTCTGGGCTGGCATTACAGCAGCAAAGATACTAGGTAGCTGAGAAGAGCCAGGAAAAACTTCCTCTGCTGATTTTGCCACTCAGTCTGGGCCATTCAGAGGGTCAGACCCCTACGTGGAGAGCCCACCTCGCACGTCATGGCCTTGCAGCCTGCCCAGAGCGTGCAGGCTGTTCGCGGTGCTAGTTGTGAGTTGTGGCAGTGCTCGGCCCGAGGGAGCGTCTCTTTGCTGGGATTTCTACTGGAGGGTGCGCGTTAGGGCCAGACATCAGGGACTCTGATTGCTGCGGGCTGAGGGTTTGGTGAGGCGGCCCCTTGGAGAGCGGCAGGACAGTCTTTAATGGCCAGGCATTTCCAGGTATTTGGGGGAAATACAGGGTAAAGCGCACTCAGATCAAATCACTGAGGCCAATCCTGAGAAATTTTGCTGTTTGGCTTCAGAACTAATATTCTGTTTGACCACATGTCTCTCAGACAGGAATCATGTCATGAAGTGCTGTATGGATTTGAAACAGCCTGAATTTCATTGTGCCATTGTTGTACCCAGCTTATTAACTAAAATTTGAATGTCTTCTTTTCTCCTAGTGTATCTCTCTTTTTCACCTGCTTCATTTTGTCCAGGGTGCTTTGTATAGCACCTAGCACAGTGAAGTGCTGATGAGAGACGCGAGCCTCAGCCTCACTAGAAAATAGGCAGCAACACTCTCTGCTGCAGTAAAGTAACGTATCTGCTGTCTTAGGCTGAAAGAAACCTTTCTGCCCTCCTATCCCTTCTTCAAAGCTATAGTGATTAAAATATGCTCTTTTAGACCATTGGGAGGTATAATCTGAAATGAGTCTGCCTTGCTGCCCTACCAGAATTGTTTGATACATGGCACACCCAAGAAAAAGGAAGACCCACTCCTTGCTCAGAAGCCATGTTATTGATTGGCAGCCCTTGGTTTACTCTAATTTGATCCTGGGCCATCTGCAAATTATCATTACTCCTCTTTTCCTTAGCAGTGGGATTGATGAACAGATACTATCTTAAAGGTTGAACAATTACTTCCATATCTGTATTTTTTTTATCAGTGAATTCTCATTTTCTGTTCTTTGTTTAAACTGCTTTTATCATAATATGTATTTTGAAACATTGTATACTTCTTTAAAATAAAATAATTGCTCAAAAAATCTGGTAATTTGGGAAAACAATTAGGTTTTAAACTTCTTTTACTTTATATAGTTGACTTTTAGTCATCAACAGGGTAAAGCAAAGTAACAGATGTTACTAGGCAGTCACCTTGTTACTGATTTTTGACCTATGTGGGATATGAACATTGCTTATGACACAAACAGAAAGTGTGGGCTGCTCTCTGCGTACTATGCTACATGTAGGTCGTTATTTGATGTATTTATTCCTTAACGAGATTACTAAGGAAAAGTTCAAGAATAGTATCATCTTACCTATTCTGAAAAATATCTATTATTTTAAGCTTTGATAAGTACAGGCCTGATAGTGTTTGAGAGAGACCCATTACCCATTCATTACTCAAGAGAAAAATAATTTCTTGCTTTCAGGATATAATTACAGGCATCTGTAAAACAAGCATGTGATGAATGATGTGTAGCATAAAGTATAAATAGTGAGGGAGGAGACTTGCTTTGAGACAAATTCTCTGAACTTGAATACAAATGCCAACTTTGACAAGCACTTCATCAAAATGATAGTTGAAGTCATTTTCTGAGTCAGTTCTTGACTTAGCATTATCTTCATAATAGATGTGTTCTGATTAGGAGTCCAGTTTCATGTAAACTAAGGTAAATACAATGCAATTTTGCTCTCAGCTATAAAGTGAGAAGTGAGAATGGATCAGAGGCAGCAGATCCTTGTCCCCTAGAGCTGAAGAAAGCAAAGGCCACTTTAACTCCCGCTTGCATTTCCTCAACCCTGAGGTTGGTGTTTCACATAGCGCAGTCTCAGGGGTAAGCAAAAGTAGTTTGGAGAATGCTCTGATCTGTTTTTCTATATTCTGGTGGTGGATGGGGAATAGATATACCTTGATTATTCCCCTTTT
Organism: Crypturellus soui; assembly: GCA_032275445.1. Classification (NCBI taxonomy): domain Eukaryota; kingdom Metazoa; phylum Chordata; class Aves; order Tinamiformes; family Tinamidae; genus Crypturellus; species Crypturellus soui. The sequence continues at coordinate 360,459 of JAUBNY010000194.1, forward strand.
ATCAAGCAGTGTTCCCAAAATTAGTGGCCATGAGGGAGGTGACCTGTTCTGTGAGCGAATTCGGTGTCAGAAAATTTGCCTGCTTCGGCAGCATCCCCAGGGACTGCATTCACTAGGTTTATGGCATAGGAAATGAGCTACAGAAAAAAAAAGTGATTCCTGACATGTTCTAAGTATACTACTAGAAAACGGATTCTATTATTTTGCCCTGCTTTGGGTGAAATGTTCAGCCAAGGTAGGTGTAAATAATACTTTTTTAAACAACTAATTGCCTGAGAGAACTATAGTGCAAATGCTGGCTTAAGTATTAAATACGTGTTATTCATAAAACACAAGTGAGACAATATAAATAACAGGCCATCGTACCAAAAGTAATATTGACTTAGTAGTGAGGGAATATATGAAGATATATAAAGTGAATATAACCTGCTAACTGAAAAGAAGAAAGAAGATGAAGAAAAAAAATGCTAGGTCTCCCTAATACCTCTTTAATTCTCTCTTTAATTTATGTCCATTACCAAAAGTCTAGAGCCAAAGTTTCTCTTCAGCATGAGTAGATATAGTTTCACTATATTCCGTTTCACTACATTCCTATTTTGCTATATTTTGTTTATATTCCGCGTTTAAATCAGAATTAGTACATGGTTCACGAAGAATCCCAAGATGGAGGGTGTTACCTTCTACCCTAGTGATACAGGTTATGTTCAGAAACATGATATTTTTCTCCTTGTGGAGCTACTTCGTCTGTTGGGTGATGTGGTTTTGCAGGAAAAGAAGTGAAAATCATGTGGAAATGTTGATTCTAAAGACTTTCAAGATACACTGTTTCTCTTGGGGGAGCTAAAATTGAAAACTGTTTAAAATCTGGGAGCATCTGTCCTCATAGTTCAGACTGCGGATTAACTGAGTGCTAAACTGCCATCACATTTTCATGGGGATTTACAGAATGAACAGAAAGTGCTTAACTGTTTTGAGCCAGTCTAATTTTAGAACTGAGGCATATGTAAGCAAATGCTAGATATATTTAAAAATATGCATATGTTTAAATTAAGAGGGCTTTTTTTTGGCATAAGGTTATTTGAACTTCCTAGAAAGGTATGGAGTTACATAACAACTAGATCTTTTACTTCAGGCCTATAGTTCAAGAAAAGAAATCTACTCAATTTTATAGTTCTGTAGAACTTTTAAGATAATATTGATGTGAATATGCTAGTCATTGGCTTTTGTAGTTCCAAATGTTCATTATGATTAACTATGTGGCTAATATAATGGCAATTGTGTCTCTCTCTCTGCTGCTACATCAGATTATCTAAAACAAACTCTTTCTGTATATATCTGTATTGAAAGTAGCTAAAGAATCTGCCTTTTTCTTAAAAAAAAATAAAATTCTGTTCAGCATTCCATAGTGATTGGTTCACTATCGTGAAAGAAGAGTTTTACCTCATACTTTTTTTTTTTTTATTAAGGAAGTTTGAAGTTTTAGGGTTTTCTTTTTCTTGCATAGTCAGACATTGCTCTCTAACAGGAAATTTTAGATTACTTTTGAGAACTATGTCAAGGATGTTATCTTGCTGAAGTTTGTTGTGATGCGGAGGATGACATGAAGTGTTTCATCCGCCTAGAGTCCTTCATCCACTGCTACTATTAGTAGTAGGTCAAAATACTCCAAACTTCTTTTATACGAGAGAATTAAAATCTTTGAGAATGGATAAGCAACAATGTTATCATCTCACCTATTTGGAAAAAATTGTTCCCTTACATATTTACACTGAGAGTTAACACACTTTACAAGAAAATAATTTTCAGTAACACTTAATGATATATTTAATGTTGAAGTATTATATAGGAGTTTCCGCAGTTTAATGCATATTGATATCTCTGTTTTGTGTAGTGTGTGTTGTGTCAATATGAGTTGTCAGTTCTGTTAGTATTTTTAAATTCAGGAAATTTGCATTTTTGTGTATGAATACTAAAAACAGTACTTTATGCTTTTATTAGTTCAAGGAATAGATTTAATATCACTGATTGTAGTGCCTTTTTCTTTGTTTTGTCCAGTTCACACAGAATCTCAGGATGGTCTCTGAATTTCAGATCAGAATTGCTTTTCAGGTGTTTCTGTATTTTTTTAATATAATTCCTTGTTTGGACTTTATTCTGTTGCATAAAGCAAATGTAATCTGGTAGTCCATTATTCCTTATATCTTTTGAACATGATCTGCAGCATGTAACGATAGTAGGATTTTCCATACTGAAAAAAAAACACTGGTAATTTATTATTATCTTTTGGGTAGTTTCCATATTTGTTAGTACTTTTTATAGAATAGGTGATCTGAGGGGAAAAGAAAAGTAATCAAGTATTTGATTTACAATATTCCGCTGGGGGCTAAATACTAGGAAAGATTTTGAACTCTTGGGATGAATTATTTTAAAAGTTGGGAGACAAAAAACAGGCAGTAGGTGACAACCATAGTATTCATTACATTGTTTGTAAGAGGGCACCAACAAAGAAATAAATGACTGATAAGTAAAATCATAGGTCAAGAGAAGCAGATCAAGTAAGAAATATTTGGAGAAGATATGGAAGAAGTACCTGGTACAGTATAAGTGCTGGGTGAAATGCCTGAACAATAAACTTACAACACACAAATGCCCAATTCATAGTTTTAAATTATTTCGATGTTCCTCTTGTGAGCGTGTGTTTTCAAAAGAAATGTATTCATGCCCTGTTTGCTTTGTCTCCTTACCAGGAATTCTTAAAATATTAAGTAAGGATAATAAGTTATAGAACATGAAAGAAAGAAAAAGAAAGAACCATTTTCAGACCTGTCTGGCTGTATGTGGTTTGCTATTTGTAGCTGATAGCAAATGCGTGGACTTGCAAAATTTGTTCGTAACTTGTTGCTGATGTAGAAAGTTGTGATTTGTTACACTTGTAAGCTGTCTTGGGCTGGTAAAGGTGTTACTCCTGTGTAGAAGCAAAAAGAAATCCAAATATTATCCCAAGGTGAACAGTTTGACTACAGAAAGTGCCACAGAATGTGCAAAGATGGGCTAAGTCTACTCTTGTTAACTAATGTGGCACCTTTGGAAAAGTGTCTCTCCAAGAAGATGCATCATGCTGTCTGGGAAAAAAAAGGCATTGGGAAGTTGTGCTGTGCATATCTATTTTTAAGTATATAACATGGTTTCTCTGTAATAAAACCCGTGGAAATAGCACACAGAGGGATTATTTTAGCCATTTCAAATTTTTAACTCAGGTGACTGACATATTCTGCTTTTGAAAATCTCCAAGCTAGTCATCTATGACTTTTAAACATTAAGATGGAGAGCTGGGGAGTGTGTAACAGAATAATTATAGCCAGATTTTGCAACCTTATATCTATTCAGTTATATTTAATTTTTAAATCTGTTGCATGCCTTCCAGTTTTAATAAGTACCTGTTAAAATGGTACGAGTTTTAGTCTTTAAAGATTTTCCTACCCGACCTTTCTAAAATTTCTCCATATTTTGGCAGAAGAGCAAGCTGAAAGTGTTGTATGCTTTGGAGTAAAGGTTGTTGGGATGTATTCTGGCTGCATCACCAAGTTAAAAGGCAGTGCTCGGGGTATAGGCTGGGCTGAGCCGAACAGCCGCCTTTACTGCCTGTTTGATCCATACCTGTGCAGAAAGGTTTTCAGCCCTGGTGCCCCATAGAAGCAAAGGTCTGCAGGAGCCTGGCAGAGAGCCCACAAGATGTATTGGCAACGAGTACATTTAATATGGCCTTTGCTATCTTTCCACAATATTTTGTGATTTTAGATGCTTCCGTTTCTGTATACCCTTAGTTTCTGGTAACTTTTGAGGACTTTGACCTTCAGAATGAGTATGATGTGTGTTCACAGGCTTTACTGATGATTCAGTTGCTTTGGAACAAAATGTCAGCCGTTTTTCTCAAGTGAATTTGCTTTTATGTTGTCAACAAATATTTTGAGAATAACAGGCAATGTGTTTGCAGGGTTCTTTGTCATTTTTGTGTTTTTAAAGAGATAGCTTACAGAAATCATACCTTGTATGCATGAGTATTTGTGTGCATGTTAGTGAGTGAAATCTTCACACTATTAATTCTTTTGCTTTGCAGACAAAACCTGTTGCATTTGCAGTTCGGACGAATGTTGGCTACAGCGCAGCTCACGATGATGATGTTCCGGTCCCAGGCATGGCCATCTCATTTGAAGCTAAAGATTTTCTTCATGTTAAAGAAGTAAGTAAAATTAAAAGCATAAGTGAAACTTTCTTTAACAGCCACCACACTTTTTACTCTTTGAGTAAAAAAAGTAACTAAAATAACTGCATATAAGGAATTGCATGTTCCCTGAAGTAGTATTCTCATTGCAAGAAATGACATAAATTCCTTACAGTCAAATTATCACCTTCCCCAAGATTTTAAAATCTATACCTGCATATTCAGTAATACAATATCTGTAGGTTTCAGCATTCTAAAAACTCTGATGGTTTCACTGTGTTTCAGCAGCCAGTAGTTCATTCTCCTCTATATGTGTACTTTATCTCAAAAAAAAAAAAAAAAAAAAAGGGCCAAATATCTTCAGGCCTCCTTTTTCCCTTAAGTTTCCCTGAAGCATGCAATATTTTATTATTAACAATTATATATTGAGAAGTAATTGTGGTAAGTTTAAGGATGAACCTAGCAACTGTCTGAAAAGGCATTTATCAGTTTTTGCTACAATTCTTTCCCTGTAGTTTCACTTGAGAAAAAAATCAAGTTTTACAGAGCTTCAAATATGTAAACCCTCACTCTTCAGCTCTTCCTTGGAAGACAGCCCAAAGCAAGTAACGTGGTCACTTTTCCATGATAGCCTTCCTAAGCATCCTGCTGCTCTCTTATGAATGATTCCCTCATTTTAGGAGTTTTCCTGGCTTCTTTTGTTCTGTTCTGCTTTCTTGTCTTCTGTTCTGCAAAATGGTCCTTCCAGAAATGAAGATATGTAGAGGAAGAGCTAGGAAGTCAGCATAAAGGGACTAGAACAACTCATACACTTGAAATTACACCTTTTTCCCATTTTAAGTCATGTAATTTTTGACTGTTGTATAGAAAAAGCCTTCATTGTTCTGATCAATGAAGTCTACTAGTGTTGAGTCATTAGATATTTCCTTTAAAAAGGTAAAAATGCAGGTGGGCAGAAACTAAGGAAGGACAGGAAATGGACTTCTAGTACCTTTATGTTGATGATTAATAATTTTTTTCAATACATATAAACACAGAAAAAGTTAATAATTTGCATTCAAACTCCCTAGAGTGAAGAAAATACCATTCACATTTAATAGTAATTAAGGATTGTTCTACTTTGTATTGTGCAGATAGGGATGTTCAGGCCTACCATCCTGGCAAAGAAAAAGCCTGTATTCTTCGGTGAATCTGGAAGTGTTGAACAATATAGCTCAGTTTGGTTATATTAACGGGTTTTGCTAGGCCATCTCAGCCCCACTTTAAACAAGCTGATAATTTCTGACTTTGCATGAAGTTTCACCCCTGTTTTCATATGAGCTTTAAACACAGATTTTTCTAATAAAATTTCTCTTTTTTTTCCCCTCTTCTACTTAGACTTAGGTATAGAAATGCACAGAAGATACTAAGGAGGGAAAAGCTTCCTGAACTGTTCCGAATCTTCAGAAATGTTTTCAATATGAAACTTAACTCAGCTGAGTTGTAATTTTGTCTGGGATTCTATGTAGTTCTAGGGAACGAAAAAAAAATAAAACCAAAACAAAAAGGCTTTTATTTATGCAGCATTAATTCTTTATGCGGATTAGGTACTCTACACTAATTGCTTTACAAATAAATAGTTTTGTTTCCAAGCAGTTAAGGCACAGATGGATTCCTAGCAGTGATAGGAGCTGTGGGTGGGTTCCTGGTGTCAGGTTCGGGGGGGAGTTAGTTAGGCAGGAGGCGGACAGCTGGGCAGGAGCTGCAGGACAGGGTCCGGAGCAGCCGACTGGCAGCTCCGCTGGTGTCGGAGCGGGGGCTCCTGTGCAGGCAGAGCCTCCTCAGGAGGGTACCCGAGCAGTGGCTGTCCCTGGGTACCCGCGTCCTCCCCACCTGTGGCTGCCTCAGCCTGCCGTGATCCTCCAGGGCTCTCTGACCGGCCGAGTAGGCAATCTCATCTCCCAGACATTGCTCCACTGGTATTTCTGGTGCTCTCTAATGCTGGGAGAACTCAAATTTCCAAAATGAAATCCATTATGCGGGTTAAAAGTAAAAAAATCACGATTGACTGTAATATTCCACATTGTTTTTCCATCGTTTTGGGGGAACAACCAAATACCATCTCCAGTAATGTGTGTCCATGTGATAATGCCATATTGGATCAATGCTGTCCTTGTCTGTGGGGAGAGTTTGCTGATTTGTGCTGCTGCGAGAGCTCAAGCAAGAAAAATATCGATTCAAACTGTACATGGCCAGTGATGAAGAGTCCTGCAGCGATTAAATAAGAGGGATATTTGTCTTCATTACTAGGTTAAATTCATTAAGACTCAGTACATACAAAGATGAAAGATCCTTTCCTGCATGAAGAAACATATACTGCATCATAGTCACTTGTGAATCTTTCAGGATTTTAATGCACGTCCGTAATTCTACCTTGCAATTAATTCGTACTTATGTTTTACTTGGCACTCCAAGCAAAAATTTCTTTAAAGAGAATTCCTTACCCCATCCCACAGGTCTAGAACTTGGACACATCTTGCTACCAAGATTTCTGCTGAGGTTTTGAAAATCTGAAAATGAGGATGGGAATTTTACTCATAAAATAATACCATACATAGTATTTCCTTATACTAATGCAGCAGTAATCTTTGGTACTTCTCAGGAGTAAATTCCATGGGCTTTTATTTTGGAATGAAGACAAATTTCCTTTGGGTTTAGTATTTCTACCAAATAAAAATCAATTAAAATCAATTTTGATTAGTATCAGTCTACTGTACTATAGGACAGTATAAGAAATAATGTCTGTTCAGATTTTAATATATTGTTGGCTTTTAATTAGCTATCTTTTCCCTTTATCAAGCTAAATAAGTGTTTTGTAAACTTCATTTATAACATAGAGCAGATATATAATGGCAGTCTCCATTTACATTTATATTTTAAATATATATAACTTTAGTTCATATTTTGTTAAAAAAGATTCAGATTTTAAGATATTTGAATCTAACACAATTTTGAGAATTTACTCTTTCAGAGTTACTTCCTATTAGCGATACTAGTTGTTGGTATTCTCCCTCAGAAAGACGGGAGCCCACTCTGTGGAAGAGATGTGATGCAGCCAATTATATTTCATGAAATTAAAATTGTTTATTTCATGAAATTAAAATTGTTTATTTTAATCTTTTTTAGCTAAATATCTTAAAATCTACTTCAAGCATTGCAACATTTCTGTAGTAGTCAAAATGAAAGATAATACTGTAATTTAGGTTGCATATCATTGATCCACTATGTATTCTCAGTGAAATTAATTGTTTTTTATTGTTTTACTCCTACACTAGTTAAAACTGCTAATTAAACAATTCAGTTAAGGCTTTTTTTGTTCATCTCTTCAGATTCAAGAAGGCAACTTTGCTCTGCATTCAGATGTTCCTTTGCAATTTAATAAATTGTTCATCTTATACAAAAATTGTATTTCATGATAGTTGTCCCATAGAATCCATTGATGATGGATGTAGTAAATAATAGTGAAAAAAATGCATCCTTCCAGATAAAACACAATCTTTTGTGTTTCTCTTTGCTGACCTGTGCCAAACAACAACAATAAAAAACCCAGACTGTGGTCAGAATCTCACATATCTGTAGAGCTGGAATTAATTGAAATATCTTGTATATTTGTAAATTTGAATATTTTTCATTGTCTAAAGATATCCATTCCTTATGGATCTACCAGTATATGATAAGGATCATATGGATCATATGAGCTGTATGTAGCTAAACATATATTAAACCTGGAATGGAATCTGTATTTCAGAACAGATTAGTTAATTTGGAGAAACTGGAGACTTTAAGATGTAATATTTTTATTTTAAATAGCTAACTGAATATAAAGGAATAAGAGAAATGGATTATTACAGAGATTTTAAAATTATTGCAGAGGATAGTTAAATAAAACAGACCAGAATCTCTCTCTGGTTGTCCACCAAGGAAGGAGAAACAACATAGGAGAACAAAATCATATCTAGTGTCTGAAAAGTCAAGACTGTAAAGCAGAAAGGAATAAAGTTGAAATGAGCAGAAATAACAGGGAAATTCATGAAGTCTGTGAGGGAGAGTTTTCTGCTTAAGTATTGTGGAATTTTAATAGTTTGCAAGGTATAATTATTTTAATGTATTTCTGAAAACTACCAGGATTCTTCATTTCCATAATTGTATAGTACAGTGACTAGCTGCAGGGAAGGAATTACATAAAATGAATTAGCTTCAAATTAAAAATAATAACAGAATGATCTAAAATTCAATAATTGCTTAGTACATGATTTTTTTTTCTTTTTTTTTTTTTTTCTTTAGAAATATAATAATGACTGGTGGATAGGACGGTTGGTAAAAGAAGGCTGTGAAATAGGATTCATACCAAGCCCGGTCAAACTAGAAAACATGAGGCTGCAGCATGAACAAAAGGCAAAACAAGGAAAATTCTACTCCAGGTAATAACAAATATTTAAAAAAACGTGGCATTGACTGTGACGTGCAGCTTGGACATCAATGCTATGCATGTTATCATTACATTGAATTATTATAATTGGCAGCTAAAATTCTTTGAATAATGTAAGGAAGTAGTATTCATTTATATTATTGATAATGCCACAGCCATTAGAGAGAGAAAGGAGATACTTAGATCAGTTGTCTGTGGTAGTCTATGGTACCTCTTATTTCATGCAAATTTCATAAAGTATTTGCAAATATACATTCCAGGTGGTACATATAGTATCTGCTAGCAAAATTTTGAATTAAAATCAGTCTCCTTAAATTCTTTAGCATTTGTTACTTGCTTTCACTATTATAGCTTATCTTGAAATTTACAGAAACCATTAAGTTAAATTTGTTCATAAACTAAAGCCGTTGTCTGTTAGGAAAAATATTTTGGTCCGTCAAATTGATTGTAAATACAACTTATTTAATAACCAGATTTTATGCTGGAGGTTCAACGCGTGGTCATTTGTTGACCTTCTATCCATAAAGATATAGTATAAAATTTCAAGATGTGATCTTTGTTGTAGAATATTTCATAGAATATTTTTCCTTTCCAGTAAACGTTAACACACAGGAGAAAAAAATGCCACTTATTCTTCTTTGGGTATAGAGGAAACTGAAATATTTCTAGAATATCTGAGTGGGTTGGAGCTGGAATTGAGAAAACAGCTTGGAAAGGTTCTGCTTCGATAGGGAGGGCAGCAACATTTGCAAACAGTGTCTGTGCTAGGAGAGCAGGGCCCACATTAGTGCTCAGCTGCCCTTGCCCGCTGTGAGGTGCCAGGTCAGTTTGCAGTCCCCGCAGGACACGGCCGGGCACCTCTGGCGGCTCCGGTGAGCGCAGCCACAGCCGACCAGCATTCCCGTCCTTCCTTCCTTCCCAGAGTTTAAATTCTGCTCCTGAATTTCTAACACTGTCCTACACATATGCATTTACTCAGTGAATATTTGTCTTCTAGTATGGTGAAAGTGGCAGCTAGTAATATCATATTAATTACTCGAAGGGGAAAATAGCATTCATTTTTTATGTTAATTTTCAGTGCTTCTCCTGTTATGCCAACTGAAATAAAACTACAGAAATTATTTCTTTTGTCCAACTTCGAGACGTTTGCACAAAGCACAGAACCTGACAAAAACCTAGATTGTTTCATTTACTCTTGTCAAGAGTTCCTTCTTGTAAGTGCTACCTTGAAGTGAGACAGCAAACAAATTTGTGCCTAATTTAAATTATTTAATTTTTTACCTAATTTAAAATATTCAGAAGAAGTTAGGCAGGTATGTTAGGAAACAGATATGTTCACTACATTAGGAATTAATCATATTAATGAGTAATAGTATT
>JAUBNY010000194.1:380486-392983 GCA_032275445.1 Crypturellus soui
ACAAAACGGTGAGCGTTGCAAGGAGACACAAGTTATTGCATCCTTGTCTTCAAGTGTTTTTATTTAAGGTGTAGCTAAATTTATGATTGTGTTTGGGTGAGTCTACGCATATTCTGCGTAAATACGGATGTGTTTAGCAGCTGATATGAAGTATGATAAGATTCACTGGCAATCTGAACAGGTACTTGAGGTTCTCAGCAAGCACGTACAGGATCTTACATTCATGCTACCCTCTCACTGCTACTGTTACTTATGCTGCCTACTGCCTGACAAAGATAAGCTTTGCCCTCCAAAATTGCAGTTGTTTTGTTATACAAACATATCTATCTGTAGAATCCTCCTTTTTCTGAGAGCAGACTTTTTCTTCCTCATGTAATGTGTCTTAAAGGACTATAAATGACATTAAAAAGACCTAAAAGTTCTTAATATTAAAAATACAATTTTAATATGGTAAATCTAGCTTCATTCAATATTGTGTAATGACATTTGGAAAATGAAAAAGGAATTCTTTTTCTCTGTCATGTAAGAAGGTAAATTGCAGGAAAAAAATGGAAAGTTTGTATTGCTCATCTATGAGTAGATAAAGATAAATAGGGAGTATCCCAATTATATGTTGGATTTCATTTTAAAACTGTATAGAATTATCTTGGAGGAGCTCTGCCAGAAATCATAATGCTTGGTTATGTTTTTAACTTAAATCAGACCATGCTTACATTTCAAAATTATGTTACTAATCTGTACTGTGCACATAATTCTGTTTTTCTTTATTAAATTCTGGCTCTGTTGCATTTTATAGGATTTTAGATAAATATAGACACATGTTCAGCTCACTAGGAGATGAGCTATTTGGTTGCATTTCAGATGAGCAGCATCTGGCAGCTCTTCCTAGAAAGGAGCTCTTCTTGTTAGCAAAGCCATTTCCTCCTTTTAAATTGCAAACAAAATCATACAGAGAAGAACAAGGGATATCATCAGGCTGATTTAACTCAACACTGGAAAAATGTGACTTTTAAACCTTATTAAGGAGTAAGTTGGAAGGGGAACTTAGCCAAAGAGTAGAGTTTGACCCTGGAAAGGAAAACCAACTGAGCTAACTGCTTTGGTAGGGAGAAGAATATGCAGAAGGTTATGTAGCAGGTCAGTGCAGACAGCTGGAAGCAAGCACTTATTTCTTGGCTCATCTTTTCTCATAAAAACAAAACTGATTGTACCAGATACTCAGCCCAGAGTTTTCATTTTTTTCATTCCTGTATTTGCTTCTCCATGTTACAGGCCACATTTTGAGATGGCCAGAGTATCACTGCATCTTTCTGGACAGTTATATAACAGAGCTCTTGCACTCTGCTGGAGAACTTATGCTTGTAAATAAAATCATAAAAATAAGAGTTATGTGGCAGTACTTTGAATGTTAAGCCTTTCCTTCACCTGTCAACACTGTGTATCTCATGATGTTTGTTGTAAATACAGTTATAAATGTAATAAGTGTAAATAAGCCATGTTGTCATTGAGTACTTTGGAAAAAAACAATCAAAGCAAGGGAAATAAGAATTTAGCCCAACTCTTTTATTCATTTTGTGCAAAGCATACTTTGCTACTGGGAACTTATTTTCCCATAATCCTAGCCCTCTTTTAGTATTAGGTGTTTCCCTTTTCTCCCTATCTCCTGGTGTGGTAAATAACATGCTCTTCTATTTTATTTTACTTTATTTTTGCAGTATATCAATTACACGAGTCACAGCAGACATCTCGCTTGCCAAACGCTCAGTATTAAACAACCCCAGTAAGCATGCGATAATAGAGCGATCTAACACAAGATCAAGCTTAGGTAAGTACATTTAGTGATGATATCTCCAAATCCTCTGTAAAGTACATTGCTCTCAGTTCATATCTGTAACCTAAAAATAGCCTTCTCTGTGCTGTGAGAAAATCACGATTCCCAGAATTCAGAACCCTGGCAATAGAAGCCATTTTTAAATCATTACCAGATAAACTTCATATAGTATTGATTTTGGCTTAGCTGGCTTATGTTAAGTTTTCATGTTTTGCCATTTCCTGTAGTGGGAAGAAGTAGCAAAGGCAAATAAAAATCTGAGAAGGTATTCCTCCACTTAAGTAAAAATTAAGATTTCAGTGTACCCCAAATTGTACCAGATTGTTTAAGAACAATAGAATATTATCTCTGATATTACTGAGTTCATCTGTTTTCTCCTCCAAATAAACACAAAAAGGCTTTGGGATCACCATCCATATGGATTGAATTCGTCATTTTCTCTAGCATGAAGTTAGTTTTACCTGAGACCCCGGATAGCACATTGTCCCAGTGCCGCTAGCTGAGGTTTGCCGGGATGCATCCTGCCAGTCGTCACTGACTCAGGTTGGAGCACTCAGCTGGGACACAGGAACCACAAGTTCAAGTCCCTGCACAAATAAGAAAAAAGAGGAATTTGAACCCAAACATCCTAAAGCATAAGTGAATTCTCCAGCCAGGGCTTTGGTATTACAAGAGTGTTTATTTCTCAGAGAAGCCTTTGTGAGACATTGATTTGATCTTGGCTCAGGAATATGTTTTGAAATTGGGGGGGAACAGAAAACAGTCTCATTCACCCTCGTGAAGGGGTCTTTATTTATATAATTTTTGTTTATAATGAAGCTAGTGAATAAATTCATATTTTTACTGAATTTCTAACATTTGCATAAAGTAGTTGTCGGCACTAGAATGTTCTACTGTTGTGTTAAAATTTTGACTTCCATACCTTGAACTCTTGCTTCTGAAAATCCTTGTTTCCAGCTATGTGGAGAATGCAAATCTTTGCTTAAAAGCAATCTGATGACTTCCATATAGATCTGGGTTTGACCTTTTTCATATGTTGGAATGTAATGTACTGTAAAATAAAAATGTATATTTTTATACAAAAGATATTCTTTTATGTGAATTTCAGTCCTGTGGCCAAAGTCAGTTTAATAATCTGGAGAAAAAGATGAAGTAATATTTATTTTGACTAGAATTGAAAAGTGATAATGAAGATGGAGGTCATCCAGTCATGGAACATAAACAAACCCATGGTGATTAATTTCCCATCCAGAACATCAAAGCAAGAGGTTACAGTACTGTACAAATATATACAGCAGAAAAAAAGTATATCGTCTGTTCACTATGCTGAAATATTTTCATACATGTAAAACAACTGTCACAAAAATATATAGAGAAGGAAAAAAATCTATAAAATAAATAAATTCACCCTAATTGTTTATAGAAGCAAGTCATCATTTTTTTCGCTGTGACTTGTTCTCTTGCATCTCATGGAAACTTTGGCCTTTCACTCAGCGATGACTTTTCTTTGGTCATTTTTTTTTTTTTTTGATGAAGCTAATTAAAATGAGCATGCCAACAGAACCTCAATTGCGGACATCGAAAAACGATAGTGTTTATTTGAGTAGATAAATATGAGTATGTATCCATTACAGCAGAGGACTGTTGTTAGTATTATATGAAATTTCTTGTTATAGTTTTTTTTTTTCCAAAGCTCTAGTACTGCCATGGTCCTTATAGTCCAGCAGGGTTTTGAAATGTGCTAGTGAGCTGAATTTCATTGAATTATGCACTTTTCAGATTTTTGTGAAAACAGAAAGCTTAAGCAAATAATTATTATAACTATAAGTTGAAGTTAAAATGTGAGCTTATAGCCAAATTCCTTAAAAATTCTGCTGTCACTGGGCAAATCCCATTAATGTTGCTGAGCAGAACTTGCCTGCAGCAGTTTGGATCAGGGCAACAGGACAGAACTCAAAGCTAGAAAGTGCTCATCTTCCATGCTTTAATCCATACTTCCTTGTGCAGTATGGAGTAAGAAGGTGCTTATTTTAAAGATGATTCACTGGAGAAGTAGATGTAGGAAGAGGGGAAGGAGGTTAAAAAAGGAAAAAAAAGGCACTATGGAGGAGGAGCTGGGAACGTCAGACCAGCTGGAGAAGCACCTTGGAGCTCTGGGCTCCAAACTGAGTGTGAGACCATGGGAGAACAAGAACTGCCTAGGAAGGAAATCAGGGAGGAAAATGAGGTGGGAGCAGAGGGTTGGGTGTAAAACCAAGACAGGGCAAAGAATCTGGGAGGCAGAAAAGGGAACTTGGTTAGGTATGGAGTCCGGAAAACCCTGTGCAAGGGTAAAAGAAAGAAGATCCAAGGAGCATTGGAGTCTGTTCCCATGCAGAGCTGGGATGTATCTCAAGGTAACAGCAGAGGCAGAATCAGAAAATGCCACTCTAGTCTGCTGGTAGGTGTCATCTCCCAGCACTGCTTTCACAAATCAGAAGACAACAGAGTGCTGCTGCTCTAAGCTCTTAGGGGGCTTACATAGCCCAGGCCAGAGGCACTAGCACACCCTATAGTGACATTTTTATTGAATTGTGTGAGCAATGTGCTACATTCATGAGTCAACAAAGGTGCTGCTAAAAGAATATTGTTAGGATTGCAAAATGAAGCTGTGCAATATAAATGTTAGAAAACAACAGAATAAAGGTTAACGGTGGAAATTATGCAGTACTTCAGCTGATGTATGTTGTGATTCAGTCTTTGATTAGATGTTTACAGACTATTTTGCTACTAGTCCTCTTGTTCAGTGTATTTTTTTGCAAAATGGACCTACTCATGATGCAATTGGAATTGCTCAGTGAAGGAGGTCAGTATCTGCTTTGCATGTCAAAAATAATGTACATTGTGTGAGGCAAGAGATTTCAGGAAGGTAAAAAAATAAAAAGACACAAGAAGAGATTTCCAATTTGGCTTTTTTGTCAGAAAGAAATGCTTTCATGTTTTTTTTTTTTTTTTTAATGGCATACACATGGTTCATAACCCTACGAAGTGCTGTGGCTGCAGCTGAGATTTTGGACTTTTAACCTGTTAAATGATGAACGTAGATGTTCTGACTACGTGTTTTCTTGTCAAATAATAATGGTTCATCAAAATTGTCATTTTGTATGCAAAGCAATGATTTTGAAAGTGCAGGTGGAAACCCAGCAGTTTAGGTTATTGGAGCTAATGTTAGGTACCCTGAAAATTCCAGGTTTATGGGTTTTCATTTGCAGAATTCATCTCATTTTAAGACTCTCCTACTCTGGTCATTTAATTGAGGAGATTTTCCTTTGCTTGCCAGACTAGACCAAAGAATTTTACTCTTCTCTCAGGATGGTGCTGACACCACATGCTGATAGTACACAGAAGTATCAGGAATGTACTGAGTCATAACACTAACTTTTAAAATGCTTTAAGGTTACCTTCCATTTTGGAAGCAACGGAATCCCTAGGACCCAGAACTTCCTGTAGGATGACTGCTGATTTTCTAGTCTGAAAATATTTTTTGTTATAGCACTTTGAAAAATCGTGCCCTACATTTCTGAAAATTAACACTCAAAATTAGTGATTACTGCCTAGGTGATTTAATTATCTATCTGGAAAATAAAAATAATTTCAGATTCTCACCTAAGTGAAACATTGTCTTGTTAGAACACTGTAATACCATTACAGTGAGTTCCAGAGAAAAAAAAATCCTCAAAGAAAAATCATTTTGTTCTCAGGGAGGGCTTGGAACAACATGCTGTTAATGAGCCATGAACCATATATTTGACAATGAAAAGCATGTAAATGATTCAATAGCTGTTTATATGTAGACAGTGCATGGAGTTACGCACTGATTGAGGCAGTAGGCCTACAGAAACAGTAGAACTGTGTGTTCCTGGGAATAGCATCCCAAAATAGAGACCCCAAAATATTTGATTTACAACAGCCGTCATTCTACCTTGGCATTTTCTAATGTCTAAACATTAGTTTTGCAGACAAATAACTTTTAATGTAAGTTTCAGTCATGGATGCCTCACTGAGCAGGGAGTCTGGCTACCTGTGCTTTTCCAGGATCTGCAGGTCTGATGAGCAGTCGTTTCTCTGATGAAGTTTTCTCATTTATAAAATAGGAGCAACAGGACCTTTTCTCCAAATTACTGCAAATAAAAGTCAGAATTTCAGCAGTCACTACAACTATTGCTTCTTTTTCTCCAGTTTATCTACAGGACTTAGTTCTGATCCTGATGTATAGAGATAGTATTTACCACACAAAGAATATTTTAAATTAAAAACAAATTACTTTTTTGATATAAATGTGTTCAGTTTACCCTTAAGTTTTAATACTTGTTTACAGGCATGTATTTGAACCAGAAAGTTTTGTTATGGAGATATCAGTGGGATCATTCTAACCAAAACTATTTATAAATTATAGTGATTTTTGACAAATAGATTCAACCAGAGCAAGAAATTAAGAAATGGTTCTTTATTTTATTGAGTACAGCTCCCCAGCGTTATGTTAATTGAAATTACTCTGCCTTTCCGAGTTCAATGAATAGTAATTCCTTTATCCTTCTATCTTTTGTATCATATTTTTGCAAAACATCTAGACAGTCAGCTGGCCTGATTTTTGCCTAAATTGTGCTCACTTTTCTAATCAGTAGTTGTATCTGCAGCAGAGAAGGCTATTTTGGAGACCATTGAAAATATGTCCTCTGTGTGTGTGTGTGTTATTTTAATAAGTGGCCCTTGGTAAATCAGTGAGTTAATACGATACAAAGCTAATGTACTTGATATATTTATGCTGAATAATTTTCTCATGGAAGGAATTGGAAGGAAAGGAATTCCCTTTATTTGTGAACAATCTATCAGCCAGTATACGTTTGCAGTACTGTGCATATAGTTCATAATCACAGAAAGCACAAGGAATAGTTGAGGGAATTGTCATTATTGGGAACTGATTTAATAAATAAAACTAATTTCAAGGTGCGTGCACAAATCATCATGATAATCAGGAGCAGGAATTAGGGTAAAAAAAAATGGATTTACCAGATTATGGGGCAATCTTAATAGGTTTAATGCAACACATGCCTGTGGACTGAAAGTTTGCTTCTTTAAAGAAATCAGGTAATAGACTTCATAATCTGGCTCACTGGAAGCCAGCGCCACAGCTAACATTAAGAGTCTCTACTCTAGGGTAAAATTAATGTTTCCAGGAATTTTATAAAAATAGTGCCTGGCTTGAGAATATTTACTAGGACTGTGCAGTTTTATTACTCTTCGCTCTACACACTAAAGGGAAATAAAAGGGTTTGCTTGTCAATACTATTATACATTTTATATGTGAGATGCTAAAACTAAACTGAAGGAGAAGGCAGTTGATTCATAGCTTCTTTTAAAAGTCTAAAAGAAATTTGTCATTTTGAGAAAAGGCTCCTTCTCCAAGAAGGTACAGTATAAATCTTATTCACCTGAAAATCAGTCCCAGTTGACTTTAATTTCTATATGCACAGATGCCATATGCAGAAACTGATGAACCAGCTTTGTGTTTTTGCTGTGTTTCTTTGTCAATATCAAGGACCCAAACCTTTTTCTTGTTGTTTCTGTGGATGTTACACTTGTAACTTGAGCTTGCCTCATGCTGCATGTACAGGAACCTGATTGTCTTGGCTTTTTCCATTCTTTGCTTCATTAACGCTCTCCCTTTCCAGATGTCTTGGGTACGTATACACGCTTGCAATTTACTTTTCCTGCCGTTTTGTGTTCAGTGCTTTATTCTACCTCAGAAAACCACTGTGTGTGTCTAGTACGTGGCTCATTGACAGAAAGAATCCAGTGCTGTATGGTGTTGCTAAGCTGTTTTAGAAAAAAAAATCTTGAATTTTTCCACATTTATTTTTAAGTAATTTTAAAAATAAAATTGAGATTGACAACTAAATACTAAAGATTAGATTTACAACCATAGATTTCTGAAGCGTGTGCATCTAATCTGCATATCCTAAGATAAATATATGAATGCTGATATAAAATATGTCATTGTGTGTTTAGCAAATTTGCAGTCAGATTGATTGCAGTCAGATGTCTGTGAATCTGTTTATCTGTTTTATATACTTACCTGTATGTGCACATGCAGTAGCCTGTCAGACCTTAGATGCACCTAATCAGCATGTGCAATCAAGCACCTACCTCTGGAAATTTCCCCCTAGAAAATGTTGGAATAAATGCTTGAGAAAACAGTAATGGATTATCGTTGCAAATTTCAGCCTTGTATTTTCCTGATATCTGGGTGAAAAGCAAGTAGAATGCTTGAAACTATGGAAACAATCATATATATATATAAATATGTATGTATGTATATATACACACACACATACATATATTATAAGTCTTCTGCTGAAGATAATATCACTGTGTATTCCCCATGTTTGGTAATTTAGTGACAGTTGTTGTATATGATATGTTTCAACTAAATGCTTCCCTGAACATAAAATAAAAAAAGCCTGAACAAGTGGTAGCTAAACGTCATAAGAATCCTTCCCTACCTACAGAATGGGGACTGCAGAACTGGGATTTGCCTAAGAGTGTACGTCTATTCTAAAGGATTTATTATAGTTCAATGAGAAGAAGCAAGATACTCAATTTGTTAAGAATATTCCTACTTGTCTCATTATAATGCATCTTCAATATTGCTGGAACAGAAGTCTAGAACTACCACTTGTGGAGATTAAATCCTCCAGTTTGGTAATCTGCTAAACATCACGCTGCTTTGGGCCAGAAGAATGCTCTAACGTAGCTGTCAAGAGCTCTTGGGGGGCATGAGGACTTGGACATGTTTCTTTTTAGATATAGGCACATGAATATCCTGAAGCTGTTAAAAGTTATGAGCCTCACCTATCTCAAAATGCTTTTATTCTTCTGTATCAGCTCTGTTTTTGTTAGCAGCCAAGATCAGTGTCTAATAATAAATTCTCCAGGTAGTTTGGCTTTCGTTCCAGTATTCTAAGTTGCATGTGGTTTTTATTTTTTTTTTTAGGCAGCATTAACGAAGTATTTTAATGAAATTTCATGAGTGCTTCAAAAGGACTTGAGAAAAAAAAAACAAATTCTTAATTTCTTTAAAGTAGGCACCGTTCTCATGAACACTTCACCATGTTTTCTTATACTACTACACTGAAAGACATATTGAAATGAAATGTGTGTTTCTAAACACAGAAAAATGTTTTTTAAGGTCACAGATACATGTATCCTGACCAACATACCTGGAAAGATGTATTAAATATTTTTAGCAAGGTAACTGTTTGCTCAAGAACAGTTTGCTGCCTTAGGAAATACTCACAGCTGTAGATTTAATTGATCAAGTATTTTTTCTTTCTCCTGTGATCGGAGAACTGAATTTTGTCCAGAACTGAGGGTTTCAACCAAAATGCAAAGAAATCTGAGTTCATTTCTGTTCCATGCTAACAAAGATTTGAACACACCATTTTCATCCCTATGAGAGAGCCAAGATCACCTTCATGAGGGTTTTCAGTCACTCCTGCTGAGTCTTGTGCACTTTGCATAAAAATTAAAAATTCCCTGCAGCAGAGACTGAAATCCACGTGTTTTACATCCCACTCTAAGCATCAGGCTATAGAGTCAGTGTCTCTCCCACTCACTTAATATGTAAGTGTTTCAGTGGCACACTCTCAACAGGAGGGATTGAATTACCAGTAATGAAATGGTTCCAGGTCCTATTTTTGAGAAAAACTGAACATTTTTATTTATTGTTCCGAATAAAACAACAAACCCAGGGGACATTTACTTAGTGTCAGTATATGCAATCTAGTTGCAAGAGCCTATAGCCCATTTGGATGCGATGCAGAAATGTCCAAGTTAGTGCCAGCCAGATGTGACAATGTCCATGATGAGCTGTGCAGAGATAATAGCTTGGTGCCCTGAGCCATGTAGATGTTCATCTGGTTCTTTGCCCAGCCTCGCGCTCTCAGCCGCTCGCCAACAGAGTGCGGTGGAGCTCGTCGAGAGGGTGCAGAGCGGCACTGCTCCGCTGCCACGGCTCTGCCTTGCTCGGGCACCTCAGCGTGCCTCTGCACCACGTGCGTGTCTCCGCCGCAATCCGCTGACTACAAACTCCTCTGGTCATAGGCCATAAAAATTCCAGTTTGAATCTGGCTTAAGAATTATCATTCCAGTACTAATAAATAATAAACATTTTCATGCGCTATTCAGTATTTTTAAATGACCATTGTCCAGTTGCTAATATTTTCACACTGTCTGATTTTATTTTCACATAATCACAGTATTTCATTTCTTATGTTCACTTGCAAACATTACCATATTCTAGCATTTCACAAGAATTTGGCGGTATTATTAGTCCATTATAAATAGATCTTGGGGTTTCCAAACATAAAACTGTATCTTTAAAAATTATTTGGATGCGCGGGCATTCGAGGCCATCTGAATTATATCCAAGATAAGCCTTGGCCGACAGAAGGAGAGAAACCCAGTATTGCTGCAGCCTCTCAGCCCGCAGCCTGCTGAGGAGCGCCAGCCTTGCGCAGCCAGACACAGCCTTTCTGCAGCTCCTTTCCTTTCTGACAGGTGACTAAACTCTGCCTTAAACATTGCAGGGGCCCCATCTGTTAGGCATGAGTAACAAATGCAGCCACTTTCGGTGAAAAATATTACCATCCTCCCACACCCACACCCCCTTTTTATGTAACAGGCGAGTGGCTAAGGGATTTGGTTGAGACTAGCAAGAATCAGCTGTATTCACAAAACTACATTTATGTTAGCTCTTTGATTAAAACATATATGTATATAAAAAATCCAGGTACCTTCTGTCTAACTGCCTAGAGTAGTAGAGCAGAGAATTTATCTTCCCTTACTTGCTCACACTCCTCTCTGGACTTTGGTCCTCTTAGCTGAGCAGTGTGAAGGGGCGGGCAGAGGTGCTGGCCTCTCTGCTCTGAGATTGTTTCCTCTCTGGCCAGCTCATGACTTGCTGCTTCATCAGGAGATGTTTTGGGCACAGCTCAATAGTCATCCTTTTTCTCTACTGTTTTTGGTTTTTTTTTGTTCATTTTTTTTCTTTAATGTGACCTTTATCATTTCCAAGTAAATGCTATCTATTCAGTACAATGCTATGTGCTTTTAAGGAAATACGCCATTTTTGCTTCTTTATGTATCTATTTCCAGATGCTGCCTTAAACTTCTAGGGTTTTTTCCTTTAATTATGTTGATGTAATTTAAAGATTAACTATTTTGAAGTCAATATAATTGCATAAAAGAATTAGCGTAAGAAAAATGTAGGGCTGCTGATGTGTCTCCCCTTAATTGGTAAAATTATTTGTTTGAAAGTCATTTGTTCAATATGTCATCGGTTGTTTTTAGTAAGAGAAAAAGTTTGTTTGTTTGTTTTTTCAATCTGGAATGGTCTTAAAACTAGACTTTTAACTGATATTGTTACATTGATTGAAGGGTGGAGTAACGTAGTACCCAATAATTCCAGTCAATATCACTATGCAGAGAAGGTGCAGAAAATATAATTTAGAAGATGCCAAGAACCATCAGAAGCCCTTTCTTCAAAAATGTGGCCCTAATTCAGACAGCAGCTGGGCCACAGTTCTTGTATGAAAAAGCAGAAAAGCGGAAAGTGATGCTTTTCATAGCAGAAAGCTGTGCAAATCTCAACACGTTCTCTGCTCTCAGAGAGGATTGCCATGCACTCAGCTAAAATTGGAGATAGTTACAAAGAGACTGTGCTGTTCTCAGAATAGTGTCCACCTCATCCAGCAGAGAACATCATATGGAGATTTTTATGATGGTCATTTAAAGATATTATTTCATTTGTAGCATGATCTGAGTAGTCTGTTGACTTGGATTGAAAGACGTCAAGCTGGCTGGAGACCAACTGGAGTGCTGTTCCTAGCTTCTCTTCTGGATATTTTGCAGCCTTATCACATGTCCTAATTTATTCAGTTGTTGTTCCAAGAGGTGTTAACCTCTTGAAAAAGATCCAAGTAAATTCCAAGTAAATCTCTAATAATTAAGTCTTTGGTACGTTCTGTGGGTATTTAAATATCTGTGAATATCTTTTCTTCTAATGATTGTTTTGGACTGGCTCAGTATCTGGTCTCTTCTCTCAGAGGAGGCACAAAGCTAAAAGGATCACCTATATAAATTATAATTTTGTTCTTTGCAGACTTGTACAAGCCACTCAGCTTCTGCAGTTTTCACTATTTTAAAAAAATGTTTTGTTTCAATTTGGATTGAAGACAGTTTCTACATCACTTGTGAAAATAATCACGGTACCTCTGTCATGGAGAGGTTTGTCCCAGAAACTTTGTGTTCCTATCAGGCAGGTTGCTGAGCTGCTGAGAGTATGCGTAATCAGAAGACGTTTTGGGGCAAAAATGACCTTACCAAAACTCCAGGGGTTATGAAAAAAGAGACCATAGTATTACTTAAATCATTGTTTTATTTGTTTTTAGAACAAATGGTAATACTTAACACCACGGCCAATCTCCTCAGCTGTCCATAGAGCAACATACCAAGCTACCACAGTTTGTACGTTTGTTAACATGATTTTATTTTTAATAATGTCATAACTCTGATTTTCTACTTAATTTACAGCTGAAGTTCAAAGTGAAATTGAGCGGATTTTTGA
>JAUBNY010000194.1:399892-415179 GCA_032275445.1 Crypturellus soui
AAACAGAGGGGGGGTGATATTATTAGTATCATAATACAAATGTTCTTAGTACCAGACTCAAGTGTATTTTATTACTTAAAAAAAAAAAAACTACTATAAAAAAACTACTATAAAAAGCCGGGATTTTGTACCTTGCCTAAATCCATCTTCTCAGCCCACATGTGCAGTCCATTAAAATCACTCTCATAGTGCTTGTTTTCAACTAGGCTTCTATAAGCTCTTAGCTGTTATCTGCCCTCTCCTGGTATGATTTTTTTTTGCCATTTGTTCTGCTTCCAGATGCTTCCTTTTTTGTCTGGAGTTTGGCAGGCAGTTAGTGCTGATGGGAGAATTCAGAAACATGGCAGCTGTAAGAAAACATCATAGAATAACCTGAGTGCAGCACTCTCTGTTGATTAGGATGACAGGATTTTCTTGTATTATAATACTTAATTTATGGTAAAAGTTGATTTTTTTTCTAATATTTTCTAGATTAGAGTCCAGGTGGACAATTGTGTACTTAAACTTTATCAGTTTCATGATGCTTCCTAGTTTAATTTGATATTGGAGAATGTATTAAAATACGGTTAGTTAATACGTGCACTTACTGCTGGTTGTGATACCAGGGATCTCAAGGAGACCAGAGGAGTGACCATTCAGTCCCTGAACGCAGCGGTTCACAAATTGAAGAGGAAGCACGCGTTGAACCCACCAAGAAATCCCAGCATCGCTCCTCCTCATCCCAGCACCACAACCACCGCAGTGGTGTTAGCCGAGGCCTTTCTAGGCAAGAAACTTTTGACTCAGAAACACAAGACAGCAGAGATTCGGCTTACATAGAGCCAAAGGAGGACTACTCGCAGGAGCACAGTGACCACTACGATTCTCACAGGGATCACAATCACAGAGACGAGTCCCATGGGAGCGGTGATCACAGACACAGAGAATCAAGGCATCGCTCCAAGGAAAGGGACCGCGAGCAGGACCACAATGAATGCAACAAACAACGTAGTCGTCATAAATCGAGGGACCAATATTGTGACAAGGATGGGGAAGTGATATCTAAAAAACGTAATGACACCGGCGAATGGAACAGGGATGTTTACATCCGCCAGTAACTTTTGCCCCTGGCAGTCTTGTGTTTCTTTGAAGTCTTGTAACAATGCCCCTTGAGAGTATCTTCGGGTTTTTCATTGCAGAACATATGGTATCCTCTGTATGCTGATTTGTATTGCTGTTGCTTGCATAGCAATAGCATGAAATAGAATATTCATATACTTATTTTTTGGTTAGTGCTATATGAATTAGCGTAGTACAACTGCAGAGTTCCTGGTGTTGTACTATGCCTTTTTTCAAGCTGTTTTTGGTAGCTGCCACTTGAACAATATCTGTTGCCATCAAGGTGTTGTTAGTGTTTTTAAAAAAGGTACCTTTGATGTTTAATAACTTCCCGTGTATTCAGCAAGCCAGAATCAGCACATAAAAAAAAACTAAAACTTTCGTCTGCTCTGATTTTTGATTTGTATGCACTTGATTCGCATATTGATTTAAGAGCCACTATCTATCTGTTGCTTGTACCTCTAGTGGACTCCATTTGAGGAGAGAATTCAGTCTTGCCTTACACACAGGGGATCATAAGGTCAGAATCTATTTTCTATGTACTGGTACTGTGTACTGTATATACAGTTTATAAATGTTATTTCTGCAGACACCTTCTTACTATATAAGTTTGATCACACTGTTTTAGAGTCCTAATGCCAAGTCAGCAGATTTGCTTTTGAATTACTGGCAACTGGAACTAGCCTCATTTAGGGAATCTGTAACAGTGTTCAATCTAAATACTTCTTCTTCTGTAGCAGAAAGCTTATACTTACTGTAAATATGAATGAATGCTTGAGATAAAGGGTCTAATTCTTATACCTAACACGTCCTTGCAAAGCCAATTTTGCATTTTAAATTTATGATAAAGAATACTAACTTACCACTATAAATTATTCTTCTCTGTACAGGTCATGAAATTGCAATGGACACCACTTAATTTTTGTTCTACTGTCCGAATAAGGGAGCACACGAAGCAGAGGTGCGCGTGCGAGCGGGGGTGGTCGTGGTGGACGGGTGCACATTAGCGGCAAAGTGTGAGAATCTACTGAAGAAAACAAAGGTTACTCAAAATCCCAGGAAGCCTGGTTCTTCATTCTGGCTGTTAGTTTAAAATCCAAATTGCAGCTAGGGAACATGGGGGAGTTTACTGACCCAGGTAATTGAGAAAGCCTAAATCTGCTGGCTCTTTGTTGAGACTCCAGGAGAGTAAAAACACAGGCAAATGTTACTGTGAGTGTTTCACTGGAAATGTAAAATCTTTGTGCTTTAGAGTATCTGTTTTAGTAAGAAAAGTTTACACAGCTTGTGGAGAGTTATTTTGTTGGAAAATAAATTTTTGTAGCTTCTCCACTTTTTTTTCTCTACACTCGCCAGTTCCTCTGCATTCCCACTTTGCAGCCAGCTCACTGCTTTTCCTTCACCTGAACTGTTGTGCTGCCAGTAAGAGCTTAGAAAAATGACTGTGACAAAGTACTCTGTTATGAGCTTACTAGAGAAAATGCATTTAAATCATAGAGAGTGAAAACGGTTTGTTTTGCATTGAACACCTGTTGCACTGGTAAGTGGGGAAAAAATCATTACTATTTTTGGCTACAGTTTCCATACCCTTGCCTAGTGTAAAGGCTGTTCTGCATCACATATAATCTTTGTATTAACTGTAAGAATGAAATACTTTTTGTATTTCACTGTAAATAGCACATTATATAAAGATTGTAGTCGGATAATACTCCATTTAGCTGGAAGTTTTTATTATTTATTATTTTAATTCTGGGAATATCAGCATTGCCTGATCTTTGAATATCATTTTAGTGAAATGGATAAGATATATGGGATGTGCTTGTTTTCTCCAGTCTTCTATTCCAGCATCCAGGCAACTCAGTTTGACCCCTTTAAAGATATTTTATCTATCATCTGCCCTGTCCGCTCCCTGATGTTCTACTTGCAAAATTTTACAGCAGCTTAGGAGGGTCAGGTATCTGGACGCGGCTCCCAGTGCTGCTGTCCCTCCTTTGGGTAACTCAGGCTCTTTGACTCAGAGCATGGACTCTGGGGAACATGAGAAAAAAGGGCCTTTTTTTAGAAGTAAAATTCTCAGCATTTCTCCGAACATCACTGAATGACTTTGTAAGAAAAGGAAGCGCAGGTAAGTAGACCTGCTCTATAACAAATGGGTGTTTGGGACTATATAAACAGTGGCTTTTGATCTAAAGAGATTTTCATCTATCAGTGGAAAAGACATTGAGAGGTTTTTTTTTGTGGTATTTGAATCAGATCAAATTTAAATGCAAAGAGAATTTATACTGTCTTGTTACATATAACCTGGCTTTAGCTATTTCACCAGCTTCAGTGAATTCTGTCACTCCCTTCAGCTGTTATTGGAGGGCTATGTCCTTTCGGAAGCGATCGTTGGATCCCACTTCAGTACCCTGTTTTTTTGTTGTCATTTTTAAATCTTGCTTCAAGAAAGGTTCATTTTCCACCTTTCTTAAAGTATTTCTTAAGGAATAGTTGGCAGCATTTCAAAGCACTGAACAGTTATATGTGAAACCCAAATAGAGATAAAGAAATGAGAAAATAAATCCCAGTCCTGGTATTTAAGCATTACCCATGTATTTGGTTATAGATATATCTTATCAAAAAGAAGGGCATATCCCCATCCAACTCAGTGAGAGAATCAATTTTTGTATAGTTCAGCTATGTACAGATGACATACTAATACTTCCATTTCTCAGGCTGATGCTCAGTAGGGATTTATTAGCCTCGCTAAGGTATTTTCCTTCAGTTAGTTTTACGAGTGACAAATCAGTTGTAATGTGAGCTTGTACTAACTAACTACATGCTTTGCACAATACCACCTGCCTGCTCAGCACTGCTTTGAAAAGCACTTTAACAGTTTTCAACAAGAAGCTTTAAAAATGTTCCGACTGGAGGACATATCAAAGGTTACCGTGATGAAATGTCATTGCAAAGTTTTGCCAAGGGAAATTTTAACATTAATGTTTGCACAGGATTCCAGTGGGCACGTATTTCTGAGTCTGGTTTCAAGAGCTTTGAATGTGATAAATGCTAGAAGTCCCAGTTAGCAACACAGTCATCTTATTTATGTGTTGTACAAAACAACCTCTAACATTTCCTTTAAAATAAGCTAAAAAAAATGAAACAAAGGAGAACGGGAAGATGGTAAAACAGGTAGTTAAGTGGTACACAGGTCATAACAGCTCTCACTATATTTTTCTTAAGGATTTCAGCATATGAAAGGAATATAACTTAACATGTATTTGTATGTTATACATTAACTTTTTGTTTTGTGTGTCTTTTTAAATGACTACACATCAGGACTGTTGTGTAGTGTAGTGCTATGTAGACACCATGGAGGAGAGCGTTCTCGAGGATTTGGAAGGAGGGGAGAGCAACAGTCTCCAGACCTGTTAAGGGACAGGGTAGCATGGAAAAATAAACAGGTTTTTGCACAAAGTTAGCAGCGCTAAGACTTGAGCTTTAAAAAAAAAAACTGCACTGAAATCAATCAGTTTAATCACTACAAATTAATTATTAAAAAAAAAATAAAAATAATCTCTTTTTAACTCATGAATTCATACTCTGTATTGGGCATCAGAGTTAAAAATTGGAGAGGCATCTTTTACAATTTACACTTCTCAAGATATAAATAGGTAGTTTCTTGGCCCTAATTAATGCAGACAATTTTAAAACTAGAATCAGTTTGAGTTAGAATGGTTTATCTGTTTTCACAGAAACGTATACAACTATGGGTGTGAAGCTCTTCACTTACAGCTCTTATTATAAATGAGCTCTTATTATAAATTAATATAAGGAAATTCTATTTGTCAAACACTGAATCAAAATAGAGTTCACTTTCCTTCTTGCATATCTTGTCGCTCATCCAGCAGACCCTTTGCATCCTGTATATGCAGTTCCTGCCCAATTCCAATACTCTGCCACCCTAATACTTATTATGTTTTATGACTTTGTTAGTCATTACTATTTTCAAGCTCTACCAGCTTTGTAAAGTCAGAATCAATGTGACACCTGCAGATGTTTTGAAATGGTCCTACTCACAGTTGTCCCTTAGTCGTCCCTAGCCCTTGTCAGTCCTTTGGCTGGGCTGCAGTGAGTGGTTCAATTGCTTCCGAGCAGCATCAGTGCCAGGTAAAAGCCCCAGCGTGAAGGACCTCCTGGGGCAGCCAGGAAAGCCTCCTCACAACTTACTCTTGTGTCTGCTTACATTTGACTTCTCATTCCTTTAACATATCAGGCAGAAAGTTACCTCCCAAATGCTCATTCTCCTAATCCTGTTTTCTGTTGTGGTGGTGGTGTTTCAACTTTAATTCCATTCCCTCCACGAAAATCACATTGCAAAAGATTTCAGCATACAGTCTACAAGAGAGGGGCAGAGAAATTCTTTTTGCAGTGGAAAGTGACATCTTTGGTATACATTTTGTCATATTTATTACCTTATTTTGCAGATCTTTCACCAAAATTTTACCATCTGATGTAGCTATTGCCTTGCGAATATATTCTGTCAAATATTGTTCAGTCAAACTTCTTGTTCAGCAAATTTCAGTTTTGTCTATAATTCACTTCCCTTAAGCTTACAGAACTTTTATAGACAGTTTCTGTTTATAGTATAACACTCCAGAGATATGTTCTTACACAATCAAAAATAATTTTTTCATCACATCGAGATTAATCTGTTTCCTCTAATTCAGCTATATTCTTTTTTCTTACTTTACTCCTACTATTTTTATTTGTCATGCATACTTACTCTATAACAAATTATAGCAGCATATAATTGGATTTGCTTATAAGTTATTTGGTAATTTCTAGAATAACTTTTTAAGCTGTTTTTGAGGAATTTTTAACTAAAATGAACAATACTGAGTATTTAGTCGCAATGAAGCAGAAAAAAAATATCCTCAAAATACAGGATGTATAAAGTACCCCAAATCATTCTGGTTGATTACCATCACTAGCCTGTTATCCTATTAATAAGTATTCCTTTTTCCTTTAAGAGTTTATGAAATCCTACAGTCTACACATTTCATTGGACTCCATAATCCTTAAACAGAAATAAGTTATTACTATAATGTCATGCTATACTAAGTTGGCTATTTTAATATCTTTATATTGACCAAGATGAATATTTAGATCTGGCCCTATTACTAATAATGAACTATTTCTGAAAACAGACCAACTGTTTTTCCAAATTCTTTTTTTTTTTTTTTTTTTTTTTTTTTAAAGACAGCTCTGTTTACATGCCCAATCTGTTGGGTTTTTTTCCCCCTTTTTTCATTCTCTGTTTTGTTTTTTTTTTTTTTAGGATTTATCTTTCATTAAAATTACCTTATTATTATTTCAGCATATATCTTAAAGGTGTATGTCGTGCTACAGCCACACTGAGGCATTATGATGCATTTTGTAAAGCACTCTTAACAGGAAAGGTAGTCTACTGTGTTTTAAGGACACATACATGCTCCATACATGAAAATGGTGAAAATGAAAAGAATACAAAATACCTGCATTTTAAGTCACAGAAAGAAAAGAAAAAAAAGGAAGAGCAGGGCATCCTACCAACTTTAGACATTCAGTTTAGCTTACCAGTCTCCTTCTGTAACCAAAGGAAGGAGGGTGGCTCTTTTAGAGGGTGATTCACATCTTATTATTTTCTGCAGTGAGCTGCCTGATGGGGAAGTCTCTCTTCTCTTTCCTGTGTGTGTGTCTGTACCGCTGCCTTCCTTCCCTCAACCTCTCTCCCTTGTGCACAGAGAGGGCCTGGGGAAACAGCTTATCCCTTTAATATGCTGAATCTTCTACTAAATGCAGCAGTGACTTTTGCAGAAATAACTCTAGTAGGGCAAGTTCAGATATCAGTAATGCTTTTTCAGGTTGTGCGGTCTGAAATTACACTGGAATTAAGTCCATGAGATCAAGTTCCTGAAAAGCCTGTTTTTGTTTCAGAACTAAATATATCTAGGAGAATCTCAACAAATCCCCCACTAAAAAGCCAGCATTTCTGATTTTTTTTTCAGATTCAATTTACACAGCTCCTGCTACTGAACATGAAGGCAAAAGTTACCCACTTTTTATGTGTATGCAGATTTCAATGTACTGATTATACATGCTGATTAACATTTTCCGAATTTATATATTCTGCAAAACTGAAATGGTCTTTTACTAGCACTGAGCGGCAGATTTCCACATGTACATATAATAGAAAATGAATTTTGTAAACAAGTAAATATTTTTAGCCATATTTAGGCTAAAACCACTACAATTTAAAATATGACTTAGTAAGATTCTAAATAGGATATTTTGCATACTACTGATGCAGAAAAAAATAAGATGAATTTTTATTCTTCTGACACATCATGGCTTACTGCAAGGAGCGACCAACAAAAACAGGTATAAGTAGACAAGGAATCTGTTCTCCTGCCTCTCAGAGGATGAAGACCATACGTAGGACAGCCACCTTTGTAAAACAGAAGTGACATCTGTTTTATTTAAGAATGGTAGAAGATATTCTGTATCAAAACATTTATAGCAAACAGAAGTAAAGAAACAGACTACTAAGATATGGAATCCTATAAGTTGTTTTGATTAACAACAAATGCATTGACATGAAATAGTTTAGTAAAAGTGAATCATAAATTACTATCACTCTGTTAAATGAAACCAAATGATTCTATGCCAAAAGAAAGATGTTTTTCTTTTAAAATTTTTAATTTGATCAGTGGCAAAAAAAAAGGTTTTTAATTATACTTACCTTTTTCTCACCGATTTTATTGCTATGGCCATTGCCAGCGATGAGAATACTGTTCAAAATGAGAACATCTCTGGAACTGAAGCAGAGATTTCAACCACATATATCAAATTTATGCAATTTAGATCATTAAACATTTGAGCAGTGTTTTAAGTCAGTTCTTATCAATATGCTTCCTCAATCTCAATTTTCATGAGATTTTAGCAGGTGCACTTTCTGACAAGTAGAGACTTAATATTCTGTTTGAAAGGTAAATCTGCAAAATTTCAGATGGTATTATGCGTTGTTTTCTGTCTCTTGATATATTAATCACAACTGTTGCCCCTTCTATTGCAAATGTTTGATTTTAAAACTGTCATTTGTCAGCCAGTCCAATACTCTATTTCAGAACCAATACAGTTTATGCATGGGAAGTTTGATGTTGAAACAATATTTATTTACATTCCCAGAGTGAGATGGTTTAATATATTCATGCTGCTATAAAAGACATGCTACAAAGCCTAATCGTATTTTGTGTATATACTATGTGTACAGAGAATTTGCTTGTATTAAAATAAAAGAGAAATGAGGTTCTAAGTATCACTTTATAAACAGTTCTTTGTGAAATATTAGTGTTTCACTTAGCACTATCCAATGAAGCACTTTGGGAAACCTTCACAGAAACCACCTCTCCCAAAATCTGCAGTAACAGTTCCAGTATATTTTATTTATGCATTAAATACGATAGACTCCTGTCCTGTCCCTGTGAAGCCTTGTTCCTGTTGGTGGTGCTCGATGAGCTACTCACGTGGCAAAGTATAAAAGAGGCAAGCGGATGCTGAACGCACTTGTCTTTCATGCAGCGACCTGCTGTAAATACAAAAGCAAACGGAGACTTGGAAACGTCACTCCCCCTCCCCCAGCTGTGACTTTCTTTCCGCAACCTGTGGCTTGTTCCCAGCAGAACAGCTGGCAGACTTCACTGCTGCCATGGCAACCGTGTCGTCAGTCTGTTGGCTGGGCAACGCTGCAGCAGTAAGAGATGCAGTTGACAGCTGAACTGTTGCTGTGCTCAGCCTCACAAGCGTATTTTTTCAGGTTGTATTGCTGAATGGTTATTTACTATTCAGTTTAATAAATTTTGCAATAAAAAATCCTATACAGTCCTTATTTGCCAGTGAAATCAAATAATCTTCCCTGGAATCTTGCAAAGAAGTAATGTCCATTCCCTGCAAAGTCGCAGCAGATGGATCGAATCTCTGCAGCAGCTTCAACTGAGCAAGCGACAGCCCAGCTCCCCTCATGCCTTCTCCTCCAATATGAGGTTCCTTTTTAAGTAAAAAGAAAAGCAAATTATTTCATGAGTAAAGTTCCTAGTATCTTCCTAAATGCTGACGGTACAGAAAAGCTAAGTTTATATGAATTACAGCATGGGAAAATTCAAAAGTAACGTGGTCCTTCTTTTCCTGCCTCAATGGCAGGAACGTGTATGATGAGCACATACACACATGTATGAACCCGAAACCCCGTGAGGTGCCACAGCTGATCCCTTTTCATCACAGTACTAAACAGCAGTTTAGTAATTAGAGCACCTACTGGGCATGGGTACACACAGATCCAGATCATCTCGCTCACAAGAGTGAATCATTCCCTATCACTAGAAAACTGTCACAAGCAGAGAGTAAAAAGCTGGGAGGCTTTTAGGGTTTCACTTTTAAATCTGTGCACTGACGAATAGGAGCTGTTATGTCTGTACAAACTAAGAACTGGCTGCTACGCAGTAACCTCCAACTTTGCGAGATCAGTGCTCATGCTTCCAGCTCCTGGGCTATCCCTCCCCAAATGTTTCCAGGCCCTGCAGGCCAAGTGAGAGCTGCTAAAGTTTGAAACACCCAGGTGTCCACTAGGAGAGACTAAAGAGCACAGGAAATACGTAAGTGAGCAGGAGGTAAGTTGACCCTAGACTCCAGTTTCTTCTTCACAGAGAAATTGCCTTACTTCTTTGTATTACTGAGTAACTGGGTTTAATATGGTTTTAACAACTATCTTTGGATTAAACAGTTCAGTGTCATCAAGTTTAAAGTATAAGAAAAGCTTAATTTTTATATAGATGGCATTTGTGTAGGAAAACTAGTGCTTTCTTCAATGCTTACCTCATTGGTGAGAGATCAAGCCTACTGAAGTCTGAATGAACCTTGCACTTGAATTAACGGGGTCTGTGTTTTGCTTTGTCATTTTATCAATGACCCTTTTTTCCCCCACTATTAGGAAAAGCATATAATCGCATCTGAAATGCAACTCAAAATTTTCTCATAAGTAAATGGTGAGGAAGTCTGAATTTGAACCAGGGGGTGAAAGACACACAGATCTGCCACACAAATCTTTTGAGAAAAGCTTCAGTTCTATTAAATCTTTAGCAGCTTTCTTATTTTTCCTCTTTTTGTACACCCATTGTGTTTTTCCATCTTTTTTAAAGATGCACCTATCATTTACTTCTTTAAGACAAATACAAATCATTACAGAATGTTAGTTAAATATATAGCAAATTTAGACTATCCCTCAAACCTCTGTGATTAACAACTGACCAAGTCAGCTGATCCCATTAACAAAGGTGAACAGACTCACATATGGTCTGATGATAAATTTTCTCATTCTGAAACATATACAGTATAGAAAAAAAATTCAGTACCTCTCTATAACCTCTATATGTTATCTCCTGTCAGACACCTTAATGGTAGATACTGGATTCACAAAACAAATAATTCTTGGCCATAAGTCCTGAAATAAATTTATTCCTTATTCCTCTAAATAATGCAAAGGTGAGTCCCATGTATTTAAAATGTCAAAACATCAGGTTCTTTGTATTTTTCTCTGATCTTTAATAAAATGTTTTAATTTTTTAATCTCTCCTGTGAATGTGTAAAGTAAAAGAATAAAGTATATGCATTACAAGCAAAGAGTTGCAAGAGACGCTTTAACCTATCTGAACTTTTATCCCTGTTGTGTTTTAAATGACAGCTGCACAAATCAAAATCAGCATAGTATTAAGTGGGATTAAATCCATGAAACTGCTTAATGCTTGCTAAATGAAGGTAAGATGAAAACAGGTTTAAAAAAGCCTCAGAAATTCTTGTGTTATTTCTGACTAGCAGCTAAAATAGTCTGCATTGAAAAAAAAAAAAAAGATTTGTTAATAGTAAATACAGTGCTTAATTATACAGTGGCAAAACAAGAAAATCACTGAATTGTGTAAAGTACCCCGAAATTATTATTACCTGTGGGTGAAGCTGGAGGCATGGAAAAGTTTCCAGAGCCCAAGCAACTTGTTCCTCATTTTCAGAAAGCGTAATAGTGCATGTACTATATACTAAAATACCTCCTGGCTTCAGCAATTTCACTGCCTATAGGGAGAAAGAAACTATAGTTCAGCTTATATTTAAGCACAAAATGGCTTTGAATATGAGTTACAAAGTATGTAGAAACAATATGCTATAACAAGTAAACATAACACTTGAACTATGTTATGACTAATACAGGCATTAGGATATTGATTCTTTTCAGGGAATATGGTCAAGAATCCTACAAATTAGAAAGGTTTTTTCTTTCCAAATCTGTATTATTGTAGCTTATTAAATGCCAGTGTGATGATACATTCCTATGTTATTTATATAGCACTGTGCATCTCAGATAGATAAGTTCTGTTTTCATCACCAGCTACAAATCACGGACACGTGCTTTCTTCAGTGATACTGCATGTCAACTGTACCCACATATTTAGCATGAAAGGTATATATCTATGATGTTTTTCAAGCCCTCGTTCACTTTGAATACTTGCAATTTAGATTTAGACAAGTTTCATGCAGTCCTATCCTTATCATCAGCCTGAGCACATTCCTCATAGCATATCACTGCTTTTCAGACTAACTGAATCTTAACACTATCTTCTGCACTTAAAGGACAAGTTTTATAAAAAATAAAATAGCACATTCTTTCATGTAAGTACATATAAATATATCAAGTGGCCCTAAATGATTTAAAACCTGCTCCTCCTTTTAATTGAGATGTGGCTGGGTTTAGTTCCTAGAACACAAACCCCCAAATTTAAAGATACATTCATGAAAACACTAGTGTCTTATAAATCTTTTGGTGTATGAAGAGCAGAAATGAAAAGCTAGATAGATTTAAATGTTTAAAACTTATCACCAGACACACTAGCTTCATAGAGGCAGACTGTATTTTAAGATCTATCCTTGCAAATAACAAGTAAGTGTTTAGGAACTAAACTCAGCCACATCTCAAGAACGAGAGAGGAAAAGCTTAGCAAAGATACCTTGTGATGAAAAAGAAACAAGTCACTACTTGATGGTTTCTTAATACAGCAAGTAATGAAAGGCAAAGAAATGGCATGAAACATTTATTCCGAAGGGATGAAGCTACAGAACAGAAAACAGTTCTATTAAAGTGTTTCAAAGAACACTTTTCTGGTGCTCTATTTGACCAGAAAAAAAAAAGAAAAAAGATGGTAATTTGTTGCTCTGGGCAATAATATCCCAACGTTTAACTGTTGAAAAATATAAAGAAGGAGCTACCATTTGGGGTTGGAGGTAAGTGCTACACTGCAGAACCTTATATGTAATTTAACTCAGCTGCTCAATTATTAATACATACCACAGTGAAAAGCTTGCGCTGCAAGGGCTGGTAAGATGTCACTTCTTTTAGAGTCCAAGAATAAGCCATGTTTGGTCTTTGCCCCATCCCACTACATGGAGCATCAAGAAGAATTCGATCAAATGACTCCGGTGAAAAAGGAGGACCTTCTGCAAAAAGCAGTTAATAATGTAAACGTTGCAGCATAAATATGCGGCTGTTGCTTTTCTTGAGAGTTAACAACAGATAACAACAAGCTTGCTTGTCATAAAACATTTATGCTCTATAGATGTTGTCTGCAAAAGTGATCTCAGCTAGAGACAAGTCTTAGCACTGCTGATGATAGATTTCATCTCACAGAAAAGAGTTTTAGCATTCTGTAAACTCAAAAAAATTACAGTTACTATAACAGCTATAACAGCTTTCAACCTTAATTAAATATTATGGAAATAAAATGTAAAAACAGAAAAAATATTAAAATGTGATTTATTACAAGCTTTGGGTACAGAGCTGTACATATAAGCTGTAAAGAGCCAGAATCACTTCGTAACTGAAGCAAAAAAACATGTAAATCTTAATTGAGACAAGCCTGTATTTAATCACTAAGATTGCCTTAAATAGTAATATTTGGACTGCCTGTACAGTAGTTGGACTGCTTATATAATAGCTGGTTCTCTATCTGTAGAAAATGAGGCATTTTATAATGAAGTGAAATATATGTTTTAATACATGACACATGCTGGCTCTATAACCAAACAATTGAGTAAACAAGAGCTATGAAGGAAGGAGAAATATTTCTGAATATTACCGGGATAGATAATGGAATATGTAACCTCCATATGAATAGCCTGTGCCTTCATCTGAGTCCCACTGGCTCAACGCTCCAGAAGTTTTTATAGTCCTAGCACGAGAGCAACTCTTCAGGCCAGGCTCACCAAGACCAGCGATATATACGGTGTATATATATCTACACACACACATATATATATATATATCTCTCTCTATATATATATATATTTACACACACACACAATATATATACTCTGCATCCTTTTCTCCTTCGGTTTCTCCAATATTCAAGTTAGGTCACAAGTGAAGACAAGTGAGTGACTTCATGCTGCCGCTTCCCAGCTTTTTCCAGCACTGCAAAATGAGTCTATTTTGCACTACTAATAAAACCATTTATGATGATTCATCACCAAATGCTTAAAGAGCATCGTTTGTTGTAATTGCAGGGACATAAAAAAAAGCTCTCTTTCTCTTAAGTATTATACCTAGCTCTTGTTCAGCTTCATATTTGATAAGTATCCACTAAAATAATTTATGTCCACAGAAATACTACTAAAAAATACCCTTTTCCCTGCAAAGCAGTCAAACTGTAAGGCTTAGGGAGAAGGCAGGTGAATTATGCAAGATGATCTCTTCTTAGCTTAACCAGTAACTTGGCTAAAAGAGTGAGAAAGAACAGCATACTTTGCACAGCAAACTAAAAATAATCAAGACAGCAGATACTACTTAAATAATTCCATCATGGGAACAGAATCACTATCATAAACACAGCATTTCAAAAAGAACTGAACTTAAAATTAAATAAACTTAAAATAACACACTGTGCTTCTATAGCGCTTTCCATCTGTATACCCCAAACAGCTGAACAAACATTAATAAACTAAGCCTCGAGAGCCCTTGGGACTTAGGTATTAATAACGCCATTTTACAGATGAAGATTCCGAGGCAGAGAAGCAAAACCATTGTGCCAAAGTTGCTTCCTTTCCAGAGCAAGCTAAGCAATTTAGAGGAGGGGGCTCAATGTTATCATGACAAGGTTAACACCTTGTTACTCCTCAATATTATCTAAAAATGGAATGCATTTCTTTTTGAGCTCATTAGGCTGTGACAAAGATAGATAGTTCTGTATCTGCATCATGGATGAACTGATAATCTCTGAAGAGCAGAAAATAAAAAGGTGCTAAAGCAACTTAGGTTTCTACCATGATTTCAAGAATTTGTGTATATTCTGGGAGGTTTAATAAGCCTAGCACAAATACGACTACCTTTTCTTCTAAAAGCTGCTACCTAAGGTGTTTACTTTACCTTGTTCATCTCCTCTCTTCTCATCTGAAAGTGCCTTTGTTCCATCATAACAGAAGGTCTTAATGCAACTCAACTGGAGCAATTCAGCATTCTGCTTAATTTTTTTCACCTTGTTGGCTATTTTGTCCATGGCTATTACCTCGCCCTGGAAAATATAAAATTAGGATCAGAAGCATAGGGATTAACTGGAGGTGTAATTCCCAATTGTTTTTTCATATGAGTAGTGCAATGAATGAAGCTTAGTTTTATTATCCATAAATCCATACCACAGTTGTCCTTGTTCTCACTTGTCTTCTGTGTTCCTCCCGTAAGGATACTAGTCTGGAACTCTGTGCATTTTGACTGGCACCTCCTTAACAAGATCACTGCCAAAGGGAACCTATAATTAATGGCTGACTTCTGTCATTTTTTAAAATTACTTAAATTATACAATACTGGATAGATTAAATGAGGTTAAGTTAGGTGTTTCTCTTCTTCAAGAATTAGTTTCTATGAAACTCATAAAGATGTAGTAATTTAAAATAGGGTAGAAATCTCAAATATAGGTTAGAAATAGCCAACAAGTTTTAAATTTGCATGGTCATGTAAGAGACAAAAGAGGATGTAATGACATACACCTAAGGGAAAACACTTTAGAATAAATTTAGACATAGGAGATGGATCACAGCTAAACAGGTCGAGGGAGGTGATCTTACCCCTCTACTCAGCC
>JAUBNY010000194.1:416028-432125 GCA_032275445.1 Crypturellus soui
GCAGGGGGGTTGG
Organism: Crypturellus soui; assembly: GCA_032275445.1. Classification (NCBI taxonomy): domain Eukaryota; kingdom Metazoa; phylum Chordata; class Aves; order Tinamiformes; family Tinamidae; genus Crypturellus; species Crypturellus soui. Next base: position 416,042 of record JAUBNY010000194.1, read on the forward strand.
ACTAGATGACCTCTAGAGGTCCCTTCCAACCTTAGGCATTCTATGATTCTATTCTATGATTCTAAACATCATTCCTTTTATGTAAGAATAAGATTTCTTATTCTCATCATGTCTGCAGACTCAGTCTACCCTTAAAGCAGACGGTTCACTGCACAGGTGCTGACCTGCGAATATGCAAAAATAAATGCTTCTTCCAAGGGACGTTCAAAAAAGAGAAGGAGCTGAAAGGCAAAAGTTCTTCCCCAGCTGGCCCATTCTGGCCACTGCTAGAAAGGAATCTGAGAAAAGTTGTAGCTTGGGCTGAGACTAGTCTACCTGCACTGTAGAGCTTACAGTCTACATATTCACTAAACATCTGAGTAGGAAAAATGCAACTATGAATGCAACTTAACCAAAGAGAGGTGCAAATTAACTAAATGAGCAGATATTTTGTCATATTTAAATAAAAACTGATTATTTATTTAGAAAAGGAAAGACAATTTAGATCAACTTCAACACCTGTTTTCCGAATCTTTGCTACTACAGTTGCAGTTAAGTAAAATCAAAATATCCAAAACAAAAAACAGTTACGCAAAATTATAGAAAATGCAGAGTTATACATACACGCAGAAAGTATAACTGGAAATAAATCCACAGTCATTAACTACTGCTAAATTTTCCCCTAATGCATAAATGTCTGCTGTACAATGCAACTGCGAGATTCTTAAATCAACACATTGAGTAAAAACATTCTAACAAAACCATTAGCTAAACAAGTTATAAGATTTTTAGAGGAAACATTACATTTTTTTCCCCCTCTTTGCTAAAAAAGGATATGTCTCTCAAAAAAGGACCTATGTCTCAATTTCCATAAACCCATTTGATGTGCACCAATCTTTATGCCTCTCTCCACATTTTTTTGTCTTCTACACTATTTGCCTTCATCTTTGAATACTATTTTTTTGCTTCTTTTCACATAATTTCTTTCTCATCAATTCAGCTTTTTACCTTAGAAGACAAAATATTTTATTTCTTACCTTCTATCTTAGAATGATAAACTTATACTAGAAATTCTCATTAAAAACTACAAGTGAGCAATACAAATGTGATTTTATACTGCAAATTCCTTGGATTAGGTGCTTTTAGGCATGTTTCTGTAGAGTGTTGTGTATTTACTGGCACTCTTCAGCAACTCACCATTTCCAAATATCCTCCATTTTGTGAATCCATTATACTCCTCTGTCAATTTGCCCTAAATGTTACATATGTTCATTGATTAGAAATAAATCAAATCATTAAAAAAAAAAGGAATCAGTAACTCTGAGGTACTGCAAAATAAATTGGTAAGTAGCATGTTCAAATATTAATGGTTTGCTGTTCCAGGTCATCTGTGCATTCTGACAGAAAAGTGCATTGTGCAAGTGATCAGTGGTCAGACTTTATTCACTGAGACATAAAATGCTCAATGACCTTTTTTACCTTGTCATGCATTAATGTTGCAAGATGGGTTGTTTTTCCTCCAGGTGCAGCACACATGTCCAAAATTCTCTCTCCTGGCTGAGGGTTTAAAACATGGCTCACAACCACAGAAGGCAAGTTCTACCATAAAAACAGAAACAGGAGAATTTAAGCCTTACATCCTATATCAAGACTTATATTAAGTAATAACAAACTTGAACAAAATTGAAACAAAACAAAACAAAGTCCCTAATGACTCCTTTTTCTAAGCCATACGTGAACATCTATGACTGACAGATACCTCAAGGATTTATGGGTTTGTGACTGAGCACACAATGGTAAGAATCAAATAGGTTGATAGCATGACAGACCTAGAGCAGCTCTGTATATTATGAATATTTTAGATTGATCTGCTTATTGAATCACTTGTTGTATGACTATATTGGTGTAGTTTAGTAACAAACAATCAGATGAATAGACATCTATTTGAAGAGTTTGAAATGGATGACTTGAAATACAGAGAAGGTGAACTGCACTATTAATTGCATGAACAGTAGAGATGCATTTCAGAGAAATAACGTGCAATATTTGTTGTATTGACTTCTTACACAATATAGTCATACTCTGAAAGACTCCCTTCTAATTTAGTCAAACAGAAACTGACATACAAACTGTTTAATATTCCCTTTATTACTTCTTGCCTTTGGTCAATGCAACTGCAAGTACCATTGCCACAGCAACAACAACAAAAAAAAGCAGCTGGGTATTAAAGTATCAGTTTCAGGCCTTCCTCTAATACACAGCAAATTCTAGTCAAAAGAGTCACATTCAAAGGGTGGAGTCAGGTTCAGCATCATGAAGTCCATGTGAAGGCCCTGGCCCTGTACTAGTGGTACACTCCAGTGGTCACTACCAGAGACAATATGTTTAATATCCTCATTACTGACCTTGGTGAGACAGAGTGCACACTCTGTGACTTTGCACACAAAACTGGGAAGAGTGCTTGATACACCAGGTGGTACTGCTGCCATTCAGAAGAACATTGAACAGATGAAGAAATGGTCAAAGAGAAATCTCACGAAGCCCAGGAAAGCAAAAGGTCAGGTACTGCACCTAGGGGAAGAATAAACCTCCCTATACCAGAATATCCTGGGGGGCTGGTTGGCTAGAAAGCAGCTACAGACCTGTGGGTCTTAATGTACAAGAAGTTGAGCACGTACCAGCGAGGTGCCCTGGTGGCAAAAAAAAAGACCACCAGCATCCTGGGCTGCATTTGAGCAGGCACTGCCACCAGGGCGAGGGAGGTGATCCTTCCCTTCTGTGCAGCGCTGCTGAGACCACATCTGGAGTGCTGTGCCCAGAGAGACATGAACATTCTGTGGTGAATCCAGCAAAGGCCCACCAAGATGCCAAAGTGCTAGAAGCAAAGCCTAAGGGAGCAGCGACTGACTGTACAGCATGGAGAAGAAAAAGCTTGGGGCAAGGTGGATCTTATCCATGCATATAAATACTTGAGGAGAGGGCGTAAAGCAGACAAAGACAGACTCTTCCTGATGATATCCAGTGACAGAACAAAAGGCAACAGGCACAAATTCTGCTACAGGAAATTGCACTTGAACATTGGATAAGTTTGCTTTACTGAGAAGGAGAATGAACACTGGAAAAAGGTGCTCAGAGAGGTTAGGTCCTACTCAAAGCTCAGCTGGTTCCTGAGCAACCTGGAATAGATGATCCTGCTTTGATAGGAGGGTTGGACTAGATCTCCAGAGGTCCCTTCCAATTCAACTATTCTGTGATATTAAAAAAATAACAAAAATCCTACACTCCAAACATAAATAAAAGGAGTTTTGAACAGTATGGAATTTATGAAATTCTGTACTGAGTGTTTAAGGTGGGCACCCAAAACTAAATTCCATCAATAAAATACAAACCTTGGTACTGAAGTTAAATTCTCACATGTGTAGCGATCTAAACATTCTGTTCCTTGAAAGTAAAAACCTGATAACCCAAATTTGGGAATAAAAAGGCTCTCCCTTTTTGCAGGCCATCAGATAACACATGGCTTGATAAACAACATCTTGCTCACACCAGAAGACAGCATGGATTCTCATTTTAAAATATTGATTACATTTCTAATAGAAGAAATTATAAATAAGACTGCAATCAAGGACTTACCTGACTGGCAGTTATATCAATAAAAGGAGGAGGCAACTTAGTAGGAAAGTTGAGAAATGGGTTTATCCGAACTAAAATCTGCATCTACAGATGCAAATCACCAATTTTTTTTAAGTTCTGCATAGGTTGATTGAGCTTGATAAGCTTTTAAGTGAATATCCCTTTTAAAGTGACAGATACAGAGTTAGTATGATTAAACCAGCTATGTGTACCTGTTGTGTTCACTTTAAATGATTCATTTTCTTTAAGCAGGGAATTAGTTGTAATAATACACAATGAACACATAGAGCCCTAATGAGCACTTAAGTGGGTATTTTTACTCTTCTGTGAATACTACAGCATTTTCTTTTGTAAGAAAAAACATACCTGTAAAAACAAATGACTAGAGAGCACATTGTCAAACGAAGGACTAAGGTAGACTGGCTCTATCATTCTTACGCCCATCCCACTGAAAAACATAGAACAATTTATTTTAATTATTCAGATTTATAATTTTTAACACTGTTCAATTTAAATTACTATGCTTACATATTAACAACTTGAAACAAAATATTAAAAAATGAAAGCATAAAAGCACTCATAAATAAAGCAAATATTTTTTCACTTTAGTAATGTGATATTCTTTAAAATGACACAATTAATTGAATAAGCTTTAAGAAAAAATATGCTGCATTATAAATTGGTCTATATAATTTGCATAAAGCAAATTAATCTGTTTTCTACATATGACAAGCTGATATCTAATCAAAGCTTCAATAGTACAAATCAATGCATAACATATGTTTTAAACATATGTTTTAATATGAATTAAATATCTTTATTTCAGTCCACAGCACCTTTGGCCAGTTTAGCTCTTGTTTTTCTAGAATGTCTCAGATTTTTGTTGAATATCTAAAGAACATCAATTTCCCTCATAGAACACTAATTTGCCTGCAAATCAAAGGTTTAAATTCAGGAGCAACCTAATTTTAGATAGGAATGAAGTTCATTTAATTGTAATCTCTAATTCTTTTTATTAGGGTGAGACAATCGTATAATAAGAAAATGGACGACAAAGAAAAATAATACTGAACCTGAAAAATATAAAATAAATTATTGAAGACAATAAGAACGAGTAACTTTTTGCACGTTTCACAGAGCTGGATAAGGATGGATATGAAAAAGTTGTGAACGTCGTATTTAGTGTTATCCTTCCATGTCATCAACTTAATTGGAATATGCTACTTCCACCTCTACTATATTCAAGCTATAATACATCAGAAAACCTCTATCATCATCATCTTTTTTGCTAACCGTTTTGTAGTTGGTCCTGATGATGTAAACTTTCAGCCATTTTAATGTAATGATGTAATGTGGTTTATACACTGCTTCTGTATGTGTTTTGGATGAGAGAAAAAGGAACAGACGATAAGCTTTACAGCAACAGAGAAGAGCAAGTAATCTTGAATTAATTAGTTATCCTGGCAAATGGTGTTATATTTTTTAAGATACCTGACCTGATGTGCTGCTCCTCCAACTCTAAAAATGTTTTTAGGAGATATAGGGAAGGGCGACGCTACGCTTCAGTCCCATTCAAATAGCAAGACGATACAGAATAATTTATCAAAATGCAATTTTAAGTGTACATTTGTCACTTTTTTTTTGCTGTTAATGAAGTCAGATGCTAGTTAAAACCATTTTTTTTAATTCCTATCTTTTAGTAAAATGGCATGTGGAATCCATTATGCAACTATATGTTGAAACTGCTAGTAAAATGCTATTAGACTGCCAGAGGCTAAAGCTTCTCAAAAGATGACAGAAATTCCTACGTGCAATACAAGTTTGGGACAAAACCATCATATAGGTTCGAATACTGTACAGAATATTTCAAAACGCCTTGCCATCCCTTCTCTCCCCTTTCCGAAGTTGCAGGTGTAAATTCCAGTTACCATGGACTTACCTCAGCGGACCATTTGAACCGAAGATTTCATTGCGACTCAATTCGGAAATCCCATTTCCAAGAAAAACTTTGATTCCTCCAAATTCTTTCGCTCCTCTCTTACACTTTCCTTCAATATCTGAATACACCGAGACTAAGCTTCCAGCTTTCAAAACTGTTCAAAGAAGAGAAATTTCTGACATTAATCTTATAGTTGACAAGACAGAAGTAACCAAATAATTTGGGACTTTCAGTAGACTACTCCTGCATCACAGCAAAAGTTAGACTTGCTGCAACTCAAGAGACTCACTGGTTTTAGGATTGATACCATTGTATATGGTAAATGATGGTTACCATCTAACTAGATATTGAAAGATTTTCAGCAATTAGACACAGTTTTCTTGTTTTGTAAGAAGCTAGACAAATCTCTTTGTTTATTCCATCACCATGTGATCACCCATGAGTTTTAAGACCACTCTTTGGGATTTCATCCTCTGCGTATGCTCCAGGCCACACTGATTCACATTTAGAGGCAATGACTCTACTTGGATAGTAATACTAAATTTGCCTAACAATTACTCGGTGCCTAGGTAGAACACAGCTGATGGAAAGCTGCTTAAAATCTAACTACTGTTGTGACACAAGTGACCATATGTTCCTCAGCGGAGACAAGCTATGAGATACACCTCTCTTGCTACCTCTAGTAAAACTGATGTTTCTGAATAATCCTCTAAGACACTTGGCCTCTGCAGTTATAGCCTCCAGTCCAGGTACATAAGCCTACACTTAACTCGAAGCCCTGTAGTCCTAGTAACTTGAACTACCTTTCCAAACTGCAACCAAAATAAATGGGAAGGAGGGTTGGTTTATGTGATTCTACAGAATAGTAAAAAAGGTTGTTTGATGCACAGCCAGGCTGAAAAATGTACTTAAAAAATAAAGACTTCCACTGACAGCAATAAACCACTTCCCAATTTCTTGGATTGCTGACTAGACGGAGCATCTAGAAGATGGAAGAGATAAGACAAATTACAGTACATCTGCCCCAAAATTCTGAGTTGTATGTATGAATATTCCTTTTTTTTTTTTCCTGTTTTCAAGTGGCTTTCCTAATACGGAAGGTAGCTACTAAACACTTCATTTTTGGATAACTTCTTATAAAATGTGACTCAAAACATTTGATAGCCTATTGTTATTATCTACTTAATCTTCATATAACTAAAACTTTAGGCTATTTAACTCTTTTACCCAGCATATTTGTCAATGATTTCTTTTGCAATATTCTAAAGCAAAAGGCTTGTATTTCACTCCTCGCTAACAACTGTCTTTCCAAAATTCATTAGTGCTATGTGAAAATCTTAAGCTTTTTGTTAATTTGGGTAACTACACTGACATTCTCCTCAATCTAACATAAAGCTTAGATATTAATTAATTAAACTCAAAGTCCCTTGACAATTAGTTTATTCTCACTTGGGTAGCTAGTACAGTGATAAAATATCTGCTCTTGCTTAACTGTTATTCACTGGTTGCGAATTTCTTCTTATGACTGTATCATATTTCATCTGAAGTGGGAAGATGTCTTCCCCTGTTTTATTTTCCTATCTGAAATTCCTCTGAAATGTTCCTGCAATTTTAGTGAAAAGATCTTCTTTATTTCGAATCAGATGTTGCATGCATAATTAGATACAGCAATTATGATAAATTACTCAAAGAGAGGCTTGAATATTTATGAGGTCTAAATAACCAGTTTCAACAGCTGGTAGAGCAATATACTTATTTTCTTATCAAGTCCTGATTGAAAAACATTCCTGTTCTGTGAATTGGTCTTAAAACTAAGGACTTGTTAAAGATTTTTTTTTTCTTGAATATAAATGGACAGAAAATACCTTCCTGACTTTATCTATTTAATAGTAAGAATCATAATGATTAGTAGCTATCAGCACAATAAAATAATAAGGTGAATTGCCCATAATTATACTGGTTTCACATAAAGTTAATTTGACTTCTAAAGGCAAAATAGCATTGTTTCAATAACCTGCTGAACACTAAGCACTCAGATTATACATAGAAGATTTTTCATCTTACCTCTCAGACACTGAAAGACACAAAAATACATATTTCCAATTCTTAAGAACCTAAGTCTTTAAAATAGAAGATTTTTTATCAATAGAAATATTTTTCTTTTTAGATCTCTCATACACAAACAATATCAAACGAATTTTCAAAGGTTAAGAAAAAAAGAAAATCTACTTTTCTAGAACTGGAACTTAGAATCCTAAAGAATCATAAAGTCAAATGCCTTGGTGGGAACATCAAAAAAAAAAAAAAAAAAAAAAAAAAACAACAACTTGAAATAGAGGCTATTAATCAACATATATCCAATTACTGCTTAACTGCAGACATGTCTGCTTAACCACTCTTTTTACTTTGGCAAGAGTGGAAAAGTCTCAAGCTTCTCTAAGTTTATTTTATTAACAGGCGTATTAAAAGTTACTGTAATTGCTACTAGAAAAGAAAAAAAAATAAAAATCCAGGTTTCACTTTGAACATGTTGCTTAAAATATTTTCATACAGAAATAAGAAAAAATAGCATCTTTCAAACTCACACTTCAGCTAGGAATCATATATTAAAGAGGAACTTAGCCTAAATGAGAAATAATTATATATAATTTGTTATTATTAGTGCACAATAGTGGTGAAATTTTCAAACAAATGTCAAATAAGCTTAAAATATACACTCACTACATGCTACAACTCAAAGTTCACTTCAGCTACAAACACAACAACAACAAAAAAATCAAATGGCAATCTATTTATTGGAAATAGTCATCAGTGGATGGTACATTTCCCCTCTAAAACCCGGGTTTATTTAGAGAACTCTTACATTTTGAAGTAGATATGATTCCTGGGACATATACATGTGCTCCTCGAAGTACAGCATAACCACAGTGGGCTCCAACAATGACTTCAGAGTCATGTCTTCTTATATCTCGCCTACAAATATATGGCTCAGTTTAAACAAATAACCTACTGAAAGAAATTTATCTCCATTCTCTCCACAGTAAGCTCTCTGATTCATAAATACTGGTTTTGTGGCAATATAAGAGAGAAATATGTAAATATCATGTATTAAATATAAAAGATTCACTTCAGTCCCTGAGGAAGCAAAGGACAGAACCAAAAAGGAACCATTGCTTAAAGTAACAAATTCAGAAACCCTTTGCTATTCCTTTAAACATAATACTGAAACACAAATAAATTATATGAGGATGTAGATGTATCCTATTTGTGTTTAGCAACTGCAACATCTGCCTGTAACAACAGGAACTGTGGAATAGTATGTTCAGAAAGATAACCTGCAAAAAATAATTAAATGTGAATGAGGGAAGAAAAGAAGCAGTGCAGAGCATTTATGTACTGCTTGCTACTCTTTATATAATCACAGTAGAAACAATTGTGATCATGTTAGTCTTCAACAAGATATTTCAAATAGTAGGACCATCACTTCAAAAAGATGTCCATCGGTGAATTTAATTGAGAACATAAGACACTCCAAAGGAGGAGATACAAAGGCAGCTTGATATCCAAGAATATTTTAAGAATGTAGAACAACTAGTCGTTTTCTAAGGAGTAAACTTGACTCAAGAATTCCTCTCCATATTATTGAAGCCAGCCTCCCTAAACTTTCGCTCTGCATTTAATTATAGGTGAAGAAAGCACTGCATTAAGCTACCTCACTCTGTCACTATATCTCCCCCCAAGTAATTCTAGTTCTTTGGTCTGCCACCTTTCAGGCTTCCCAGAAAGGATCGAATAATGTTACATTTTCCCTATTAAATGTATATCTCATAAATGAGGAAACAATTATGTGTTTTATTGCATCTTTTAAGGACCAAAAAATCTGACCTGCGTAAGATACAGACCGCCCATTAAGTCTTAATAAACAATTATACTATATTTACAGTCACTTCCTCACAATTGTTTTAATACTAAATCTGTATAAATCATATGTTACAGTATGCTAAAATTCAAAACTGAAAATTTCAAACCTGGGTCCAATGACAGGAATTAATAATATGTCCCGGATTTCTGGGTGCTCAAGGACTGGAACATTTAATCCTTTAAATTGCTGTTAAGTGAAACAAATAAATAAGTAAATAACAATACTAACAATGCTAATACAAGTACTTAATGATATTCAAAAATATTTTCCATCCATAATACCAAGCTGTACATAGTACAAACAACAGCAGCAATAGTTGAGCAAAACTTGGAAATGGGGTGTCAGGACCCAGTCTCTATTATAAATTTGGTGTAAAAAAAAATATATATATAAAATATATATATTATAATAATATATATATGTATACATATATATGTATTATATATATGTATACATATATATATTATTTTATATATATATATATATATATATATATATAAAATACCAAAGCCTCAAAGAAGCTCACTGAGAGAATTCACTACAGGGAGCAGGACTGAGTCCTGCCCTATTATTTGCTTTTCCTTTCTTCTAGAAAAAAAAAGGACTTAATTTGATGTTAATTTGATGATGTTAATTATAAATCACTGAGTAATGATATTAATGTATTGCTTTCTTACTTAATAAAAAGTTGAAAAAACTTTTTATTTCTTTTTTCAAATTAGTTTTGGCTGGATACTGAGGGCTGTTGTGTGGTTACTTGAAAATAAACTGACAACTTGCCCTTTTAAAATTGTTCCTGGACTTACCTCCTTATGGTATAACCCCAAAAGACTGAAAACATGGAATTAGTCAGTATCCGATAAATAAATATTTTTCTTTTTTAAAAAAAGCACAATATAGTGCTATTTGCATAATACTGTTTAAATGGATTAAACTGCAATGCAGTTTAGTTTTCTAGCAAAAACAATTTAAAATGTAAAAGTTCACAAAACCTGTCTTAATTCAGTTTTTAGCAAAGCATTTTCCCTTAAAGCAAAGTATCATACTGCAATATCCATCTCTAGATTTCCACAATCGAGTTAAAATTTGCCTAACTTATTACCATCCCAGCTAACAGAACACTAACAATTGCCTCAGCATCACAGAAATATCTTGGCTCCTATCACGCAGTAGTTCTCTCTACACCCACTAGCTTTAATAATTTACTTATAGAAGAACAGGATCTTTTCAGAGTGAAAATGTAGAATAGAGTTGCAAAATGATCCACCTCTTAAACATTATGGCTTTTATATAATTGGATAAAGAAATGTTAACTAAGATAAGTTAAAATAATAATAAAAAAATCTTAAGATTAAAAACATATAAACAAATTACAGCAGTTGCAGGATACCACTCTAGGTTCCAGTTCCTTGAATATAAAGACTCTCTCAAACTCCTAAAACTCTGTGCAAAAAAATGTAAGCCAAATGTCTTTTAATATTTACTAAAACATATTCTAAAAACACTGAACGTTTTAGATTGACCTACAGTTTTTATCTATTTCTATTGTCTTCTCTAGGATTACAAAGTCTGTACAATACTTAGAACAGTGGTATCCCAATCCTAACCCACTGTAATACAAAGAAAAATAATACAGGCATACTGATGGCCCCAACTGATATGCTTGAAATTCTGAATTAAAAACTATATGCCAAATAACGTAGTTGACTTGATTACTGCATTTTATATCTTATATTTTATTTTTGCTTTTTAGAGTTTTGCAAAGGAGTTGGTTGTCTTTCTCCATCTGCTGATGCCTTTCTTTTTGTATTACCTGCTGATTACTGATGGACAATAAATCTTCATTTAACACTGAAATGTTGTCAGGAATCAATATGACTGCATCATGTTAATACTAGTAGAAACATATTAAGGAATAGTATCTAGCAATGAAAAGCTCTTACAATCAGAGAAAATGAAAGAAAAAAGTTGTTACTTTTGCTATAACAAAGAAATGGTACAAACCTGCTGGATCTCATCGAACAGTAAACTTTTCACATGTTTCACTGAGGTCAAGTGTGTATTTACTCTAACGGTTGTGAAGGCTGGTGGATGAGACAGATGTCTTAACAGAGACTGATATCTACTCTCTGCCTCCTGTGTACCTAAAGCAGCTGTAAGCTGAGAAAAGATTTTGAAATAAATATTAAGCAGCTTCATACAGTACCCTCTTTTTCTAGGTTCTTGTTCTAATAAACATTATATACAAATAGTGGAATATGGCTTTGTGATGTAGAATATCGGGTAACCTCTATTCTTTAGAGCTCCTAACTTAAGTGATAATCTCATTAATTTCCTGAAAAGGACTTACTGAAAAACTAGTCATATTAGCAAGATCATTTTAAACAGGTTGCAACGTGAACCATTTGTGAACTCTGAAGTCCTGTGCAAAGCACCGGCCTACGGACCCATTAGAGAAGATTTAGTAATACGAATTTGTAACTCTTTCTCATATGAAAAAAAATAATATATACATTTTTGCTGGGCTTTTATATTAGGAATTCATAAACTGCCCAGCATATTTTTGGTTTTGCAGTAAAGCAGTATTTGCTGTTTGTCTTATATGGTTAATATGTGGTTAAGTCTTGTGTGAATTTTCTTCAGTGGGATCCAAAATTGAAGCCTTAGATTTATGCTAAGTGTAGTTTAAACATTTTTGAAGAACTCTGAGCCAAAAGGTTTGAAAAATATTTTAAACATAAGTATCTTTAAAAATACAGGGTTTTAAATTCCACAGATGGACTTTAAACAGGAATAGTCAAATAAATATTATTTTATTGTGAGATACTGATGTCATACTATTAACTGATATTAACAGCATGCAATTTGCAAGTATGTGATCACTGATGGTACAGTCATCTGTACAGTACAGGACTTTTCACATACCTCTCTATTTCTGAACACTTTGATGAGATATTCCTCAACTTCTGGTTGAAAGGATATTTGGGGAAAGAAAGTCATCTTCCTTTAAGTGTTTAAAATCTGGTTCAGGTTAAAAGACCTGAAATGAATAACATGTTGTCTTAGCAATATTTATTATCTCTAATTTTGTAAATGTAACATAAGATATACCATATACTAAGCTGTCCTGGCCTTTCTCATTCTTCTGGTTGGAGAATGCAATGCTACTGAACTAAAAATTCCAAATATTGCTTAGGCTAAAACTTCAATGTTATTGCTAATTACATTTCAGCATAGATTAATTAACATGATTAGCATTTGCAGTCTCACATAAACATACTAGAAGATTACTGGTTGCATTACTGTCACACGCAATGTTTCAGCCACACCTTGCAAGGGTACAGTACTAGGGTTTAAAATGCAAGGAAGCGTGGCAGGCTCTAAATCCTGTTACATTAAAGTTCCTTTAGCTGTCCTGGAAGAAAACCAGTAGCTTAGTCCTGGAATTCACTCACAATGATTCTAAACAAAATTAAATCAGTTCTGACTCTTCTGAAGTCCTTTTATTTATTATATTATTGCAATCATGTCTAGAGATTATCATCTATGTTTTTCCTGTCACATTTTATTTTTCTCAAGGTTAGCTTTTGATTTCCTTCATAGTTTAAACAATCCCAATTCTGTAAGTATCGACACATGGCCTAGAATGTTATTTTTCTCCACAGACTTAAAAACTTGACAAACCAGCATAAGTTTTTTTCATAAGTCTGTTTTTTAAAAGATTTAAGGAAGATTAAAAAAAAAAAAAAAGCTCTGCTGATGTTACTGTGAAAGTTTCAAGCTGCCTGGTGAAAACTACATGGTTAAACATCCAGGAAGTTTCCAGATGTTGCTTTGATCATTCTGCAAAGTGCAGCTACAAAGTTCCTACTGCAGCTCTTACTTCCTTGTGATTTTTGCCTGATTATTTTTCTATGTAGGCAAGAAAATGCAGCTATCTTCACAAAAGTGCATCTGTCTACCCCAGACAGTCTGTATTTTGGAAAATTATGCACTCTGTCTGAAACACACACTTCAGGTTGAAGTGAAATTCCTAAGAATTTAATAGATTCTTTAAACTAACTTAAATGAAAATGAGAACTTCCCACTGTCAGTGAGGTTTTATTCCATCCATAATAAGGAAATCTGAATACTAAAATACTACAGTCTCATTTTATTAGGCATACTTAAAGAATTTGCACCATAAAGTTGGACAAAATACTCTCTTTAAATTAAAGGCTGCATGTGACTTTCACCACACAAAAGATGTCAAAAATATGTTTTCATATTACAAATTCAGTTGAACTTTCATGTTAGAAGACCCAGCTTGTTTAGACTGAATTTTCAAGGTCAGACAAAGGCAATTTTCAGTTTTATGGAGGGCAGGTTCAGTATGCTGCAAGCTTGGCAACCTTTGGGGGGAAAAAAAAAAAAAAAAAAGGCTGTAATAGAATTAACTTATTTTTAGAACCTAGTAAAATACCACACAAAAAATTATCTTGGTATTTCTAACAAATCTAACAGTACTGAAATAGTTTATACAACAACCTAATTGACAAAAGTTTGGTTTTAATATTTTTTGACAATATGATGTACCATGCCTCTGAGCCATTGTTCTAGGATGCATACATTAAAGGTCAAAAAAAAAAAAAAAAAGGACTTATAGTTCACATTGGAAATTTTCTTGCCTCATAAGCATAATAAACTAGCATTAAAAAAATAAACAATTATGAAATTTTAAGGTACTGGGATATGAATGCAATTAAGCAGAATTTGAAAACCAGCACGCATCATTAAGCCTTAGAATTATGTCTACTATTAAAATTACACTGCTTTGCTTTTAGAACACACAACAGATATTTTGTGGTAACAGTAATCTCACAGATACTGCCCAATATGATAGCACACTAGTAGCAGCGCTTATTTTTAAAAATCATTTTTAAAATGTGACTGAAAAATACTATATAAAGTGTGCTGGTAGTGGGTCTGAAACAAAAATTTTTGCTCCAAGATTTCTGCTCAGTCAGGACACACTGGATGAACTGCAATAAGATGTGTAAATGTGCTATCAGATGGAAACATTGTCTCAGTACAAACCAACAAGGCAATTTTATCAATATAATAGGAAAAGTTAAGTCTTGATCTGGATGAGCTCATAGGGCCTGGTACAAAGTGTTAGTGCCAAAGAGCTGCTCTGTCATAGCAACTGCAACGTATGTGGATTCAACACACATATTCCAGCAGCAAATATGAGAAACTCGGCATCACTATTCTTGGTTCAGGAAAAGGAACACACCCTTGAAAACTAGCTCCCCTGCTAAAAAAAAAAAAGGAGCCAAAAGAATAAAACCATTGTAGGCAGCCCGGAAGCTAGTTTGAGAAGACGTAAATGGAGGCCCAGAGCACACCCATATCACCTACAACCTGAGCAGTGTACACGGCTTCTATCTCAAAAAACACGTAGCTCAGAGAAATCTGCGCAAAGGCGATGGCACCAAGACAGGGAACGCCTCCCAAACAAGGAAGGCGGGACAGGCAGCCGAGAGGCGACCCGACAAACGTCTTGACGTTCAGGTGGCGGCGCGGGAGGCTGACAAGGGAGGCAGCTACGGGCGCCCTCCTCGCAGGTAACGCAGGAAGCCGCCGCGCCGCTCCGTGCAGCGCAGCCTTCAACTGGGAGCTCCGGCCTCGGCCCCACAGCCCCAGCCCCCTTCCCCGCCGCTCGGGGCCTCCTCTCGCCCCGCTCCCCACAGCTGCGGGATAAGGGGGGGGAGAGGCGTGCCCACAGCTCTGCCCGCACCGCCCGACAAGGCCCCCGCGCACACCGCCCGGCCCGGCCACCTCACGCTGCCGCCCGCCACCTACCGCCGCGCACGCGGCTCGTCCCCGCTCTTCCGGGCAGTGGCAGGAAGTCCCGCCCCCACGGGCGCTGAGGATTGGTGGAGCGGCCGTTACCATGGGAGCCAGCCACGCCAAGCGAGGAGGCGGCCGCAGCAGGTGCCGTCGAGGGGCCGCCCGGGGCCTGGCGGGGAGGCACCCAGCGCGGGCCGCTCCTGGGCACGGCCCGGCCCGGCCTCCTCCTCAGTAAACGCACTGCCAGCAGCTTTGGTGCTTGGATGAGCGAGCGTAAACGCTTCTGCGCGGGAGGACGAAGAGCTGCTCCCGCAACTCCGTCAGCAAGGGGCCCGTTCCCTTCTTGCGGCGCTGAGAAGCGAGAAGAACGGCATCTGGACCAGGGGAAGCTTCGGTGTCGGGACCTTAAGGTGCAGCTCCAAGAGACGGGCCCGTTCCCCTTAATGCTCCCGTTCCCCTTACTGCTCTACCACACAGGAAAGCCCCGAGCGCCCGGGGAACAAAGCGCCTCGCTGCCCGAGGGCCGCCGAGCTGCCGCGGCACCCGGAGCCCCGTTCAGAGCGGGCCGGGCACGCTCCCAACCCCGCCCGGCTCCTCACGACCCGCCCGCCCCTCCGTGACGCGGCGCCACCACGCACGGCCACGCGCTACGCGCGTACGCGGTGACGCGGCTCGTGACGCACGCGGGACGCGTAGGCGGCGGGGCAGCCGTTGCGGGGGGCGGGGCGGGGCGGTGCGCGAGCCCGCCCGCCCCAGCAGCCGCCGCCGCAGTGCCCGCC
>JAUBNY010000194.1:456173-473263 GCA_032275445.1 Crypturellus soui
TGTGCCATGTGCTGGCCCTGCAGGTGGCCCTGCGTGTGCAGGGGGGTTGGACTAGATGACTTCTAGAGGTCCCTTCCAACCTGAAGAATTCTGTAATTGTATGATTCTATGAAAAAAAGAAACATGAACATAAGAAAGAAAGAAAGAAAGAAAGAAAGAAAGAAAGAAAGAAAGAAAGAAAGAAACATGAACATTAACATTTTGTTAACTGTATTAACCCCTAATATTAACATGTATCATCTGGATGACAAAAAAAAAAGTCAACAAAAATTAGCTGGAGTTGATATATTCTTTTATTACTCAGCTCCAATTAGATTAATATTCTTGTTTAATTATAGGAGTGTTACTGAACACTAAGAAAATAATTATACTTCTCGAGTGTGAAGGTACTCAGGAAACAATTAGCAGCAGATGGTCTCTGCAGTTCTTTTACTTACACCCTGTTATTTCTCAAGGTAATAAATTACTGGAAAAGTAACTTGTGTTTGGTATGTTACAGACCTGACTCATCTTTCATGATTGAGTGGATATGTCTCATTTGAAAAAAATGTAGTCAGTCTTCTTCTTATTATATAAAATATATATAGAGAAAATAAATTGTCTCCTGATATCTGAATAGTTCATGTATTTCCTAAAATAAAGACAGACTGGCTTAGTTCTAGCCCTGTTAAATAGCATATAACAGGAGAGATCAGATGGTGCATATTGTATGAACTGAAGTCTAGATCCCATCGTGTTGAACATGTGTTTATCAGTCTCCAGGATTTTTTTCCTATTCAGATGGAAAACAGTTTATTTTACCTTAGAGGTAACACATTTTTTTTGTACGGGGATTGATTAGTCCAGGGTAATTTAGAAGCCGCCTTTGAACAGAATGCACTTTTAGCGTGCAAGGCGAAACAGAGCCCTGCTTGGCGCGGCTGCCGTGGCTGCTGTGCTGCAGCCTCCCCAGCATTGGTCAGTGTGACCAGCCTAGTGGTCAGGGCAGTCCATCCCCAGCCTGGCTAGAGGCGGAAATTTTATTTTCAATAGCCATGGACCACATTTATGATTTTTTTTTAGTCTATTTTTCCTAAGAGAAATACTAGGGAGCCCTTTCCACGTATTAGTCATGGCACTACTGGAACCTACTGCAAAGGGATCAGTGGGAAAACGGGTGTTTGTATGAAAACTGGGCAGGAGGTACTCCTGAGAGCGTGGAGAGCGTAGAAGAAGAAAAACCTTAACCCTCCCAAGGAAATTTATTACTTTACACAAAATGGAGGAATTTCTTTCCTCAGGTAATGGTTACATGCTATCTAAAAGCCAGTGGGAAGTATTTGTGCTGTTTTATCTATTATTCAGCCCATACTTTTAAAGTTAACAGACCAAATATGGGGATGCAGCATACTTCTATAAAATAGGAAACATCCAGTCCTGTGTCAAGCCCTGTGTCAAGTATGAGCTTCAGAAGAGCCAACATTTTACCTCTGATTCTACCAATCCTCCTTGGGCTTCTGCAAGAACCAGCAGCTAAATGATTAATCATCATCATCCTCATCAAAAGAAAAGCCTCATAGTGTGGCTGAGATTCATCTCTCATAAATTTAGATGTCTAAATACAGATATCTGTGGTTAAGCCAGTTACATGGCACTCCTCTTGTAATTGCCTGAAAGAAATAGCCTGTGATTCATTAGACCTGTTTTCAGTGTCAGCATTTGGGTGGCGTGATTAGTGCTCTGCCCTCCTCTGACTAGATCGACTAGCTGTCGCTTTAGTATAAAGGGAATCTTGGGTGACGGCTGAGGGGGAAACTTCTGTATTGAATCATATTCATCCTATTCTGTACCATCATATTTTTTAATCAATATCCCACTGAAAGGGATGTATACATTTCCTGTTTTGGTGCTTTTGCTTTAGTTTATGAAGAGGTACTCTTAAAAAGATGCACTTTTATACGTACAATTTATAAATGTAGATTTTTTTTCAGACCATCATTTGACAATATTTACTATTTTAATGTTGTTCTACTCTCGTAAAACAAGGATTAATAATATTTCCCTAAGGCAGGGGTGGTTTCAAGAACATTGCAAAACACTCAAAATATATTGATACATATCAAAGAAAAATTTGACAAAACAAGTGAATACACCAAAAGCTCATCATTTAAAATTCTGCAATACAAAATCAGTATATGGAATGTTTCTGTGTATCTGATTTACAAGTATAGATTTTATTCAGATAGAGAACTCCCTAATAAATATTCTCCCAGCAGTGCAAAATATTGGCACGAAACTAGAAAACCTGATAACTACTTTGTGAATCTATATTGGTGCTAAGTTGTGTTTTTATTCCTAAAAAGAAAAAGAAAAATAATTGAAGGTGTATTTGGCATCAGAAATACTATAGGCACTTTGTTAGGTGGCTGTCGTTTCAGAACAGCTTTGCAAATAGTCTTGTCATTATCTTGGCAAATATCTTTTTCATTATCTTTGAAATTTTGTTATATGCTAGCAATAATGATTAAGTCATCTAGTCACTAGTTCCTACACATAATCCCTCCAGCTTATCTGCTTGTTTTCAGTAAAATGTAGAAATGGATTTAGTCTATTGCTCCAAATATATTTTTCTTCCTCTTCTCTTCCTTTCTTCCCTTGAAAAAGATTCTAATTGAGCTCTATACCTCACCAGCTCAATCAAAAGTCTTTTAGAAGCTCCCAGAGCAAAATCGGCAAACAAACTCTTTGATTAATTGTAGTAGAAGATGTGGCGTTTTGACCAAACTTTGTAGACTTTATCCTAACACAAAACAAAGACAATGTTTAAAATAGTGAAGAAATAATCTCTCTTGGTGCATTTCTTGGAAACTAGACTAGAAAGCTGATAAGTCCTAGCAAAACTTCAACGAAAAATATAAAATCGGAAAATTAGAATAAAAGGTCTGAACCTCAACTATTACAAATCACCAGTGCATAATCAGAGTGGTTTTAGATACATTGGTCCAGCCTGCTGTTTTTGTAAGTGGGAATGTAGTTTTACTTTGATACACTTCCATTTTGGGTCCATATCTAAAGCAGAATCACGGCCTTAATATTACCCATGCCTACTAGCACGTGGCTCATTAAACTTCTGAAGAGCAGGAGAGTGACAGAAGTCTATTAGCAAATGGTGCCTGTGCCAAAGGGACTGCCCCGCTAGTCAGGGGGGTCCAAGGGCTGCTCTGAGGATAGAGGACTTGGTGTTTGCTGCACCTTCCAGGATAAATACGGGTCATAGGCCAGGATCAGAGGGGCCTGAACAAAATAATGCGTGGTCTCTTCTGTGACTGTTGCATTGTAACTGGCTGGGGTTTTCATCTGTCTGCTGTGCCTTTACTGTATCTTAGTGTAAATAATTTCTCTGTGTTTTAGATAGTCGTAGCAGAAAAAAACAAGATCGTCTTTTTTTTTTTCTTGCTTTCTGGAACTATAATTAACTCAGTGATTCCTTTTATAGGAAGTAATATATTTCATAGGCTGATTGATCAAGATTTTAATAATTCTTTTGAGGTCTCTAAATTTTCATTTTCTATGAAGGGTAGTCAATTTTTATTTCATGGAGTCATACTTAACCTTCCTGCTATTCAAAAGTTTCACTTTGGTAATAGACATGTCAGTTTTCATCATGCCATTGTGTTGTTTGCTCTCATCTTTTGTGCTCGTGATCATCATAGCTTCTTTTTATTTTTTAAATGATCTTCTTTTTACACTTTTTTATCAGATATTTGGCTCTTTTTATCTTAAATTTAATCACTGGATGGGAAAACTGGCAAATCGCAATAGCTCATTTTGATGTTTGATGAAGTTGCATTTTAGAAGACTGAACAACTAAAAACATGGTGGTTGTTATCTAGAGAAAAGTACTCTTATAAAAGAGGGAGCTGTAACCTACACAGAATAATGTCTGGGGGCTGGAAATGTATTCAGAGATGTGACATAACCCTGTTAGAAGATAGAAGAGAACGAAGCGACACTATCTTATTATTACTATTTTCTTATTATTTACTGCTCTTCAAGTTTATTTCTTACAAGATATATTAAATATTTCCTTTTTTAAAGCCTTATTTCTTGTAGAAACAAGGCTGTTGTATTCTCATTGCCGGCTCAGTTTGGTTGCTAAAATATCCAGTGTCATTTTCAATGCTTTAATACTTCCTGTTTGGCACCTAACTTGCAGTCCCAAAGAGAACAGAGCCCAAGCACATTTACTAGGCTAGTGTATCTTGGTTGCTCTCAGCGTAAAAATGCCTCTGGATGCCTATAGAAGCAATTGTTCCTTTTTGGACTTGGTAGAGGAACGGAAGCCTTATAGACATCAAATTCCTGTGACCTCTGGGTAAAGCATCATTCAGGTACAGGAGAGGGACCCAGAATTTTCCTTCGCTGTGTGAAGAGCAGTCACGACTTGGCCCATTTTCCCCTATGAGGGGCAGCTTCTGGTCAGCAAGCCAGGAGGGCCGGCAGCACTTGTGCTCCCAGGCGGTCTCAGTTCCCACCCGCATGGGTGGACCGTGGAAATGCGGCCAGGAGCTGAGCCAGGGCTGGAGCAGAAGAGCTGCAGGATTTTAAATTGTGGCATTCTGCTGAATCCAGGGGAAGACCAGAACAGCTCAGGAAATCCTACTGAATTCAGAGACTAAGCTTTGTCTCAGGATGAATAAGGCCATTCTTTAAAAACCCTTCCTTGAGCTACATGTTTAGAATTGGTTTCCTGCATTTAGATTTTTCTTTCACTTTAAATGATGTACAAGAGGTTAACTGCAGCGTGCAGAATATGCCCAAATGTGATCTGAAATTTCAATTTGATTGCATCCTTAGACATTTTTCTTTTTCATACATTTTCTCTTTACATATGCAGTTCTCATTTGTTTTTCTTTCATTTTCTTTTAATGGTTTTTCTCTAGTATGTTTGCATGAGCTATTGCTCTTCCAGAATGGAACACCTAAATCTATTTGCCATAATTTATACAACAGTTTGAGGCACTAAAGCGTTATTCTGTCAGCTACCTAGCAGTTGTCTCTGTTTTAATCTGTTCTCTGATTTGTGTCTGATTTCATTTTCTATAAAGCAACTTCTTGTGAGAGACTGAAGCACCTCATGGTCTTAAATTTCAGAAAACATACGACATCCCCTATGGATAGCATAGTTTTAGTGTTCTGACTTATATTTATTGTCTTACTGTTAAAAAAATGCATAGTGAAAACTTTGTAACTACTCTCTATAAGTCAAATTCTTCCTATGAATTTCAAATAGTTCTTTTTTTTTGTGCCATTCTTACAGAGCCAAAAGTTTTGGGGATTGAAGAAATTGAACATTTGTCCTGAAAACTATTTATACACATTCGTTCACATCTTTGATCTCACTACAGAGAATAGTAGAGATGTTGGTCTGAACAGTTTGCTTGTTGCACATAAATGTTGGAAAAATCGTCTCTGAGATCACTTGTCTGGGCTTTCTTCAATTTGTTTGAAGCAAACTTGTTTAACTCAAGGGTTTCTCTAGATTTTAAACTACTGAATGGCCCTTTATTACAGAAACCTTTTTTGTTTTTTTTTTGGAATTTGAGGGGAAATGGGCAGCATTCTAAATGCATCAAGGTATCATTCCTTAAATAGTTTATATCTATCAATAAATATATACTGTAAAGTAGAAATACTAGAAAATATAAATGAATCTGTAATTAATGACACTTGCATTGGGAAGGCCAGTGCTGAAATCCTGGTTTGATTATCCAGCTGTGATTTTTGTATCATTTGCTAAGTCAAAAGATTACGTGGCTCTTCATGCTTGAATTATCTTGGCCTGCACTGCTTGATTAGCTTTTAAACCTATAGTAAACTTCTTTAATTAAAAAAAAAAAAGAAATGTTAGGCAGATATTTGGGTTATATGTCTAAAAAAAATTTCTTACATGGAATTATATTGTCATATGGAAAAGGACAGAAAGCTATGAATTTTCTGCTTTGAATTTTCTGGTATGGCTGTTTTTATGTTTTAGCAATGAAGTTATTCAGGGAAAAGCTTTTTGCTAATTAGATAATGAGGCAGTAAACAATTTGTTTGCACTTCTTCCAGCAAATAATGGTAACATTCTGTCATTAATCCTGATTAAATATTCCCCCATATGTCTGACATTCTGAATGAGGGCTTTCCATTATCGCTCAACAATTTTGGACTATTATTTTTTTTCAGTAAAGACAAAGAAGAAAGTTTAAAGGGATTTTAATGACTTTTTTAATAACAGATTTCTATATTGGTGTTTATAATTTGAAATTAAAATATCACTTTATTGTAATAGCACCTTCTACTCCCCCAAATTTCATGCTATAAAAGCATTTCCTGTAGAAAAAATATTACTCATTATAAAACAAGTTATAATTGTCTGTTGTCTGACAGTTTTTCTGCCAGTGGGACTGCGGTGAAACATATGAGTGCCTGGAGGAAAAACATCATCTAGATGACCTTTCTCCAGTACAACGTTTACAAAAATGATAAGAGGATACTTTATACAAGTTATTATTCCTATGGATGTGACCCAGGCTCTCAGTGTGTACAGAGTATGCTTGTACGTGTCCAAGTAAATTTTGGCATAATCCTCATATATGCTTTGTTTCTGTGTTCATCTAATTTTTCACAGAAGGAAAAAGAGAAGGATAATTTACAAATACTTTAATTAAAGCTCGTGTTTTTTTTGCTGTACATAGATATGTCCTGATGTGCTGAATGACATTTCAGTAAATATTTGTTTCCAATATATTTGATTTAACAATATACCATCCAGATGAAAAACAGTTTAAGATGTTTTTCCTGACTCCAATATCACTCATTGTAACATGGTCTGAATTCAGTTTTTTTTCATCTTCGTTTATTACAGGAGGAGTTGTTCACTTTTCAGTACTTCCCTCCCTCCATTATTTCTATATGCCTGCTTTGCAAATAAGGATATTCTTCTGTAAGGGCTTCAATGTCAAACAAGTGGGAGCACTTTCTACTTGCTAGAATGCTGGCATATCATTCACCTGCTTTTTAAGAGAGATGCATGAATATTACAACACAAAGCTCAGAAGTAGTTCTGGATCTGGGTTAGGTAAAGACTCTTCCTTGATTTTACTTAAATTGCTCTTTATTCTCAAATTTTAAACCTTTGTTATTCCATTAGTTTTTTCAACAACAGATTGCTGGGAATCCACCTTCATATAAAAAAGTATCTCAAAAGACCACAAAAAAAGCAGTTCCTGCAATTTCTTGGTATTTTTAAGAAGAACTAAAACAATGCATCTAGAATACAGAAGTAGAAAAAGCCAATAAAATGAAAAGTTATTAAAAGAAGTTATAAATGTGAGGATCATAATTTTGATCATCAGTTTAGGTAAAGTCTGTCAGTGTAACAATTCAAAACATTCTTGAATTTCCCAAATCAATTCAGTCATCCTTGGATGCATAGATCTCATTTTCATCTCTCTTACCTAGTGGGTAGATATTCTATTTATATCTTTAATCTATCCCTTGAGTTTTAAACTGCAATATCCAATGTATTGCCAAACTGAAGCACAAATACTTACAAATCAACACGAATATCTTGAGTATCATGAGATTTTAAAGGAAGATATATTTAATAAGCAAATGTCGCTATTTTGACTTCAGTATTTTAATTGTGTTCAATATATTCAGTTTTGTCACCGATAGTGAAGAAACAGAAATATAAGTATCTATTTTTGCATTCTTTTAATGGACACTGAAATTCACATATTCTCTCTAAAAGGAGAATCTTAAACATTGTCATAGTTCCGACAAATTTGAAAGCTGGGTAAAGCAAGGGTCGACTGTGTTTTTTTCCACCCAAGTGAGCAGGGGAAAAAAAAATCCTGTCAAAATCAGCTCTGGGGCCATTGATATTCTCCTACGTCTTATGAGGATGCTGGAGTTTCTGAAATTACTGTGCCTTTTGAAACCAGATGTTAGAAAACAGGTGATGAGCAAAAGCTCCTTAATGATTTAGCCTCTTTTAAAGAAAATTATATATGTGTGTCACTCATGTTTTAATGGCTCATATATAAAATTAGTTTTATAAAATTTCAACCAAACCATTCCAACCTCAGAATATAATCACTAAAGAGTGATTTATGAAGTGCCTTGTGCCAAAAGCCTTTAGGCATTTCGTACCATGGTGTGCACAGCAGTGGCTAGAATGTTACTTCTGAGAAATAAAAGCAAGGTTTCTGCTATGACTTTTATGTATTTCATTCATTTAATTATAAGGTTGGAATTGAAAAATGTTTTGCATAAAGTCACATTAATTTGATTAGGAACACCTCTTATTTTCTTTCTCTTTCTCTCTTTTTTTTGTAACTACATAATTATGCTAGCACAAAAAATATTTTGCTGCATTAAAAAGAATGCATATTTTTCAGATTTCAAGTGAGTGTAGTCATTTTACATGAACTTGTCTTGATCTTTAATGAGAACTGAAAGAGAAAAGAATGTATTAAACAAAAAGAAAATACGGCCAACTTGGCAGAGTTCAGGTACTGAATCTCCATTCCCTTTCTTTCCAAGTGAAAATGATTGATGTGGAATGGCATGGACTCAGCAGGGCTGTTGAAGTTGGCCTACATCATTTTTCTCTGAAGAGAGCAATAGCTGGTTCACTATAGCCACAGGCTGCATAGTTCTCTGAAGTGAGTGTTCATGAAAGTATGTGGAAATAAGAAAGGATAGAGGTGGATATGGAATTCTTTTAGCATTAAGGGTATGTGGGAAAAGAAAATCAGGGAAACTCATGAGAAATTTTCAAGTTAAGCTGATGGAGAACTTTCTATGCATTTATTTTAACCAATGTCCCCTTCTTTATTTTATTATTTACCTCGGTCCTATTTAAGACTGGCTTTGTGGAATAAGACCAAAAATCCATCCAATGCAGTATCCTGTTTATGAAAATGAGTAGTTATAGATGCCTATGAAAGAAGAGGAAAACTGAAAAAAGCACAGAAGAGTATTTCCCTCATTTGCTCCTCCAGTTTCCACTTTCAGGTCTTTGAAAGCTCTTGTAGTCTCCAATTTAATGATCCAATGAGGTCATTAAAGCTTCCGTGATCTAATACATGAAAAACAGATGTTGACTAGCAACATACTTGACATGCTGGACCTCATTCTTACCTCTTGAAGGACGGGTCTACTAGTCTACTATCCTCCCTATAGTCCGTTTTGAATGTCTACATCACTGCTCATTCACAGCTTGCTCCAATAGCCCAGTTTGTATGAACTTCAAATCCCAAAGTAAACTGATAAAACAGAAGAAGGTCAAATTGCAGGAAGCTTTTGAATAATCAGGAGAAAGATGAGCTTATTGAAAAGAGAAACAGTAGGCTTATAGGGAGGTCCTCTCATATATGGGATATTTTGCGCATTCGTTTTTTGTTCTGGAAGAAAATAGGTCAACTTAGGGATTTCATTTCATTAGGGATTTGGATTTATGAATTCTGGAGATAAGCAACTTTATTTCTTCATGGGTCAAAAACTAGGATTATATTATTATGAGAAGCAGAAGTTTAGTATCAAAGTAATTATTATTCATAGTTATATATTAACATATTAAAGACAATAATCCATATTTCATGTTTCCCTTTCTACTCAAGTTCCTTCTGCTTTCTTCCCCCCTCCACTGAGGATATGCCATATCTGTCTTCTCAGTTGGCATTGGTTTTTTTCTGCCATCTGTCCAAACAGAAAATTTTCTGCTATAAAACTTCTTCTAATATAATTAGATATCTTATTCTAGACTGTGACCTTCTTTAAGTTGTAATAAACAGACTCTTTTTTTTGACTCATTCTAAAACAGTTTTCCCAAATCTGGACTGGATTTTGTAGCTTTTTTTTTGATTGTTTTCCAATTTGTCATTGTCTGTTTTAAAGCATTAGCAGAAATGCGATGCAGTGTCACCAGGAAAAGTCTCATTAATGCTTCAGATAATACCATAAACTTCTTTTTCTTTCTATTTTCCCCTATTTACAGTACAGTGAAATCAGTCTACAGCATAGCTGTAGGTGCTACCATATAATAACAAAAGAAAAAAAACCAACCAAACAAGGAAATCTGAAAAGATAGATAAGAACATTTTGTATATGGTTACATAAATCTTCTTAATGAGAGCACATTAAAACTGAATGTTCTCAGAACAACTTAATGCTAGTTATTACATGGTTTTCAATAAGGAAATGTTCTCAGTGTTTGTTTTGTATATAACTGTATTTATAGTTGCTATTTATTAATGTTTGGTATTGCTTGAGAGCAGCACCAGTAAGCACATTCCTTTTCCTAAATTCCATGAAGTTTCATTTCATAAGAGCTGAGATTTATTGCCATTTGTCTTCTTTGAGAGTATTTTGCCATAAGATCCACAGGACTCGCAGGACTCCTGAAAGAAAATGAAAAAGACCCTACTTTTAGGGACCCTAATTTGATGCAGAGGCTACTCTCTTCTAGAAGTGACCATCCTGTATTTAAAAAATGGAAAGCCATTTTAACAGTTACAGTGAAACTTCAAGGAAACTTCTAAACTTTCTTGTTTTGGCGGCAGATGTCACAAAATTTCCCTCATGGTGTCAGCTCTCTGAAACAGCTGTATCTCTACCAAAGCTCCTTACTTGTTTGGCTCGTTCTTATTAAATGCGGTGCCTGTTGTAAAGCAAGATTTCTTTGTATAGAAAGTGGTCAGGGAACTAGGACTCACAGAATGCTATCTTTCAGAATGCATCATTATATAAAGTCATTAAAATTCATTAGTGGTTATTATTATTGACTTCAAGGTACGCAGCTTTAGCACAGGTTTTCCTTCTCTAAGTGGTCATGCAGCACATGAATAGTACTGAGGGAGTCTGGAGCCGCGGTGGCATGTGAACAGGAGGAGGAGAAGTTTGTCTTCCTCCCTGAAGTGTCTAATCAATTCAGAAAGGGTGTTGGTGGCTACAGACTCTGATGACTTAGAAAAGTAAAGAGAAGGGACAGAAACATCCAATTAAAATTCACGGAAATATTTCATTTCTTATATTTTATTGTGCACCGTCTATAAGCTGTATTATTACTTAATAAGGAAGTAGTCAGTAACAAGACCAGTGAGAATGGAGTTTTGTTTTAAGTAATTAAGTAAGTAAGTCGTTTGTCTTCTCTTTGCCTCAAAATTATCCACCAAAATGTCAGGAAAATTCTTACCATTATATAGTGAAATTAAAAATATTATAGAAAATCAGAGTTTAAATAGATTTTGTGAAGTATTTGGACAACCACGAAATGCATAATGAATTCAGCTACTGAGATATTCCTCAGAACCATTTTTTTCTCATTTAGACTTTCAAAAATGCCTATTTTTAGGAGGAATATCAGATACATTTAATTTGTTCTCTACTAGAAACGTAGCTATTATGATCTTCACAAAGGTTTTCTAAACACTTGTGTAGATAGATAAGCACTTCTCATTAATACATTATCAGCCAATGCACTGAGCTCTACATTAGCAGATCTGAGAGTAGCTGACCTTTCTGCTGAGAGGTTGTGAAAATACAGGTTCTTTTCATTTCCTCAGAGTAGAGAGTTTACTCCAAAATGTAAGAGGAAAATTAGTTCCTTCTGTCAGCCCTGTGTACTTATGTTTTATTTTTCAGTTTCTTTGTTATATGCATTCTTTGCAGTACTGCTTTCAGTGGGAAGCCTCCACTGGTTCCAGGGAAGAGTGATGGATCTGGTCACAGTCCAGTGAAGGAGCAACAAGACATCCCTTGAATGCAGATGAGAAGATGCAGAGAGATAAAATGTCAAAGGAAGGCTTAAACAAATATAGAAGAGGAGAAATCTATGAAGTCCAGATACATACCAATTTACCCAGAAGAAAAATGCATATCCATCCTCTTTTATCTTTTATGTGGCACCTTTTCCACAAAAGCGACATTGCAGAATATCCACACAGAAATCACTCACCTGTCACTGCCTCATGACCTGCGCTGGGGCTGTGAACATCAGCTGTTTAGTAATGGAGCATGAAGTGAGTAACACGTCTAATTGGCACAGGATGGGGAATTCAGTTATCGAGGCTGGAATTTAATGCTATTTTAATTTTCTTTCAGATAAGTTATAAAATATCCTCTCTGCAGAAACAAGATCGTAGCATATAAAATGCAGAGGTGATAGATGACTTACATTACTGAAAATATTTTTGTGGTTATCTTTAATCTGATTTTATCAGAAAAAGTCATATTGAATTCCTCCAGCTATGCTGCTTATATTAGTTTTCCTGTACAATC
The DNA here is from genome assembly GCA_032275445.1 of Crypturellus soui. Lineage (NCBI taxonomy): Eukaryota > Metazoa > Chordata > Aves > Tinamiformes > Tinamidae > Crypturellus > Crypturellus soui. The sequence continues at coordinate 468,486 of JAUBNY010000194.1, forward strand.
TGATCCTGATGATTTTAAAACTGAGTAACATGAACTTTATTCTTTGAAAGTGATTTGCAAATACTCATTATTCTAATTTTAAAATGCCCCTATTTTTTTCCAGAAATCTCTTGCCTAACCTGAACACTGAATTTCCTGGGACAATGGAATTTAAGGTTTTGTTACTTACTTGACTTCTTGCTTGTTTTTTTGGTTTTTTTTGTTTGTTTTTTGTTTTAGCTTTTAATATCTGTCAGTAGGTTTGTAACAGTGTCATTTCGGATGAAATTAAGAGGTTTTAAAAATCCTTTGAGATGAATGAATGAATGCTCATGATCCTTTCTTAGAATAATACATTGTTTATTAAAAGTCACTATTTAGCATAAAGCAAAGAATGTGCTGAGTTGATCATGCTAGCTGCAAATTCTTGACTGCTTATTAGATAGTTTTGTTCAAGTATTGGAAATTTGAGAAGCTTTAATCACCAGCACATCATATGACATTGTCCTCGTCTCTGCTATAAATGTCCCTCATGTATATTTAAGTTCAGATTTCTGGAATAAAAGTGATGCTAAAATTGAAATGGGCTTTTCATGACTAACTGTTTTTAATGTATGTTTCAACGGCAGCTCTTAAGGGTCAAGTCTGTATTTCTAAAATCAAGGAGGGTTGTACATATCTAAAAAAGAATTTTGAATCGCACTGTATTTTTCTATTCTTTGGTGCGTTATTATAGACAGTGAGAAGTAGTCTGATGTATTTGTGGTGACCTCTGACAGTAAAATGCTGTTACACTATTTAGGACCAGCTATTTCTGGACATTCTTAGCTATGAGCTGTAAGCCATCAGCATTGAAGATCGTGGGTGTTTGAAATACAATTATATTGTATTTCATATAAAATGGTGGGGTCAACTTTCTACTCAGAGTGAGCTGACTACAGCTGTAATGGAAATAAAAAGTAATAAAGACTTGGAAGGAAACCTGATTTTGAAGTTCTACTCAGCGATATTGGAGGAAAAAATGCCTTTTCTTTCTTTCTGCTGTTTTATCTTGGGTTCATCTTCAACCAGGTATTAAACAGCAATGCTTGGAAGGACTGGGGGATGCTGTCACCCAGATTTACTATAAACTATAACTCATCTATTTGCTATAGATAAATTTTGCATGATTTCAGCTGGAGATATAGGGTGGGATGAGATCAAAACAAGCTGAGTCTACAATGAATAGTATCGCTCTGAGCCTTCCGTGTTAACAACCTATGTATATACTCTGAGCGGCCCTATTTCTTTTCCAGTATTGATTCTGCCAGGACTTTTGAGACCTATCAGTCTCTGTTCACATGGTTGACTGTGGGGGTGGCATTTAGGTGCCATACCAGATAGGCAGTGAGTGTTTCATTTTGCTAGTTTTTCATCTTCCTAATTCCTTGGAGTTATTTAGTATTATAATTTGATATTGGTATGATCTGCTTATTTCAAGGGCTTCCACAATATAGCCGCTTCTTTAGAGTAGGTGACAGTGCTGGTGTGCTGGTTTTGTAAATGGATCACAGAACAGATTGATGAGGATGTTCATTAATCTTTTCAATATCCATGTGTAGGTCAGGGGAAAGCTATCTGGGCTTATCTCTGGAGAATTAAGGTGGCACCATATATTCTTTCCTTGTAGCTGCAATTTTATTTTCGAAAGGTTGCAGTATTTTGTGTAACTGTTAAGAGTATTCAGTCAATACTTAAATCTGTACAATATATTAAAAAGTCATTTTTACTAATGCATTTTGGTTTATTTTGATTGTAATTACTTCTTATAATTGCATACATAGTTCTGGGAAAATATATCCTTTTTTACATTTTCAGTCTGAGAGAATAACCAAATCTTGTTTCTGCAAGGGTATTTTATTCAGCTGGGAGTATAATTATCTGCCACCAGATGGAGTATTCACTCTGAACTTCACATATCCTCACATACCCTTGAGGGACTTGAGATACAATTCATATCTTTGACAGGCTAGAGTGAAATCTCCATGAAATGCTCAGATGAAAATGACAAGATACAGTTTAAATTACTTACGTCTATACTCACCTAGCCAAGCAACTTGGTCAACTAGGAGATGAAGTTAGCTACCAGGTAATATTGCTTTGAATTGGCATTATTGATTTATTTGTTGAATCTGCAGTTAGCTTTAAGGAAAAACAGGTGGCTAAAAATTCCTCTTTTTTTTCCTTTTCTTACAGGTTATATGCAGAGTATCTACCACTGCAGGGTGTTCCATGGCCTTTCAGCTTTTTCCCCTTTGCAAAAGAAAGGTGCTGCCTTTGCAAAGCACATTCCTGAAGTGTGATATTGTCTGGCTTACTAGAAATACGTGCTCTGTTTAGCTGCATCCTGCAGCATTTCTTTGGTTAGTAAAGAACTGTAACACTCAGGATCCACTGATGGACTTATTTTGTCACAAGCCAAACTTCAGCTTGGGATTGGAGCAGCCATGCAAAAGAGACCTCAGCAACCTTCAGAGCTGTCTGGGGATCTGCAGTCTATGGCTGAAGTTCCTGACATATTCTTATTCCTTTTTAGGTTTTTCTTCTTCTCCTCTTCTGCTTTCTGTCAGTCTTGGAGGGAAAGAGTAGGTCAGAGGCCATACATCAGACACCAACATGAGTTTTGATTTTCTCTTCAACCATATATTTCTGTATGGAGAGGAAGTATGCACATTGAGAATGATACATTGTATGATTGGCATATTCATTTGCATTCATTTTGTTAGTAATTCAGTCCAACTCAATGCATGTCTTGACATAAATTACATGAGTTTTTCTTTATTAACTGCCAGGTTTATACCGCCAAATATCATCATCTTCTTTTCATTCCAGAAATCATATATTATAGCTTTGCAGTGCAATGATCAGATGCCTTGTCTTGCACTGTATTATTAGTGATGATGGAAATATGTCTTTCTTGGAGGTCTGTCAGTGTTCCCCTCTACCACCACTGAGTTAATATTATTAAAGGTCTTTCTAGGAACCTCTTGTGTTCACAAGGCTTCTTCTGCCAGAAATAACAGAAATCCTTCCTAGATGAATAGTCTTGTAGGTTTATCCAGTGGGATTTATATATTGCTTCTCTAAGGGCAACTGTGATAATATTAAATTTTAAAACTCTCTTTTTAATTATTTTCCCAGAAATGCATCAACTGAAAAAGATTAAGTAATGATAAAAGAAATAACAAATAAAAAGACTTCTTCTGGTATGCCAGCCACCCCATGCAGGTCTGCTCTTTGCTATGCAGACGTAGTTTGATTACATGGATTCGCAGCATTTATTTCCATACCATTGGGTATGTAACTTGTTCTCTTTTTTTTTGCTGTTCATGTTAAACAGCGGTGCTTAAAAGGCTGCAGTATTTTGGACTCTGATGATCTATATAATAAAATCTTCTATGGTTCTTGATATGGAAAGCATAGAAATGTATGCATTAGTTATGGCTGGATGTGTTCTCCATAATAACTCAAACATTCCAGGTTCATGCTTCAAATACTTGAGAGGTCTCAAAAGTTGTAATATATGCCATTTTTTTAAATTTGGGTGTGATTTCTATGTAGCCTGTGATAGGAAATATACAGGTGGACGTTATCATATGAAGATGGAAACAGTTTTTCTGGCTGTTCTATTTTGTTATTTGTATGAGCTGCAGAGAGTCAAGTTTTTGAAGTATTAGAAGAGGTGGTAGGTTAGCAGTATATTACTTGGAGCTTTCCACTCCATCTAATTTCAATTTTCAATGTGCTGAGTGCAACTTAGGGCAGTAATTAAAAAGAAATCATTTGTAATTATGAGGAAGTGGGTAAAACTAGCACAATAACATTAGCTTCATAAAACTTTTCTATTCCTTTTGTAAGTGCTTTTTTCTTCTTTCCTTTTTTTTCCTCTGCATTATCAAATATTACTGTTTACCATGTCCCAAAAATTTCTATATAGGAAACTAAAGAGGAATGCAGCAGATAATATCACTTGTGTAGTACAGACCTGTATTTTTTTTCTGTCACTGTCTTTCCTCTTTGGATAATAGCTTACTCCAGAGGTTAGTCATTTCCTTTAGGTGGTGTGCTCCAAATATTTTTTTTTCTTGATTTTTGTTTGAATTTGAAATTTTTATTTGGCTCAGAAGCTCAGCCATAGAACTTTAGTTCTTTCTGATGTTTGAAGGAAAAATTGAAACTAACACAAAATAGTTCCATCTTGTGCTACAATATTAGGTGTTAGGATTTGATCAGACCTTCAGTTATAAATACAGCTTTTCAAGGAGTGATGTGCAATTTGGCTGGCTCTCAAAGCTTTAGTACACCTAGATCTTCCATTAATTTGAATAAAAAACTCTAGGTGCTCATCACTTCTTAATAATAGTTTGGTAGTTGTACTGTCTTGGAAATATGACAGTCCGGTTTTGTCTTTTGGTTGTTCTGAGAGAAAGGTTTCCTAGGACTGTAACTTTGCATTACAAAGAGTAGAAAGTAGAATTTCACAAATTATTATGTCTTGCAATATGCTAATGAATGTACAATAAAATATTCAAATTACTTCAGAAACAACTCTGCTCCTTCTAGTTCCCAGTGCGGCAATACAAGATCTCTTTCCGAAGTACGAGTGCTTCTGACACCTGGAGGAAGTATGACATCGATAAAACATACATATTTGCACACAAATACGCACACGCACAAATTTTCTTTTGGAATTAATGGCTCACTAACGATAAACATTAAAGAATAGTCAGTGTCTTGTGACAGGCAGAAGAGTAGCCCTA
>JAUBNY010000194.1:549853-562636 GCA_032275445.1 Crypturellus soui
ACACTTTGTATCACTCAGAAGCCATTCTTTTAAATATAATTGGATGAAATTTTCACAGCAACTTTTTGTAGAGTACAGATAAATTTATCAGTTTTGTCCAGGACAAATAAAGAAAGTGTCATATCCTTTGAACAGTTATTCCATTATGAGCCTGCAATTATTATAAAATGCATTCCACTGATAAAAGCTGATTTTAACAGAGGGCTGGTTATTTTTTTTTTTTCAGAACAAAAATTATATTATTGTGTTCTACATAACCCTGAAACAGCTTAGCATGTTCTTCATTGTCAAATAATATTCTATGGGTTTCATTTATTAAAATGTATTTATTATGTATTATTATTTATTATGCTGCTTATGCTGCATTGTGTCCCTTTCATTGTGTCCAGTGTCTCTTTCAATAGGACAAGGATCTGAAGAATTTTTAAAGTGGTATATATTGTGTCACAACCAGACCTCATATACTCACATTAATGGAATGTGAAATATGAAAATTGCACCACAAATATTCAAAGTTAAAGAAATTCCAATATTAAAACTTGCCTGAGTAAATGTATAGAAGTTTGAGCATGCATGTGCATGCTATATCTTAACTATACCTGCATGATTATATATCATCTTTTTTACTGGTCTTCAAGTGAAGTGCACCAAATAGTTGCTGGTCACTGCCTGAGTAACTATTTTATATCTCATTTTATTGTCACTAAAGTGAATGGCATTGGTTGCCTTATTGCACTCCCTTCAAACTGCATTCCCTTAGTAGAGAACTAACAGTCACAGCTTCCAAATACTTATAGCTATGGAGAAGGGCCCTATGATATGTCTTTTCCACATTGATTATAGTAGGTCCTGAAGAGGCCTGAGGTGTAGCACGGTCAGTCCTTGAGGGCTATCTGAAGAGTCATCTGTTATGCTGTGCTTTACTATCCTATACTGAAAAGCACATTAAATTGGCTCAGACTGATCTATGAGCTGCGCTTAAGCTGCTTATGTACCTGAACCAACTAATTTCAAATTAGAATCTTATCTCTGTAGTACCCAATTATAGGCTGCAGGTTGTAGCATCTCCAATAAGCTATTCTGTAAGTTAATTTACAACTCTACCCAAACATAATGTACCCACACATACACACACAAGTTGGTGCAAAGGTCTGTCAGAGTTAGTTTTATACCCGTCTGCCACTGTGTTCTGTGTCACTCATGTTACATCTTTTAAATCCTCTCTTTACTAGATACTCTCTTTACAGAATGAGGTTCTTTTAGCAAGTTTTTGCCAACATTAAATCAAGGATATGGTCCTTCAGTTTGCAGCACTATCTTGTAATATTGCAGAATATACATATCTCTTCTCTCCTGGGGAGGACAGAAGCAAAATCTGAATAATGAAGATCTTAACAAGGCTATTTTAGAATTTCAGCTGCAAATTAAAAGAGAATCTCCTCTAAAGTAATCCTGCATTCCAACAAGGGGAGATGCCCTTGCGTTGCAGAACGCAGCATGCCTGTCTTACAAGAAGCTGTAACGGTCACCTCTTTGTGCCAGTCTTGGTAAATCTATGTAATTTTTCACTCAGGGCTGGACCTAACATAATGAACCCTCTGCTTCATTATGTATCCATGGGAAATAAATGGCTAAGAAGTAAGGCTGTGGCAGCACAATAGATGATTTTCCCAAATGTGCAGCAATAAGTGTAATATCAATGTGCAAACAAGACTTTTAGTGTCTTGTTGCTTTTAGTGTGATTTTACACAGTTTCATGAAAAAAGTCTCAGTATTCAGTGAAAGCAGCACTGATGGCATTCAAAATATGCTGCTTTAGGGCTCCTTGAAGCTGTTTATCCTTTCTTACCTTTGTCTGAAGCACATCTGCTATAGTTCAAATCCAAAGGCAATTCATTTGCTAGAGTTCAGATTAGATCTTTAATTAAGCTTTCATCCCCACTAGCACAGACAACAATGTCAAGCCTGTGGACCCCATGAGAAAACACAGCTTTTTCCATTGGCTCCCATGATTTGTAACATTGTTAGCATGCTTAAAATCAGTTGTGCTGTCCTGAAAGAAAATACTGTACCCTAAAGGAAGTTAATTTTGATTCTAAATTCTACTTCTGATGCTATTTAAGCCTATTAAGCTATTTAAGATTTCATCTTTTTGGGACCCCAGCTAAGGTCTGTGTTGTTTGATCTCCTGGGTGCTCCGTGCGCTAGCTCATATACCGCGGCTGGGAGCTGAGAGACAGGGAACACAGAGGGGATGGGAGGTCAGGTCCGTGCTTGGAGGACTGAGGTCTTAAGGATTTTGCCTGAAGAGACCAGATAAATGAATGCATCCAGTGGGATATGGGATATGTAAAGCCCTTCTGGCAGCAGCATTTGACCTTGTTCTGCAGTGCTGCGTATGTATTTCCTCAGCTTTAAGGTCTTTGCAAGCACCATGACTTAGGATAGGCTTAGCAATTGCTACCAACGGTGCCAAACACCTGTTTCCTCCTTATTTCCTCATCTTTGAACGGAGACTGTATTAACTTTTATGAGGAGGAACAGCAGAAGCATTCAGTAAATGTATTTTGTCTCTTACCTATAAACATATGGATTGTAACATCCTCCTAGAGAGGATGACCTGAACCCTACAGATATTAAATTGAAAGGATTGCTGTTCCATGCTTTTAGACGTATGAATAAGGTCCATGTGCCTGAGAAGACCCCCTAAGAGAGAGTTAATTTTCTCAGGTGAACATTTGCCACTGAATACATTTTTCTTATTTTTTTTTATAGGAGGATATATTTACTTTGCTGGCTCACAACAGGGGAACACTGAGATGGCCGTGTCTCATTTGGGGAGTCCTTTCCTCATCAAGCTGTGCTCTGGACTTGCCTTTTGTCAGGTAACTGATATTTATTAGCTGTCCTCAGTTTTTTAAGTTATCAGTCATCTGATGTCCGCAAATGAATGTTCTTGCTGTAGGAGTTGTTTACAGAAAAGCTGGATCCATTTCAGTGATGGTGGGAAAAGTTACAGTCTGACCCTTTGAGCAGTAGGGAAGGCAGCAGGCTCTTTACTGCTTTAAGTCTGTAGTATCTGGTTCAGTTTAAATCATCCATAAGTAACTAAACATTTAAGGCTATACTTTCTTTTTTATGTATGCTGGGAAAGAAGAGCTGACAACAATATTAGGACCATCTATACTTACAGTCAAATCAGCTTGAGTTAGAAGCAAGAGCTGGCAAAGAATCACTGTTCTCTCTAAGCAGAAACTACTTTACCAACACCATCCATAACAGCAGATCTGTTGTTTGAAATTGTCATCACACAGATGAGCTGTGCTGAAGTGACTGAGGAGAACTACCTACTCCAAACACACAGTAAATTTTAATAGATGGTTTGAGGAGCTTGTTTTCTAAGAGCTGATCAATACTGTGCTCAAGAGTTTACCTCAAAGTGTTTTTCAGTCAAACGTCTTGTGTCTTGGTAGAGCAACGCAGTAGGATGGCGGTTGATCTGACAAGCTAGAAAGCTACCATAAAGAAACTGGCCAAGGAGCGCTGAGAAACAAAAGCTTAGATGAAAAACAGCAACATCATTTTTCGCTAATGTTAAGATAGCCAGAGAAGCACAGAAAAAATAGAGAAAGCTTTGCAAAATACTTTTTTCTTCTTTTTTTTGGTGTGTGTTCAGTAGTAAAGAGAAGTTTTGAAGAAAACAAACATCATCCTATAGAGTGGTTGCCTAATTTTTGAAAATCAGTATAGGCTAGAAACTGTGGTCTTACTGAGGAAAATCAACAGCAACCAACAGCAGATTATTTATTTATTTATTTATTTATTTATTTATTTATTTATTTTTTCCTCCTAGCCTAGCAGGCCATGAGCTTCTTAGGCCCTTATTAGAGTAGTCCTATTAGATATGAAGCAAAGGTTAGCTTAACTGCATCTGTTTTATTGGAAATTGTGCCCAACTAGGACTGAGCATGTTAATTACTAGCTCTTTCACCTGAGTGCCTATAACTTCCCGCTGAGGAGTTGAAGCGTTTTAAGCAACTGAGTGGCACCTGCTTGCTGTCATTCTCAGTTCTTAATCTTTACATTTTATCACAACATCGTGAAGAATCAGAAAGGATATAGATATCCACTCTATGGCCAATTTCTCCATTGAAGGCAAAATTAAAAGATTGCTGCTGCCAGAAACTCAGAAGGTATTGCATGGTCCAATTCAGAGCTGTGCCAAGCCACCGTTAGCTAATGTTCAGGAAGGCTTTAGCTTCATCATCCCTTCTTGCTCTTGCAATAATTCAGCCTTTGAATATCAGGGAGACCCTGATGAAGTCTGAACCTGAAGGCTTGCACAGTTCCTTCCAGCTCTTCCATCTGTGGTACAGGTGTCATGCAGCATTCCTGCTGGCACAGCACACCTCCTGGTGCTGCTCAACGCGATGCCCAGCCTGATGCTGCTGCTGTGGCTCCTCGCAAGCACTCGGGCTCCTCTTCTCACTCAGCTTTAACTAAGGGGCAGGCAGGGAGCTCCCTAGAGCCATGTTTTTCTTTTTTTTTTTCTACAGATAGAATGGAAAAATGGGCAAAATCTCTCTTAAAGTCAAACAGAAATAAGCCTTTGTTTTTTGTTTGTTTGTTTTCAGGTCTCCTAACAGCTTTCCTCCTCTCTTTGATTTTTTTTAAGGTATAAACCAGATTTTTGAATAATCCTCACAATTTAGGATTAAGGAAAAAAAATCAAGAGCATAACATTTTTACAGCAAGCAATTTACTGTTTTCAGATAGTTTGAAGTAAGTTGAATAGCAGTCTGCTAATGTTCAGAACTAACCACAAACAGGTAAATTCTTATCTTTTCAGATCTGCTGTCACTACCATTAACAAATAGTTAACAATAAAGTGACATTTCTCCAGTTATGTAACAAGTGACACTTTGACAGAAGGAATTTTTAGGCAGTTTTCACAGCCATCGTACTTTGAGGCTTCACAGCAAGAACTCTGGGACAGAGTTTAATTTACAGTAGGGAATTAATGCAGAATAGTTAGTGGAGAATACTGATTTAAAAATCTGAGAACAAAGATTGCCTGAAGGCTCAGGCAGTTTCATTTCTCTTTTATAGACTTGGATACTGAGTAGATAAGCAGCTTTTGAGTTCAGGTGAACTTGAACAGAGGATCTTAAGTTGAGCTGGGCAGAACTGGTGTGTGAATCAATGAATCCTTCTGGCTAGACCTACTGCAGAGGTTGGTTTGCATGCAAAGCATAAATGTGATGATCATATGCATAAATTTCTCCCTGGCAAAGTTAAATATACATACATATGTATATATATGTACATATATATATACATTTTAATTTTGAGTGGGCACATATTGTGTTATTTATAGTTATTTATAATTCCCAGACTTAGTAAAATGACTGTGAGTTCCTATCCAGTCATACACGTCTGAAAAGGGTGTTTTGGAGACTGGAAGGTTGGCTTTCTGCCACGTTGTCACTGAAGACTTTTGATTCTGGGAGGGAGCAAAAAGTAGGGTTGTTCATTATGAAATGTATTGGTGCCTTATGTTGTGTAAAAATGTGTGATTTTGCACTCTGTTGGATGTCCCACTGAGAGGATAAATGGATCTACATAAAGAGACCTATACTTATTAATAGCTTTACAAGTTCTTTGGCTCAAGTTGTTTAAAAGGAAAAAAGAAAAGGAGTTGAAGGATAAAAATTTTATATTGTGCCTTAGCAGTGATTGAAGCTCAGAAGTAATTTCTTTCTTTGGCTTTTTACCATCAAGACTTTCTACTGCTGTCAGCTGACAAACATCTACATTTAGCTCAGGTTTTAGAATTGTAGAAGCAGATTTCTAGTCTTAGCTCTCTGTTTATGCCTGATTAATGGACATGGTAATCTCCCTAAAGTGGAAGATGTAACCACAGAGAATAAGGATAATTTTATTTTATTCCTTATGAAATGAAAACACAGAACAAGCACAGTTTATGTTTGAAAAGCTATTATTGAAATATAATAATAATATATAATATATTATATATATATATATTATTATATACATAATTAATATAATATATTAATTGAAATATTTCAATTTATTAATACCTTTTGAAATTATTTTTGCAATACATAATTTTCAATAGTGGGAGAACAAGAAACACTATAGGAAACTGCAAGGCCATGTCCACCAGCCATGAAGGCAGCAGAGCTTAAAAATAATGTGTGATGCAACAAAGAGTTTTCCCTCATTAATTTCTCATCTACCTGATGCTACAGGACATAAGTGAAGTGAGGAAATTTTTGGCTCACATAGAGTAAAAATATAATATATTATTGTTGTATTTGGCAATTTTATGGCCAAATTAAATTCAGACCTTGATGTGAATCTGTATGCGTAATGATTTTCAGGTTAGTAGTTAATGTCTTTACCTTAAGCAGTTCTCAAATTCATCATTGCTTGCTAGACAGAAGAAAAGATCTACAGCTTTAATGTGTATGTTAATGTAATAACTTGTTGAAAAAAATACCTCTCAGAACCTGGGCCCTGGTAACTACTACTTTCCTGTTGTGTTAGTAAAGAAAAAAAAAGTTAATTTGACTATCAGACATACGAGTTAATGCTTATGCTTTTATGTGGATTTATTCTTCCGGAAATGAGCTCTTTTACCTCCAGATTTTGCTTTGGATTACAGTTTTGCCTTTTTGTTAAGCTGTTCTGTTAAGTGTGAAAAAACCTTCCGGCCAAGCTGCTCGTTGTTGCTCTCCAGCGCAGTTCAGGTCACAGAACCGTCACACTCAGGAGGCTCCTGGAAGACCGCAGCTGGGCTCAAAGCGCCCTACATCTGCACATGGGCGATGAAGGGGTTCATTTGCCATTTAATCTGTGGTAGTTACAGATCAAGCAGATTATGGAAAGTAGAGAGTATCTTCAACCAGCTTTTTAGAAGGCCATGAATGCTCCTGTGCTGGTCACAGCTGGTTCCAGACAGCTCCAGTCACCCTGAAGAAAGTCACCTCGTGAAGAAAACAGTGGCGGGTCAGCACAGGGCAGGGACACTTCCAAGGACGTGTGAAGGACCCATGCTGGAGCATGGACACCCCTGAGGGGACTGGAGTCAGTGAGGGACCCATGCTTGAGCAGGGAAAATAAGTGGCAAGAAGCAGAGGAGGAGACCAAGTAAGGAGGAAGGAGCAGCAGGAGTAAACAAATTTGCACTGACCTCCATCTCCTGCACCACCACTGCCTCACCAGAGGAACTGGGCCAGACTGAGCATAAACTACCGCAAATAAAAGGGAAGTCAAGACTAGAAAGTGGGCATAATAGATGTCTGAGTTAAGTTCATCCTGATGGAAGGAAAGGAAGGATGATAAGGGTTTGTTTATAACCAAATTAATGATTGGAAGTTTGTGTTACTGTGTGGCAAAAGATTAAATTAAGCAAAAATTACATGAGTCAAGGCTTTTTTGCCTGTTGCAGACTCTATTCTTTTTCAGGACCTGTGGAGTCTACTTTGTTAGCTATTTTATTCCAACAAAAGACCTTGATTGCATCTTCTGCCTAACTGAAGGTTAGATAACTCATATGTCTGCTTCGCTGACGTCTGTGGTTGTCCTGAGGTCAAAGACAGATTTTCTGGTATTTGTTATCATCCTGCAAAACAATGCGATAGTTTCTTTTGGCTGTTACCCTAAAATGGTCTGCATTCTTCAGCTGTGCTGTTTAAAGGTTTGTGTAATATGAAAGAATAAAGAAAACATCCTGTCTGTGATGTGGGGATCCAAGGTATACAGTGTAAGACTATATAAGATGGTCAGAAAATCAGGCTGGAAAAACTGTCTAAAGCCCTTTTTTTACTTTCCTAAAAAATAGGTATTATCAGGGCTCTGCGGGAGTGAAGAGTTTAGAGTTGAAAGAATTTTAATCTCTTGCTATGTAAAAAAACAGGAAGTAACTAAGAAGATAAAAAGATCATTTTATGAAAAACATATTTGTGCCCTACAGTTCTATTAGAGTATTTTTTTTCCTGGGTAATATTTTACACATCTAAATGCTTCAGCTTCGCTCTGTACTGTTCGGCCTGTGCGGAGGGGTTTCCCTCTCAAGCAGTGAGGGAGAGTGGAGTTGGTTCTATTGCTTTTTTGTCTTTTCTTGGCAAACTATTTTTTGTCTTCTCATTCATTGCTTTTTCTTCCCATATATTGATTGGTCTGTTTGTTCTAGGGGATCAGAGGTTATTTTAAACATCTGTCATTTAGAAACAGAAGATCATAAGGCTTTTCTTCTGTAAATACCTCAACTGTCACACTTCTGAGATTAACATGCTTTTGAAACTGCTGTAGTATCAATATTTGCAAAGAAAATTTATTTCTTAGAAGCTCCTAAGGCCATATGAAGCTAAAAATAGGTTGAGAGGTCATATCAGTCAATCCGTATCCATCTGATAGATACATATAAAAAGTAAATTAAAAAAAAAATATGGTTCTACTTTTGGACATAATATTGCTCCTTGACATGCCTTAGCTTTGTAGATTTTTCTCCTATGCCAAGGCTGTTTTTTGGTCTATGGTTGTGCCTGCCAATTTGTGTTACAAAGTATGTATTAGTATCAAATGTATTGCAGATTGATCCTGTAGTCTTTACAGTGGAAAATTTAATTACTAATTAAAAATTCTTTCAACAGATAAGATTTTGGTATCAGTTATCTCAAGACTCCCAGCTTTCTGTCTTTAAGAGAAGTGCCCTCGATGGAAGTTTGGAAAAGCTGGCTGACATTTCAGGATTGCCTGTGCTGCAGTGGACAAAAGCCAGTGTACTAATAGAAGCTGTAGCTGAGGATTTACCTTTTCAGGTATTTCAAAATTACATTTTCGTTGCTTTCAAACAGTTATTCTAATTTAATCTTTAGAAATAACTTACTTCAAAAATAAAATATAAAATGAGAGTTTTATATTCTTTAACATTCATATAAAATGGAATTCTACTCAGGTCTTTCAACAGACCTCTCTGTTAAACAACAATAACATTGTTTCAGCACTGCATGCATTAGAATCACATTTTCATAATGAAAATCAAGCAGGATTTGTACAGTAGATTTAAAAAAATCTTGCTATAAAAACTGCTGATCAAAGTGAAGGCCTAATTATGTTGGCTAAAGGCAGAAGTGCAACTTAAAACATTGATCACAGCAGCAACTAGTTGAGTTCATTTTATTTCCTCATAATCTCTGGAAACACATTTTACTAAAATTTAGGATGCAGCTGTTGGGCCAATCAACATCAAATATTAGTATTTAGGGAATTAAAACTACAGCTTTTGTCTTTCATTTTGTTTAGTATTTTTGTTAAATTTCTTTAGTCTAGAAGAAAGCAACTCAATCCTTGCTAAATTTTGACGGAACTTTATTTTCATTTTTGATCTGTTGAATCTCCTTCTCTTTACAAGTGCATCCTTATGAACTTACACTTACTGTACCTCATGCAAAAAATGGTTTTTTTTAAAAGTTTTTAAAAAGTCATATATTTGAATCTTTAGCTTTATTTATAGGTAGAAAACTGGAAATGAGGAGATTCATTTAAAAAAGTCTCTAGCAAATTCAAATGAAACTGAATAAATGTGATAGTTGGCAGAGAATCTTACACATTATCTTTTAAAATATATCTTAAAGCGTGTTATACAGCATGGATTTGTTTTAGGGAATGCCTTGTTGAATTGAGCGGACATTGTATAGGTCCATTCTTGTCTCAATTAGTTTTTGTAACTAACTCCCCTTCCCTCCCCATTTGGATACCCTCAATACCTTATTTAAAAAGGTGGATAAATTTTAATGGTTCTAGTAGGAAAACATTTCAGGTAATGAATGAACCTTCTGGTTGAAACTGGATGATTTGGGTTATAGAACTCTCTGTAAAGGTAGTTATGACTTTGAGAGCTAAGCAGTAAATCTGCAACTTCTTTTTAGCATTCAAGTTTCAACCACGCTTTTTGCTGGATGGTAGTAGAGTTGGTTGCAGACAGTATTTACTTCCTGTACAGAAGCAGTGAATTATAAAGAAATGTATATATTCAATAAATATATCTTTCATAATGTTATCCTTAATGAGCTTATTTTTTCTTTGTATTTAACAGATCATTTTACAAGCTACAGTTCTATCACAAAATGCTATAGTTGCCATTGATGATATCAGTGTAACAGAGGAATGTGGAGTTATGAACAAACCACTCCCAAGTATCAGCCAAGAAAGCAAAGGCAAGCTCAGTACCTTTCAGTAAACCTGCAGGACAAAATGTTGTGCGGTATACTCTTTTGTTTTGTTGAAAGGTATTTTCAGGAAAAAAAAATCCTAATTATGTGGATACTCTGTGGCTTCTTCAAGCGAAGTAATTCCATGAAAAAGTAGCTCTGTTCACAAATATTTTAACTTTTTATGGGCAGTCTAGTTTCTGCATAATTTTATTTATAGTTGTGTAGCTACAACTATGCAGATTGTAAAATCCCCAGCTTGATATTGCCCGTTAATTATGTACGCTTTTATAAACCAAGAGAGAGGTAGCTGAATGATATCATGTACTTGCTGTAAACCAGGAAATTAAAATATCCAGAGGACAGATTTTCAACCAATGTAAACTTTCAGAGTTCCAGTTTTCAGAGCTAAATATTTTTTTTCCTTTTTTTTTTTTTTTTTTTGCTAGCTATACCAAAAGATAGGATCCTATTTGAACATTATTTAAATTTCTTCTGTTCTGGTATTTTCAAGTACATATTCCATGCTGTCTCTTATATTAAACTAGGCTTCAACTGACAGCTTCAAAATACCTGTAAGAAAGTAGAGCAGCCCCAGAAAAACATCCATCTGTAGTAATGAGTTCTTCCCTGTAATGTAGACTATGATCCTGTGTTACACATTAGCTGCTGTAACTAGTTTACAGTCAGACTTCTGTAAAGCAAGCTGTGTTAGGAATTTTTATATATTGTTTCCAATATGGTATCTGCAATTATTCACATTTGGATACTGAGACAAAATTATCCAAAAGTGTCTTCTCTTTCCCCAAAGGGCAAATTCCATTGAATTTTCCTCAGGGCAAGAGGGGGCACCCATCATTACTAACATACATTCCCCCTAAACTGGGCAGTGTGCCAAGATAAACTTATCAGTGTGACCCTAGATAAAAAAAAAAGTATATTAACTGTAACTCCCTCAGACTGGTGTTGCATCTTGATACTGTTTGTTGTTAATGACTACTTCCCTGAAATGGCATGGAAATACATAAAGTTATTAGTAATACTGATGGGTTATACCCAGTAGAAATCTGAATTTTTCCTGAAAATTTAAAGACATAGTAGAAAACTGCAATGTTGTGTTTTTAGTATTCCCCTGATCCCTGTATCTACCTATTGCCAATTGGCAATAGGTAGATATTTGAAGAACAAAAAGCTAATTTAAACAAACAAGAAAAAAAGATGAAAAGCTGCATGTTGTTCCCCTCTTACTGGTTCTCTCTCGAGAACTCTACTGTAATAAAATTGATAATCTTGCTTTTTTTTTTCCTTCATCAAAATTGGGGGTGTGCAGTTTGAAACTGTAAGCTAGTCGTGGTGTAGAAAGGACTTAGTGGTGTAGAAAGAACTTTAGCTTCATTGTGAACTGAGTCCATCATTTCCTTGGAGAAATCGTTTATGAAATGAGTTACAGGACAATTTTTTTTGTGGAAGTCTTGGTTTTGATTGTGAGGATGAAAAGGCAGTCTGTTGAACCACCTGTGAAAGAGAAACTTTTTGCAAAGCCTCTCCACTAAGCTGGAATTGGCCATTGACCTCTAAGGTGTTTTTGATATATTTTCATTTAAATGTTTGAATATTGTCAAGAATAATATACAGGTTAAGACCCCTGAACTTTACATCTATTGTGTTTTCTAACTGTCATGATATACCCAGCTTACTAGTTGGCTCAATACGCTTTTTACATTGTTATATTAAATGATAACATACATCTTACAATTTTACACATATATTTTTATATGAATTGTACTTTCTATTTTAAGGGGAAGCAGAGTTTGCAGACACTAATTCTTCATCTTTTTACTGTCTGCCGGGACTCCTTTCCTGTGGGAATGGAGAATGTATTTCATCTGACAAATTTTGTGATTTTACACCTGACTGTTCAAATAGCTGTGATGAAGCCAACTGTCGTAAGTGAAAAATCTAAAAGCAATTATCTACACTGTTAAGCTGCCTGTGAGCATGTTTACTTCTCCTGTGTGTTTGCTTTCCATTATTTTATATCTGTTGTCATTTAATTAAAAGTAATAGCTCTCAGGAAATACTTATTTCGGTTTGATTTTTTTTCTGACTTCTCAGTCTTTTTTTTTATTTTTTAGGGATGGAACTACTTCCATCTTAGCATTAAAAACAGGAAAAAAAAAGTCTTTCATCTATTATTTAAAGTTAAGATTTGCTTAAAATATTTTGTTTTATAACCGCTAAAGTGTAAAATATTAGCTGCTGTGTTATACTGAATAAAGGCCCAGACTGTAACATCCTGGAATCTGATTCAGGAAGCCAGTTTAAACAAATCGAAAAGAACATGTACATATGTGCTCTTGTATATAAGGTTTTGCACATACTCACATTTGTACAAAAAATGGATTAAAAGCTAATAGGAGGAAAATGCATTTCACATGCACAAATTTGGAAGTTCTGTGTCAGGACCGTTCACAAAAAAATTCTTTTTAAAAGTGAATGATCATCCAGTTACATCTGAATAAACAGTGAGATCAATGACATCATT
>JAUBNY010000194.1:600406-611088 GCA_032275445.1 Crypturellus soui
TATATGTATCTGTATCCCTATATGGTCATACATATGTATAGCTATATCCATGTTTATTTACAGTCCATATGAGTGTAAGCATCTTCCTTTCCAGCATACCTCATTCTCTCAGATTATATTAATAATCCCTTTTTTTTAAATCTATTTTTTCCTTAAAATTCATGTGTTCTGTAAACAGCTGCTTTCTTTTCTGTAAAGCCAGGTGTCACTTTGTTTTTCTCTTTTATTTAATATACTGCACCTTCTCCTTTTGTTCCTCTGTATTGAAAGCTCTTCACGGTGCCGATCTGCTGTTTGCTTGGCAGAACTTACTTGCTGTACAGTACGGTATGCACTCATGGGACTGCATATATTTTCTAAAAATGCCATTTTTTCATTAAGATGAAAAATGTCTGGGCTGCTTTAAGAAGATTACAGAGAGTAGCAATAAATCCTTGAAAGCAGAGGTGGTTCAGGCAACTGGTGATTTTTAGCTGTGTGAGTACTGGCTGGAGACACAACTTGCCACACACCATCAAAACTTGGAAACCTTGTCGTTATTGTTAGCTCAGTTGAATTGGGATGCCCCAGAGGTTACAGCAAAACATATTCAGGCCTTTGTGCTCATGCGGAAAAGTGTCAGATTTACCCAGCTCAATGACTGTTACTGGGGTTAAGAAACTAATGAGTCTTCCATTGTCTAAATAGATAAAGTTGATCAGTGGATGAAAAGAACAGCTTGTTATTTGACGAAGGGAAAAACAAAAGAGAGGAGAAAGGAGAGGAGAGGAGAAAGGAGAGGAGAGGAGAGGAGAGGAGAGGAGAGGAGAGGAGAGGAGAGGAGAAGAAGGAAAAGGAAAGAGAAATATATTGTTTCGTATAGAACCAGAATATTAAATGTAGCCTGGAAATGTACTGGCACAATCTATTGCAATCTAATAGATGCATGTACTATTATATTCTTCATTACTCTGGCTGTTAGTGCTGTTTTCCATGCTTAACAAATAACCCTGATGTTTTCCTGAGCAATTTCTTTTTGTGGCCTGAAATTTTTTGCTCCACATAATTTAATCAGATAAATTACTCCACAAAAGAAAATGAGATGAGTGTACATTCCTAAAGAGATCCGAAAAAAAACAAAGAATTTTCTTAGAATATTGATTTACCCTGGCAATCCTTTTGCACTTGGTGTTATAGGGATAACTTCTATTTGTTTTTTAATGTTAATGAATCTGAAGTGAATTATCTTTTTTTTTTTGGCTTTCCCTTGTGATCTAGAATTACTTCTTTTTCAGGTTCACAGTAAAAGTGGGAACATTACTTCTAAACTGTGGGCTCAAAGTGGCAACCAAGGTGCACAGTGGAACAGAGCAGAAGTGTTCTTAGGAGGTCGTTCAAGTTTTCAGGTGTGTGTTTTCTTATTTTATGTGCTTTCTAATCATTCAGCTAGCTTTAGGTACTTTTATCTTCCACTTTTTTTTTTCCCTTCTTATTTCCCTTTTGACCCATACACATACTTCTGCACATTCAGTAAAGAAACTTACCTTCTTGGCCTTCTAAACAGTTATATGAATTGGAGACCAGCATTCAGGCCTGCCATCAATTGCAATAGCTTGTAGTACAACATTATTAGAGAAACAGATAAACCAAAGAGAATGCAATCATCTTTCTAGGATGACTTTTAATGAGGCTTTAACATGTTTGTTACAATCAGGGAAACAACTGATGAATGACTTAGCATAAGAATTGGTATATTTTGTGTTAGTCACTTTCTTTCTCTTTTCTGTACTTGGTTATGTTAGATAGTGATCCTTCAACAGTGACAGATTTGTACAAGCAGTGATCCCTGCCTACACAGGACTGTGCTCCAAGAGTAAGAACTAATGGCTCCATATTGCAAGACTTGGGAGGATCGACATAGCCTCTGTTCTGTTGTGCTGCATATATCAGCTTTACTGAAATATCTGTGATTTTTATTAGGTTGTTCTCAGGGCTATACGTGGTGTCAGTTACATGGGAGATGTAGCAGTGGATGATATTACCTTTGAAGATTGTTCACCTTTGCTCATCCCAGACAGACCTTGCACAGCAGAGGAATTCACATGTGCCAACAAGTACTGCATCCCAAAGGATAATCTGTGTGATTTTGTAAATGACTGTGCAGATAACTCAGATGAGAACCCTAACATTTGTAGTAAGTATTGTATTTTTTATTTCTAATTTTCATAAATAACTGTGTCTGCTGTGAATTGTTCAAGCCTGAATACTGTTGGCAGCTCACCAGCTAAGAAAGCAAACATGAAGGTAATTATTTAATTGTGTTTCTTGGCTTTTAGGAATTTTAAAATATTATTACTTAATTTAAAATCATATGATAGAAAGTAAAAAGTTCTGTTAGTGAATTTATTAAAATATTTCAAAAAACTGTTGTCTTTAAAAGCAGAATAAAGATCTCCTGCTTTCCATATGAAAAGAATGTACAAAGAGTGAAAAAAAAATATTTTGAGCTTAATTCCTTTGGGATATGAAAACCTGCCTCCTTTGATACTTCAAGAATTGTCTGGTCTTTTAGGAAACATTGTAATTTCAATACTTCTCAACTTGGGTTTTTACAAGAGATATCAAGAAGCAGCATCGGTAGCACTAGATTCAAACAATGATCTTTTATATCAAATAAGTGCCTCTGAAAAAAAGTGGATCACAGAATATTGTTTAGTTATTGCTAACACTTTCCTTTCTCCTAGTAAAACCTTTGGAAATGCTCGTGTAACCAAATCTGAATTATCTGGTACAGTATTAATAGCTTCCTCATTTCTATTGTGTTTACGAGCACAGTGCATCAAATTCTTAGTGAATACAAATCCATGAAGTAAAGGTATACTGATATAATACAGCAAAGGGACTGTTCTTTTTCACTAATAGTCATGCTAAAAACAAAAACAAAATAGAACAAAATGACCCTTAGTGATTTGTACTAATTCCAGGAATAAGTATATCATTTAGCTATTTAGGGACCAGTTTTGAATTTCTGCTACCAAAAATGAGGAAATGAGGTTTCTATCAAGTTGGAATTACTCTGTTGAAAAATATTCTCATGCTTTGGCATTTATTATCTGAAATATTAAAACCTTTCTTTCTGAATTTGAGCTCCTTGATTCGTCTGTTTCCCACGGGACACCATGGGAAGCCAGCAACTGAGACATTATGAATAAAATGGTCCAAATAGGATTTCTGGATTATGTTTTGCAATCCCTAAATTAAGTATTGCATTCTGGTTCCTTATGGGAATAGTAAAAAATTGAAACAGTCCCACAAGGAAGTATTTCAGTGTAAGGTGCTCTTTTACTCATTGCTTTTAAGGAAAAAATAGATGGAATTTTACTGACTGAATTGTAACACAGAGCTTTATAACACAGAAGCTGTTTTAAAAGCACAGAGGTCACCTCCAGGATAAAACTTCTACAGTGCAGAATCACAGATGGTTGAGGTTGGAAGGAACCTTTAAAAATCAGCTAGTCCAACTCCCCTGCCCAAGCAGTGTCACTTAGATTAGGCTGCCCAGGACCCTGTCCAGATGCCTTTTGAATATCTCCAAAGATGGAGACTTTATAACCACTCTGGATGATCTTAGCGCTCAGTTACTGTTACAGTAAAATAAGTTTTTCTTCATGTTCAGACAGAACTTCCTCTGTTCCCATTGTGCCCATTGCCTCTTATCATATCGCTGGGCACTACTGAAAAGTCTGGCTCCATTTGCTTTACAGCCTCTTTTCAGATACTTCTACACCTTAATGAGATGCATCTTGAGCTTTTTCTTCTCTAGGCTGAACAGTCTCATCTGTCCCATCCTTTCCTTGTATAAGAGATGCTTCAATCTCTTAATCATCTTATTCACCCTTTGCTGGACCCAATTTGTCCATTTATCTCTCATACCGGGGAGCTCAGAACTGGACACAGATGTGGTCCAAACAGGGCTAAGTAGAGGGGGAGGACAGGTAATCCCTCATTGTTGTCAATGTAACCCAGGATACTGTTAGCCTTCATGCCCACAAGGGCCTATTTCTGGCTCACGATCATCAACTTGTCTGCCAGAATTCCCAGATCCTTCCCTGCAGAGCTGCTCTTCAGCTGGTCAACCTCCAGCCTACACTGGTGTCTCGGTTTATTCCTTCCAAGGTGCAGGATATGCAATTACCTTTGCAGAACTTCATGAGTTTCCTCTCTGCCTATTTTTTCCAGCCTGTTAAGATCCCGCTGAATGGCAGCACAGCCCCTCTGGTGCATGAGCCACTCTTCCAGTATCATCAACAAAAATACTGAGTCCACTTTAGTCCCATCATCCAGATCCTTAATGATGATGATCAGTAGTAATGGAGCCAGTATTGACCCCTAGAATTGACCACTTTTTTCTGACTTCCAAGTTGATTTTGGCCACTGATCACCTGAAAGGCTGTTTTAAATGTGTACAATGTACTGGAGAACTTCAAGTTTCTTTAATTTGTGATACCTCTGCCTTATCTATGTAAGGTTAAAATAAATATTATTGCACTTGCTGAAAACATTCATTTTGCAAAAACAATAATGTATTTGTTCTATCATTGTGTGTATAATATACTTTATATAAAATATAAAAAATTCTATCTGTTCCTCTTCGTTTCTGATTGCTTCCCAGCTTCTATACAGAAGTTAATTATAGAACTTATAGAACTTATAGAACTATAGAATTAGAACTGTTAATTATAGCTTCATGAGCAAGTGTTCATGAAGGAAAAGGAACACTTTTCCTATTATTTAATACCTCTGCTTTTCTGGTCAAATACATTATCTCTGTAACAGATCTTACTGTGACTTTATTGCTGTCAGTAAAGTCCCTGACCTCTTTTCACTTTCTATTAAAAACATTAACAGATTGTGTTTTTTTAGCTTTCAAATAAGTGCTGGAAAAAATGATCTCTTGGTAATGCCATAGAATAGTCTTTAAGAAAGTGAATTAAAAATACATAAATTATGGCCACATTGCTCATTTAAATCTTGTTGTATGAATCCACAATTTGATTTTCCTTTGAAGAAAACTTGAGTATCCTGTAGTCAGATCTAATCTATGGTGCACAATAAATAGTTCATCAGCTCACTTCTGCTTTTAGGAAATTTCCGATAACATAAAACTTCTTATATTGATTGATTTGCAGGTCAAGATATACAGGAAATACCCAAAAATATTTCTTCAGGAAATATTACCCTTTGTAAATTTGGTGGAATATATATATATATATATATGTGTGTGTGCTATTGGCATATATTGGCCAGGAATATGTGGGGAAGGGAAGGAATTGGTGACTCCTTCTGTTTCTTTGAGTGAAGGCTATTATCTATGAATACACTTCAGATTACTGCTTTTTTAAAATAAGCATGTCCAAAAAGTAGTCAAATTACTCTTGCAGTCTCAGTTCAGAATAAAGACTATAGTCACTATAGTCTGACTATAGTGACTACAGTCAGAGACTTTGGCTTAGTGGTAAAGAAAATACTTGTAAAAAAAAAAGTGAGACTCATAAAGCTTTTTCCTTTTCAATCATTATTTCAATTCTCCAGGAGCTTGCAACAAGCAAATGCTTGTATGAGTTTTGCTATGTTAGCCCAAGATTTCTAGATCTGTGGTTGATAATGAGATTTCAGTTTTAAGTTCAGGGTTGATGGATTTGGACTGACTGCTGATGTGGTTTTAAAGAATGAAAATTTCTATCCTTTGAAATACAAACTTAAACGGAAAACAGCACAGAATTTTATCTTTGATGTTACTGTCCCTATGAATATTTATGATTTCAAGGAAGATGTGTTCCATTGTCATCACAATGTTTATTTTTGTGCTGCATTTGTTCTATTTAACCCTTTTCAGAGACAGTCGAAAAATAATCCAGGGCTGTCCCAAACCCAGTTTCTCAGCTCAGAGGCATTTTCGTAGGTCTCTGAATGTAAACTTTGTGTATGAGAACAGGATATGAGAACAAAAACATCGGTAAGAGTGCTGAAAGGTAATAGGTGGTGGCACTGCCTGAATGTTGTTCAGAAACTTCCGGAGTTCATCTCACACTATTTGAGGTTACTAATGTGGCAGAGCACAAGGCATCTCTGGTTAGATTATGTACATGCCTCCCTGATGTAGAAATGTTGTTTTATGAGATCTAGTAAATTACAGTTTGTGGAAAAGGCTGAGGGGAGTAGTGTTTTTCCAGTCTGAAATGAACCATCAGTGCGGGTGGCTACATATGCCAGATGTTTGGCTTTGTCTGCATGTGCTACTGCATAGTACATACTGTCTGTATGTACTACCGAAGTTAATCTCTCAGTTGTTTCTATTTACCATGTGATAAACCAGTCTCCTTCAACTAGAAAATAAATCTAAAAAATAAAGGCATCTAACGCAGTTTAACTAATGGTTGTTCATCCCATAGGATCAGTCTAGAGGTTGCTTGAAGACACCCCTCTAACTACACCCTCTTCCATCATGTCCTCTGTGTCAGGTCTTTTGCTCTACGGATATGTTCTTATGGCTCAGTAAGGCTTGTCCTGTAGATATAGCTCTAGCAACCCTGAGATGCATAAGTAACAGCTTGCTCCTCATGGATAGTTTCATTTTGAACAGTTTTTATTTCCAAATATATGAATCAATTTCATATTAGGTAAACAATTCATATTTTTTTTTCAAGTAATTATAAAGGAATGTAAATCACCTTGTATTACGTGTCTACCAGAAAAGAAAATTTCTTCCAGTTCACACACAAGTAGCATCTCAAGCTTCTGGGTCATATGCCAGAAAGAAGCATCAAGAGCATGAAATGTGTGATATGGAGTGGAGGAAATGTGTGTGAAACTCGAGACACAGATTCTGGGCTAAGATGCAAAGCTGGGAGTAGAGAACCTCTGCTCTGGGAGGAATTTCTTCATTTTCAAGTTGTGTATAAAGGGAAACAGCAAGTGACCAAGTAGTTAAATTTTGATTTTCATTTTCTTTCTTCCTGTGTTATCAAAGAAGACCTATTAAAAATAACATTACTTAATAATAGAGTTCCCAAAGCATTGTTACATTATGAAATTGGCCAAGAAAAAAAAAAAAAAGAAAAAAGCAACAGTGTGCCAACTGCCTTTCTCAACATAAGACTCCAGAGTTCAGAATTCACTTTCCCAGACTGAAATTATACTTTTTACATTCTGCAAATACAAAGGATGTAACTTAAAATAGTTTGAATTTTGCTCCATTTGATTACTAGCTTTGTTACAAAGAATCATTAGATCATTTGTGATCAGTGTAAGATTTTCTTAAATTATTAAACTCTTATCTAATAGACTAATTTAACAGCCATGTCTACTTTACAAAGTGATTACCTTGGCTTTTTTACTTCATTATTCAGAGTTCACAATCTCTCATATACATATCTACTACCTAAGATTTAAGGTACAAGTGGACAGACCTCTGCTGTAACTTAGTCATCTAAGCAAGCTGTTTGCGTTACATTTTTTCACCGGTGTAAAGGCTCAGTTCTAAGCTGAATTACTTATATCACTTAAAGTTTAAGTTTTTCAGGTTTTGCTTATGTTTTAGGAGAAAGTTTTTGTCATTTTTTACATTGTCAGACCAAGTGGCCCATTCAGTTTTCAAATTTATTTTCAAAGCACTTCCCAGCAATAATAGTAAAAATATTCAAGGCACAGTCAAAAGTCTCTTGAAGCCTCTGGGAAGACTCCAGCTTATTTCAGCAAGTTCGGTTTTGCTTGGTAATCATTATAATGAGGCTATAGATGCATACAGGAAAAAAAAAAGAATATATGTAACTTTTGTAATACTGTAATTGACTTTAATTTGTGTGTGGAATTGACTTACCATGTGGACTATTTTGACTTTCTATACTGGAAAATATAGGTATAGCGCATGCATTTTATGGCATATGAAAATCAACCAATTAATGTCAACTTGCTGATTTTTTCTAGGCTTTAAATAAAATTCAAGAAGTGCAGATAATATCATATGTGTTTGCATATTGGCTAATAAAATATGTGTGTGAATTCTTTAGGAAGTAAACAATCAGAAAAAAAAGTAATTTAAACAAGAGGTTACTGAAAAAGTCAGTGATCCTATTGGAAAAAATAATTAAGAGGTTTTTTTTTTAAACAAAAGTGAAAAGTAAACCACGGGTAGGAGCAGCTCAAAGTTCACATACCTACGTTGTTTACCTGTATGTGTCTATATGGAGGCTATGTTTCTTCAGTGCTGAATACAGCCAGTTGGGTGGGATTCTGTTCCCTGAGCACTCTGGGAATCTCACGTGATCTTAAACTGTTTCCCCAAAGAGAGTCTGGTTTTCTGCAAATGCCTTAGATGCCCATGGTAGTCTTACAGTCACCAATCAGCCTCTACTTGTAAGAATCTAAAGAGCTAGTCAGCTTCAAAATAAATTTGCAAATTCCTTACTTTTATAGCTAAAACTCTGTTGACCAAAATGGGAGTGAAGACACTTACCTCTCATATAAGCAGTTTAGCCCTATACCATTATTATATCCCAGAGCATTAAAAATGGTGTTTTTAAAAATTGCATAGGTATTTTTTTTTCTCTGGAAGCAATTTTTTAGGGGATTATAGTGGGGGCTATATAGTACATTTTACCTAACAGGTTTTGAAAACAAAATCTCCGTGTGTGTAAATGTCTTTTCAGGCACATGTATTGGGCATTGTAATTTTGAGTTTGACCTTTGTGACTGGAAGCAAGATGAAAATGATGACTTTGACTGGAACCTCAGAACTAGCAGTATTCCAAGACTGGGCACAGGACCAGCTGCTGATCATACCTTGCAAGAGCCATCTGGACACTACATTTTTATAAAGAGTTCATTTCCTCAGTTGCCAGGACAGAAAGCCAGGATTTCTAGTCCTGTGCTAAGCAGAAGGAGTAAAAACTGCAAGGTATGTGGGAGTATGGCATGAGCATGAATAACAATAAACATGAGTATTTATTGGCTCTCTAATATTATGCTCTTTGATGTTCTGGCCATATAATAGCCACTTGGCAGTCCAGCTTGGAGCAACTCTACTACTAAGGCCATTTGGAATTCTTAGTCTATCCGTTTGTGGGAGATACTAGCCAAGTAACTTTCCTGAGAGACAACAGCAATGTCTTTATGTTTATAGAAGATTGAAAATTCTACTGTGCCAGCAAAACAGGTTATTTAATTGTTTTGTATTAGATTTTTGTGCATAGTTGTCTTATTTTGTGAGTTTACTATCTTACTGTATCTTACTATCTTACTGGATTTCTCAAGAGTCTGATCTTGATAAATAGCGGTCATTTAAAAGAAAAAAAAAGCCTTTGAATTGAACTGATTATGTAATCATAGCACAATCCTCATTGGAATGATGCAGAATAAACAGATTTATTTCATATCCATATGACACCTACATTGAAAATGGCCAGTCCTTTACCTCTGGGTCCGTTCTGGGTCATATTCATACTTAAGAAGAAAATTGAATAGTGTTAAGTTGCCTGAAACTCAGTAGAGTTCTGGTTGATTTGAGAATGCTGCTCAGCTCTTTCTATTGAAATTTTTCAGTTTTTTTGACAATTCCTGTATAGATGCGAAATTCAGGAAACATTAAACAGAAATTCATCCTGGTTATATTCCTTTCCAGTATTTATTAGAGAAGCAGATGTCATATCATATATTACAGCAGACTTAAAGGTTGGAATTTCAGACTTATTTAGGTCAATGAAAAATGTTTATTGACTTCAGTAGGAAAAGAGTTTTATACAGAGAAAACTGTACAGCAAGTATAAGGGGAAGTACATAAACAAACAGGGTGATTTGTATATAAGGCTATTGCAAACCAAACTGCGACTTCTAGAAGAGAGACAAGGAAATGTAGTACTGCAAGTAGAGAGTGAGACTATGTCAAAATAAATATGCAAAACAAAAGGGAGAATTCAGACTCAACGTGTCAGTGTTATATAATTACATCATCAAAAATATCAGAGAAAGTAAACCTTGCAGAGAAACTTAAATATCTGCTTTGGATTAACATTCACTGCAGGACATATGAAGACATACTACTTTGACAGATGTTCCTTAAAGTTGCTGAATATGAAGCATTTTTAGGGAATGTGGTACTGAAAGAGGTAGTATTGGAACAAAGTCTAAATTTAATTTGAAATAAGTAGCCAAGACCAGATGGCATACATTGAGAATTCTTGAAAGAATTTAAGAATAAAGCCAAGGTTTTAATCAAAAATATGACAGATGTCATTAAATTCAAAATTCTCTTAGAGAATATGGTAAAGTGCTTTTTTTTCCTCACACAAGTATTATTTTTCTTGTATTTTCTTACATTGTAACCTTTTTATGTTAATTTCAGTATCAAAAAATCAGTAACAAAAGAAAGAACCAGTAGTTACAATTTTTCAAACTTTCAAAAATCTGTGATATATTCTTAAAGAGTGACTGGAAGAGATTAAACTGCAAAGCGATGAATGGGAATATTCTGGGAACCTTGGAAATATAACATTAGAGAGCTTGCTTGGATTCTGATTGCTGTAAACTGAATGGGGCTTGAGTCATTCACATGCATGGTAACATAAACCTGGTTCAAGCACAGATTGTGTTTACATGCTAAAAAATAAATTTATGCATAATTGTTTTCAATTGTTTCTAGGTATATA
>JAUBNY010000194.1:614285-632317 GCA_032275445.1 Crypturellus soui
AATTAGAATTTAGAAGTATTTTGTTCTTCGACCTTCTACAAATCTCCTTTATGGCTGTGGCAAGTCATTTTTTCTCACTTTTTCATTTTTCTGATAGATAAAACAATGTTAATATTTCCCAATGTGAAGAGTACAGGGAGAAAGGATCATTAATTTATGTAAGCTGCCTTGCTTTGTTACTGCTGCTAATGAGTAGCTTTCCCCTTTAGGATATCATTAAGCACTGCTCAGATACTAGGAAATAACGATGATGAAGCTACATAAAACCTAAGAAATTACACTGTACTTTGCAGATAAGAGTCAGCAAAGATGTGGCCAATGGACACCAGTATATCCCTGATAAGTCGCCAAATCCTTACAGTATATACTATTCTTTCCCACTTCTGTCAAAAAAGGTCACAAGAATTTATTACAAATGTTTGTTTATTACAATTTGGTATGTTAAGCTTTAGTTTTATATGAGTGTTACCCCAGGAAGAGCAGTTGCAGAGATTTCTGATTCCTTATTTTTTGATGTTTTCAGATTCTGTCCACTTAATGGTATAGACAAGTCCCTGTGGCAACACTGGAAACTTTACAAAGCTTTGGTTTTGATAGTAAAGGATGTTCCAAAATACTTTTATGCACATAATAAAAAAGCTACTAAATTCTCTGGAAAAGGCACCAGAGACTTGATTTCTTGGTGTAGCTCAAGGACTTACTGTGTAAACATTGTAGATTCACAATACTTGGAAATAATGGTCTGAATTCATCCTCATAGCATAAAGTCTTTTCTGCACCAACAATTTCCACTTGTCCTGGACACAGATTTCAAATAGCCACCGAGGATTCCAGTTTACATCTGCTATTTAACAGCAGTATTTGTTTGGATCATTGCTTGAAACAGAGGTTTAGAATTCTAAGTATGAAATCTATTCCTGTGAGAGGAAACATTCTGAACGGTACCCAAATCTGTGCTTGCGGCTTTGAAAAGTAATCTGTGGTATAACTTCATATACTCAAGACAGTTAGAATGTCTGTGGAAATCTGCCCCAAAAACCTCTCCATTTATATACCGAGCCACAACAAAGAATGAAATATTTCTATACATTGCTCAAAATCTCTGAGGATGCAGAGCATCAGTCAGCAGAGATCTACTGCTTTCTTGTCTCCATTTGGAGAGAATTTTGGTCAGCAAAGTGAACACGATCTGTTACCTCTCTAGGAATCAGATACTAGGCTTTTAAGGCTTCTTGTCCTTATAATGCAACAGTGCAGAATTGATGCTGATAAATATTTTTCCATCTAGTTAATATGCACTCTCTGTTGTATTTAGGCATGTGTTTCCTTTTCTCAGGACTTGCAAGGAGTGTTTGGCATTAGCTACTTGAAATAGCAAGGCAAATAGTAATGGTCACAATGTTTTCTTCCCCTTTTCGTTACCCAAAGTTTGCTTATTCAGCTTTCTTTCTCACAGTTTAAGAGCTTCCTTCGTTTAAAAAAAAAATCATTAACAGAGCTTATTGTATTCCATGGATTGAGGGAGATGCTGCTTACTCTTAGGAGCAATAAAAATGACTGAGGTGGTGTGTGCTTGTTGCTTTTTATTTCTCTGACTCTTGTAGAATTGTTGCATCCTGTATCCATACTTTGAAGTTCTAAATACATAAAAATGCACATTTATTTGTTTGTTTGTTTTCTTTTTTCTTTTTCCTTTGGACAAATATGAGGCGGTATTTAAAGGCTGAAAGAAAGTGCTTGACACTTTGACAATTTTGAAAGGCAGCTTTGTCATTTGCTGCTGACTGACCATCCGCATGATGCTACTTAGTTACAATGCTAGAGTGGCAGGTCACTGAGAACCTCTCAAAACCCAGGCCCTGAGAAACAGTAAAAATTATCTTAGGCTGGTACTCACCAACCTTTCTATATCAACCCTCTGTACCTCTTCTATTGCTCTCTGCGATGTGCCTAGATGCTCAGGTTTGTCTCTGCTCCACAAAAGCGGCGGTTTATATCTGCTAGAGCCCCAGAATAGCTCTGAAATTGACAAAGTTACAATTTCAGCCTTATTTCCTCTGGAACACCTAATATTCTCCTGTGAGCCTAACAGGTAAGCAGGAACCAGCTTTTGTTTTTCTCCCTGATCCCTACATGCTTCTCCCTACTTACTCCTAAGTAATGGTAGTCAGCATGGAGCTCATCATTTATGTGAAATTGTGTTGTACTGTTCCATGTAACTTTTATATCATTATATTCCATTGTCAGTCACTCAGGATGAGATTTATTTGTTTAATCAAGGATTTTTACTTACATTCTAGTCACATAAGATTTCTAAAACATCTGCCCGGGGCTGGCAGATATGTTACAGTTCTGATGGGAAAATTTGCCCCTTTGGGACTCAGGGAGGGTGTGCTACTGTGCATAAAAGCATTAGACACTTCCTCTCCAAGCAACTCAGTCTCAGAACAGACTTCTGCTATCTTTTGTAGTTATTCCTAGCCATTACCACCGTGAATAACTTTCTATCATCACCATCAAAATGTCTCATCCCATTGCTTAAACCTATTCCTCATCATTTATTAGTAGAAGCATTTATGTATTCTAAAGTCTGAAAGATTCTGCTTATAACATCACTCTTTACAGATTCTTCTCGTAGATATAGTGAGATTTGTAAAATTTTACAGATACATAATAGGAATAACCTTGGCAGTTATTCTAGCTAAATATCTAAGAATTAAAAGAACAGTCACTTTTCATGCTATAGTGCATAATGTGGTCTTCTACTAAAGACAAGAACATTTCTTCTTATGGATAACTAATTGGATAACAAAACATTTATGTCCTTCTCTGAAGCATCTAGCACAGAGTAGTGTCCAAGAGAATGGGATCTGAAATAAATAAATTATTTCAAACACTTATTGATGTGCACCTGAGCTTTTGGATAAGCTTAAGAAAAAAAGGATTTAATTTGCAGAAATTTCTAATACTTTATTATAATTTTATCTCAAGCTGTTTCCTCTAGGCATTCTCAAACCTGATATTTTCAATTTCATAATGCAAAGTAAATCTCAAGGACTGTTTGGATCAGCAGTCAAAACTCTGCATATTTTTGACTCATAACTAATTATGACTTTGAATGGTGGACAGCAGAACATGATTAATGTTGTCTATGGTCTTTCGCGGTAGGCCACTGTCAGCAGTGGTTTTCCTTTCTTTCAAAACAGTTTAGCACTTCCAGAACTTTCCTTAGCACATGAGCTTCCAAAGATATGTTTCCTAGAAATATGTCACAGACCTGACATCCAAAGAAGTATTTCTTTGACATCCAAAGACAAATGTCTATTTCAGGTCAGGAGAAATGACTTTTCTAGGCTGCAGGTTTAAAATGCTTCTCTGAGCAGCATGTGAGGAAGCATGCTGAAAAGGCATGTTTTACTCATGGTACAAACATTCATGGTACAAACTGATGGTTCCTTTGGGGCAATGGATTGCTGGGATATAGTTTTTATGCCCAAAGGCATACTTTCCGAAAGTGCAAGAGAAATAGACAACACTGCACCTACAAAGGATTACTCAATTTAAGAGCATTGCTAGTACTGGGAGAACTAACTAAAGAGATGTATACTGTGTGTAAGCTTTTCCAGATATTGGCATTATTACCTCAAGTCTTTTCATATGTTTTCTCAATGCAAGTCAACCTCCGTGTGCCTGAACTGAGAGCATGAAAGCTCTAACCCTACTTGACATTCCAAAGACAATCTAATAAATTACTCTTATTAGACTGGAAATACTGTTTTTGCCTTATACACATGCAGGTAGACAAATAATGATGCAACATAGGACATACCTCACCTGCATTTCTACAGGCAATGGGGTTCTCTACCTCAGTTGGAATTAGATTCCCGGTTGTGGATAAACTCACAGGCACATGTGTGTTCATTCTCCCTCCTTTTCCAACTATAGCAAACAAGCTGGATTTGAAAAGGCTGTTCAGCACATACTTACCAAAGTCAACTTTTAACTGTGTTTTGCTTTTCTAGTTACAGTGTTTACATTTTCAGTATGGTATGTATTGGAGGAAAACATTATTTTGCAAAAGATATTTATAAATTTTATTTGAAAGTTCAGTTTATATTCTATGCTGTATACCAAGTAGAGTTTGAGGAATTTCATTGCACAGCTTTGTTTTCATGGTGTTGTTAATTTTGTTCTCAAACTCTTCTGTAGAATATGCCTCCCAAGTAGAATGATACTGCGTTTCTCTCAGAACACATCTAACCTAATTGTCACAAGATGTGACCAAATTGCTGTTTAGCAAGAGGATATACAAACAATGATAAACAAAGTTTATGTACAAATAAGGGATAAAAGGGCTGTTAGTTGTCAAAATGTACAATGTATGTACAATGCAGAATGTACAAAGACTACACTAGGTTTATGATCAAAAGTCTGATCATCTAACATGTCTCAGATGTGAAGAAGAGACTGAAGAAGAAGATTAAAAAATTAGAAATTGTCCTTCAGAAGAATTAATGGAAGGTTATTGAAGCATAGTAAAAAATATTTTTTTCTTTTTTCTATCAAAGGAGGAAATATGACAGTGAACAATAACAAAGGTTCTTTTCTCCACCTTCCTATTTTAGGAAGCACTTGCTTGAGTATTGCATTTTTAGGTATCTGAGTGAGAAAATAAGTTGGAGGGTGTGGGAGAGAGAAATAAGAAAAAGTTTAGTATGCACAGTTAATCTTTAGGCATGTTTAATCCATATTAAATCCATATTAAGAAATTTGAAATATTTATGTTTGGGTTCAGCTGAAAATTAAGAATCAAATGAGTCATCAACATTTAGTTGTATTGTGTCAAAATTCACATTATAACCAATGTGTCCTATTGCTTTTTAGCTGACCAGCCACTTGGCACACAAATTACGCTTTTTGAGGTGTGCTATGTAGGGCAATCAAATGAAGCTATAGATTTCTATTTTAGCCTGACATGATCATTCTTTCGGTTCTACTGATTGTGCTGAGTAGAACTCCATCAGTTTTAATGAGAACTTAGCTTCCCAGACACCTAAATGAAGCAAGATAAATGCAAAGGTTAAAGATGGTCACTGATGCTAGGTTCACTTATGAGAAAAAATTAAAAACTGACCATATTTGTTTCAAAATTCTAGAAATTAAGAGATTAAAAATAATCCATAGCTGGTAAGGGAAGAATTTATTCAAACTTGCTTTCTTATTTCATTTATGTTTACTTTGAAGATATTTTTAATTTCTTAATAATGTTCTTAGTGTTACTGAACCAACGATAGACCTTCATACTCCATGTGATTTGTTGAACACTGACATTTTTTACAGGCATACAGTGCAATAATAATTCTTTTGTCTTGATGAAATGTTTATGAAATGGCTGTAAAACTGTGTATGATACCCTTACCTTGATGTTATTATGACTGAGATTGAGGATATAGAAACGATAATTTACGTATTTTGTCAAAAAGTAGAATAATAGTAGAAAAGTAGAAAAATAAAGAAACCCGTGGTATGTGATGAATTTGGGGATTATGTCATAAAACAGGGTGTTACCTCTGAAAAATCTGATGCAAGTTTCAGTGAATAAGAGAGAGAATGCCTGTGAAATATTATTGGTTTTGGGTTTTGTTTTCATTAAAATAATCTTAGTTTCCTGGAAAGTTATAGCAGCAGTCTTACATGACAAATACATAATATTTAACTAAATAGTGGAAGTGGTGACACTGGGAGATGAAACACTAGTCGTATAGTGTGATAAGCAATCATAGAAGAAGCAGCAGCAAAAAAACACCAAACTGGTTATATACAATTATGTAAATTATAATACATACTTCACATAATTAACTACTTTAATAGCAGTTTAATTGTAAGCACTGGTTATTTTTCTTTTCATGTGTAGTGAAAATTGTAGTGGAAGTAAGATATTTTACCCTATGAGTAGGGCTACAGAGAAGCAGGGAAAGAAGAATGAAGATATTTAAGACCTTAGATTCTTCAGTTTTAGATGAAAGAAGAATCATGCAAAATGAATATTTAACTAGAAAATATTCTGTCTAACCTCTCACTGAATGTTCTTTTCATTTAATACTTGTATGTTAATATTTTAATAACAGATATGTTACATTCATGGACAGAAGCAAGCTTCTGATAGGTTATCTGATAGCCCATTATCAAGTAAAGATCAATTATCCATTACCAGCAATCAAAAGGAATGTAGCCCGTCCCTCGGGGCAGGCGTTATACCTGTCCAGGCCCTCCCAACAGACACGCACATTTGCTTCTCCCCTGCGTGTCTGTATATACAATCATTTGGACGCTCCTGGAGCAGATACTGTTCTTCTAGCTCTCAAACCATCTGTGACTGTAAACTTGGGAAACATAACTGAAATATCTCTTCGTGTGGTATTCTGACATTTTCATGCTTTTACAAAAAGGCAGTGCACAGCAAATGCTCTGGGCCAGCAAAACATCCTTTCTAAAGAAAATATTTCCCAACTGAGAAAACAGTTACAAGGGGCCCTTTTCAAGTGACAACATCAATAGTTAGTTATAATTATTCCATAGCGTATGTTCGCTTTGTAGCCAAAATGATCAGGGTGATTATGAGCTTTGACATAATTTTGTCATAAGCTTCTAAAGCTTCTTATTGGTAATGCTTAACACAAATGCTCTACTGAGATGTATAAAATTTATTTAGCCTGAGAGATAACAAATCACCTTGTCTAGCAATCAAGAAATAAACAGTGCTTGACACAGAAAAAAAAAAGATTCCCTATCGAAGAGGTATTGTTATTCTTACCTCTTTTGCAACAATATACCAAATCCTTCCACAAATGCTATCTTAACTGAAAATCTTGTCTCTCCTGGTACAACAAGCAAATATCCTTCCTGCGGCAGAGCTATTGCAAGTCGTATTGTGTCAGGCAGGAAGAGAAGAGCTGGATTTATACACATCCTACGGCTTTTAGAGTCAATTAGAATCAACTTCTGTGAAGGATTCTTGTACAGTTCTGCGTAGTGACTGTTAGGACATGTACAGATGCATGCAGATGGAAAATACCAAAAGAATGAATTTCAGATGCCTTACACTGGTCGAAAAGCTGTGAAGCTGGAGCTGAAGCCTCGCTCCAGCTGTGCAGCTGAAGTAATAAAGCTGCTATAACCCAGGAAGAGTGGAAGGGTCCCTGAAGGAAATTTCTGAGTTTTGTGAGTTTTGCCTCTTAGTGGGAAAAAAAAAAAGGACTTCTAAAAGTTGAAATTGCTAATTTGGGAGATTGGTTTGCAGATCAATATTTAGTGTTGTACTTCCATATAAGATACGATCTACCAATTTATGAACATAGAAAGATTTAGCAATGTATTTTAAATTTTAAAAAGCCTTGAATTTGGATGCCTGACTTCAAACTAAGGAGATCAATTTTGTTGCAAAAATGGGAGTACCATAGAAGCAGTCTTTTTCATGGTTTTGTCACATCCATAGCTGTAAAAAAGTATTTTAAAGTTAGGTAGTGTTGCACAGTTAGGATTTAAAATAAGAATGGTGTAAGAAAGCCTTCAGCTTCTATGCGGAACTTTCAGATGAAGTTTTGGGTTGTACAAATGGGAGTTTTATGAAGAGCAACCCCAAAGAGGGTTCAGATCTGTTTACACTTTCTTCTGTATTTCCCTTTCCTTCCTTTTCCAGTGAAGGGGAGCTAAAGGGCAGGGCTGGGATGAGAATCTGAACTGCCCGTGAATATACTGGAGGGTAGGTGCTTATCAGAAGACTGAAAAAATAGCCTTCAGTAGCAGCAATAGAGAAATCAATCTAATTATGTTAGAAGCAAAGGATTTGCTTGATCTGGTTACCTTTCACTACAAAGAACTAGACTGTGTTTGAGCAATATCTTTTAAAATTCAGGTTCCTCTCAAGTAGGATCAAGCTTAGGTAAATTTTAGCCACTAAATGAGGGCTCTCTCTCCAACTGTAAGCCTTTCTTTTGCTTCCTTATTCATTCATTTATATTAAGCTTAGTTGGTAATGCTTTCTCATCTCAAAGAGCACTTCTAAACATGAACTCTTTATTCCTGATGCTGAGCAGAGGTCTGTTAATAAAGCTATAATTACTTTGGGGAATACATAATTTGCACTACACTGGGCAGATATTAAATGAATATAATCAATAAGAAATATTTTTAGAGTTTTAATTGTTGACAAAATGTATTCCAGCTGTTTGGAGAAATATAAGAAACAGAATGACATAATAATTTTAGGAGATACTGACAGTATTAGAGACATTTGTAGTATATAGGGACCAAATGCAATGTTTGGTACTGGCATTGTGTCACCTTATAGATCTGATTTTCATCTTCTCTCTCACTGATTAAGAATAAACTTGCCTGTAATGCAGTGGGAAGTTAAGAGACTATCATACTAAAAGCTATATATTTCTTTACAGTGCTGAATGTTTAACAGTTTGTTAATATCTTTTCCTTCCACCAAGCATAAGATATCTTTCATTTTCCTCTTGACCTTTCCACTGGAGGCACAAAGGTTTACAGGAGGCTGGTCAAGACCATAAAATCTTTTGATTATCATGTTCCATTCAGCTCACTATAGCATTCTATCTAAGACAGATAAAAAGTTCTGTAATATTGTATGGTGTATGCAGCAATCCTGAAACTTATTCCTCCTGAGCAATGAGAGATGAAAGGGTCATAGAGGGCAAGAGATTTACTTTGATCAGTTTTGGACTTCACTCCTTCATCTGATTCTTAGTCAAGTAT
This sequence comes from Crypturellus soui, assembly GCA_032275445.1. NCBI lineage: Eukaryota > Metazoa > Chordata > Aves > Tinamiformes > Tinamidae > Crypturellus > Crypturellus soui. The sequence goes on from JAUBNY010000194.1 coordinate 623,067, forward strand.
TACTGGAGAATTTAAACAAAGCTGCATTTAAATAGTATTTTTTCTTTAAAATGGAAATTCTGTCACATGGTATTTATAGCAGTTCTTTTACATTCCTATGTTAACATAAGCAAAAATATTCCAGAACAATTTCCTTTAAGGTGAGCAGGTTGAGTATTATTAGTTATCCTCAACAGATAATACACATAAATAATTTTTTATTTTCCTTTTTTAACAGTGGACAATCCTATGCTAATAAAAATCCATTCTTGGACCACCTTTTTGTATTTAACTTGTCAAAATGGCGATTCCTAGAAGATACCTCCGAGGTCTTAATATTTACTACAGTCAGCGGCCACTTTGTACTTTATTACTTAAGTTTTTTTGATGCCTTCAGGTAGTGGTGGTATCAGCTGTGCATCAATCCTGACTTTGAGTCGAGCATTAACATTTAGTTGATCAAGCAAGGTTTCGCATCTGGTGTACAGTAATACGCTGCAGTTTAGGTGAGTGTTTGCATTGTGCTTCTAAGGGGCACACTACAGCTTGAAGTTAGGCTGAAGATCCTCAGAAGGGAGCTTCACGAGATTCCTTCAAGAGCTTTGGCACCAAGATGATAGCGCCTGTGTCTTGACACAGGATTTGTAGGCCTTCTTTCTGTAGGGGAGGGAGATGGACTTGTGAACCTAAGATTAAACCTTTTGACATAAAAATGCATACACACAACAAAAATATTTTTAGACTTTAAGAATATGTCTTAAAAGTCACAAATGAAATGAGTTTTTTAAACATCTGGGACATTTTAAGGTTGTGTTTTTCATATCTAAATAGTATTTCTTCTGTCTGTATCCTTCAGGCAGTGAGAATTTAGGTTTAGTTAATTTAGGTTGAAACAAGGAAAACTGAATTTTTATTCTATTTTATTTAGTAAGAGGAAATTCAGGTGAGTGAGGTAAGATTTTCAGGTTAGTCAGTACCTGTCTATCTCAATATGCACAGGATAAGAACTCTTATTGGACTGGACTGGAGGTGATAATGGACAGAAGTGATAGGTATTGCTTTTTACAAGTTTGACTGAAATGGTTCTGAAGTTTAATATTAATGGATGTGATTATTGGAAAGGAATACTGTCACATATACATGTAAAAGGACAAAGTAAGAAATTAATTAAGGAAGTTTGAGTTGTTGGAGGAGCCTTTGTCAGCACAGGAGGAACTTAAAAAGTTTGCAATTTCTTCTCAAAGCCCCTCAAATACACACAAACTGTTTCTTTTTTTTTTTTTTGGCAACTTTGGGTTGCATTGACCAGAATGTATCAATGTATCAAATCAATGTATCAAAATATTTGAGAGACTTGCAAAGCCCTAAAACTCAATAGCTCACACTTTGTCCTAGTAAAAAACAATTTACAGAGAAAAAGTTCATAACATGTAGCAATTTTTAACAAGCTTGTTTATTTCAAACACTTCAACTTCTGAAAGTCTTTAAAAATCCTGGTAATTTCCAAAGCTTTGCTTTTGAAAAAAGGTGCATTTTTCACATTCTTGTGCTGACATGTCATTACAGCTGTGTATCATCTGCTGTGATTAAAGCACTTTACTCTGTCCTTGGGTTATAACAGTGAGATATTTGAGGAAAGATGTTATTGTTAACTAATATTTTTTAAAGGACAGATGCAGTTTGGTCATACAGTAATGTCAGCTTAGAGCAAGAATGATAATGGAATAATTGTTGCAGGGAAGAAATCAGAGATGTGAATAATCTAGATAGCCCCTATCCCTGGGATGTCAAAGTCTTAGCTTGCTGATTAATTACTCTGGCCTCTGTGTTTGTATTTGGTACAAAGATGAAATGTCTGACTAACAAAAAGAGATTTTTTTAGTGGCTTTCCTCTATCTGGCTCAATGGTGTATACTATGGTCAGTTATCATCTTTCATTTCAACCCACTGATAATATGTAGAAAGATTACAGATTTCTGAGAAGAATTTCTATCCAATAAATCTCTATATGCATTGATTAACTGGGACAGCCTGTCTATCTATGGATTTTTTTGCTTAACTCTCCCTGTCCAACTTATCTTTGGAAACATACCTTAAGAGAAAATGTGCTCTTTTTGCCTCTTCTGAGCATAACTTTATATGTCTTTGCTAATGCTAGTTTTGAAGAGACTTCTTGAACATGATTGTGGTGACTGTTGCTTCAGAAGTGAGACTTTTGCTATGAACATCTTATCATCTGCATTATGTCTGTTGAGTGTATACTTACTACAGTCTTCAAAATTATTAAGATGAAAATATTTACTTAGAAGAAAAGTTATAGGAATAGTGAAGTAGATTAGTGAAGTCTATCATCTTGTCTATTTTTATGAATAACTACCTTATATACAAGATGTCTCAAGACTTACAAAAAGTTTTAGAAACTCACAGTGTAAAAGACAAATGGAAAGAAATTTGCAGAAATGCTGTATAAATGCAGTGGTCACTGGTACTGCTGATGGCTAGCTGTGGTACATCTGTAACATGAGATAAGTATCTTTCATATTACCAACTGCACCGCATGTCCCAAGTACAGGTATTGCTCTTAATGAAGCCTGAACGCCGGGTATTTCTCGATTGGGTGTACATATTTGATGACAGATGTTCTTGGACTCTTCTGTCAAGAAGGTTTTGAATCCCAGGCTTTGATAATCTCTCAGTGTGGGCTTGAGGTTATACATGACAAATCTAAATTTAAAGCGAAGCTAGATCCTGAGTTTAAGTCACAATGTTAATGTGCCAAAATATAATCTATGGGCACTTAGAATTGGAATAGATTTTCTAATATTCCGCAAGTCCTATGAACTCTGCTGCCAATGAAATTCAGTTCTAGTGATAATTTGCTTTGCCTGGATGGCAAGTAGTCCAATGGAGAATTTATTTTGCTGCTGCTTCTTGCTGCAGGTTTACAGAAAGGAGCGACACAGATAATCTTTGTAGTCACAGATGGCTACATTTGGACCTTTAAACTTTTCTTATTTGGCAAGGACATCCTACCAATAGATCTGTCAGCAGTAATAAAATGAGGGGAGTGAAAAATGATTTTAATGAACAAAATAGATTGCTTCCAAGGATCTATATGAATATTCCTGCTAGTTCCCCTAGTAATTATATGCTGTTAGGAAGCATTTGTATGAAGTGAAATTCTTTTTATGGACTAGCTCAAAATGAGTGCCTTGTGCCAGAGGGCAAGGGCAGAATACTGCTCAGAGCAGAGCAAAATGAGCAATGCATTTAGTACTATGACATAGAGTGATAGAAAAATTACCTAACTCACAGGAAAATCCTGTTGAGATATAGGCTGATTCCAAAGATTAAAGAGTCATTTTTACCTCCTGGAAAATTCCCTTATGGAATTACTTATTTGAGAAGACAACCATTCTTGTCAAAATTAGATGCTTACACTAATAACACACGTAGATGTTGTTTCTTAATGTGCACATCCTGTCTGTACTTCTGTTCCGCTTCAGTGCTGCAACCTGTATTTCATGTTATCTTCATTACTATTTAAAATTTGTTTAAATCTCATTAATGTAGAAGATAAACCATGCTCTACTTGTAAGATTATTCTCTCTGTTAACATTTGTAGGTGCTAATTTTTCAAAGCAATATATTTAAGTATATCATCTTTAAAATAAAGATTATTAATCCTTGTCCTGATTATATATTTTAAAATATGTGTTCCCTTTGTTGATTTTGTTGAGGGTATTTAAAATAATTGACTGATGCAGCTGTTTTTTTCCTATTGTGTAAATCCAAGAGATTATTAATTTGAAAGGCACTAATAGCTCCTTTGGGTCTTTACAGCCTAGGGTGTGGAGGCAGTTACCACAAAGGGTAAAAGTTTTACCTGCTAATAATTTAAGAAACTCAGCATGGAGGAAAGTTACTCAGCCTTGCTGAGGAGACATTCCTCTCAATTAAATAACCCTACAATGCCCACAAGGCTTGGTTTGTGTCATACAGTGTCATCACAAAGCCTCTATGTTTGCATTGTTAGTACTGAGAAAAAGAGAGGAAAGGAGGAGAGCTGAAAAGACTATTTTTTTTACAGAGGAGTTATAAAGCCTTAGAAGTATGGCATTTGCACAGAAAGTATGCTATGAAAGTGCGTACAGAAACAAGTCACGTTGACCAGCGCAGTTAGACAGTGTAATATCATTCATTACGCATGCTTGAAAAGGTTCATTCATGCCAGAATTCAAGATGGATTTTTCTTTTTCCTCAGATAACAAAGAGCTCCACTTTTCAACTCCATGTTTTTCAAGATGGAATTGGAAGCAAAGTTCCCCTACAGAGGGACTTTAAAATGATGTAGAGAGATTATTGCAATTATTGATCATGATAAAGCGCAAGAAAAGTATGCCCAAACGCAGGCTGTATCCTAGAGTTTAAATTATTAGTTTGCTAAGAAAATAAAATTTATGTTTAAATTCTCATGGCAATCACATATAAAAGGAATCTAAAGATTATTATAACTAGCTTCTAAAAATAGATGCCATCTATATTAGGCAGGGACTTTATAGCAAATATATATCTTTGCCTGAAAAACAGATGATTGAAATTCTGAAGAGTGGTTCTTTCCAAATATTTGTGATATACAGGGTGCCTGCTTGCCAATAGAATAACAACTGAATGGAAATGACTGTCAGATATCTCCAGTAATAGCTTTTCTATGTAATTTGCAGTTAGCATTAAGATTGATACAGAGGAATATTTTCTGCAATTCTTTTTAAGGCTTCACTAATTAGACACTGACTGGTATATCTGCGTGATTAATCCATTATTTTGGCAAAGACCTTTTCAGACTTTCTCCTGTAAATCACAGTTTTCATACACTTGTAGCTGTGAACTTCATACAGTTTTCCATCTTTTAGACAGAACTAGAAGCTTCTAGTCACTGGAGGCATTTTGTATCCAGCTGTGAAGACTGTTGCCTGATGCTCTATATTTTTCTCAGCCATCATCCAGGCTCTATTCTGGCTGACTCCTTTCCATCCAGGAATTTTTACTCATTCTCTCTAAGTGATTGTTCAAAGCCAAGTGATATATAGTTTTCCAGAGTGAACATGATACGTGCTTTTGTAATACTAAGAGGTCATGAAATGAAAATGAAGGATTTCCCTGAAAAAGATGCTAGATATTTCTGTGACTTTCAAGTACTTCATATTTTTGTGAAAAAATAAGTCTATATTAGGAAGAAAAATTAAAAAAGAGAGAACTAAAGTACTAAGCCCTGTTTTCTTTTCCGGTGATCTAGTGATTCAAGGCTTAATTTTATTTCATCCAAAGTGTACAGCATAAGGCATGACAATACTCTTTCACTTAGTTTGGGCCATTTGTAATTTACATACAGACAGTTCCAGGAATGGAGGTTGCCAGCACTCCAACTGAGTGCACCATCACTTACTTTATTTTTTAATAAACATGTTGTTCTGTGACCTTAATGAAAACGAACGTCATTTATCTCTGTCAGATTCTGTAATTAGCTAGAATAGAATTCTGTAAATAGCTAGAGTAGAAAACCAACATTTTTAGCCTCATATGCTTTTTACTATTAATGAATTTAAATTCTGCCAGTATTTATATGATGTGTATGTGTGCATATGACAATTTTATGTTTGATAAGCTAATACTACGACAGTCCAATTCCTAGATAAAATCAATGTGTGTGCATTTATTTCTGGCAGAGTAGAATGGAAAATGGGGAGATGATGGAGGAGGATGGGAGCTGTTTAACTTCTTATTTGTCTTCCTGATTAGAGGGTGTACAGAAGGGGTTGCTTTATATCCAAAGTACTGCAGAAAGTGATCTGAAATGAAAATGTGAAGCTTGGAAATGGATCCTGTGAAATGAGTCCTACAATGTTTAGACTTCACAATAGCAGAATTATTCCTCAATAATGCCAGGAATATACACACAAAAAGGACAGCATCACCCCACTGATCCTGTTTGGAAAAAAAAAAAAAAGTCCATTGAAAAACAAACCTCTCCCGTTAAAATAAAAGCTTTTTCTTCCAAATTGGGGCTGCTAAACTAAGCTCAACTTTGCAGTTGAAATGAAATGGTTTAATCCTACAGCACATGAAAGGAGAATGCCAGCAATTAAGTCAGACTAGAGAGCTTTGTTAGTGAAGGAATGCTCGCCTGGAGCTTGCCCTCAGAGGCTTTACAAGGAAAACAGTCATTTATTTAGGTAATCTCTTGACAAAATACAAAAGAAATAAACTGATAATGGATTGGCACTTCAGGGGGACCAAAGGCTTTTAATAAAACTGCTCTGGACCACCCTCCTCCTCCTAAATATCAAACTGTCTCAGCTGTAACCTTGTAGTAACCTTGCGGGAATGCAGGGCACTGTGATTCACCAGGATAGCCCTATTCTTCTCTTTTCAGGCCCCTGCTCACATGGCTATTGGGAATGTCAGAACGGCAAGTGTTACAGACCAGAACAAAGCTGCGATTTTGTAGACAACTGTGGGGATAATACCGATGAGAGTGAATGTGGGACTTCCTGCACCTTTGAGAAGGGCAGATGTGGCTGGCAAAATTCCCTGTCAGACAATTTCGACTGGGTGCTGGGAGCCGGCTCGCCTCACAGCCTGAGACCTCCCAAGGATCACACGCTTGGAAATAGGACTGGTATGTGGTAAGCTACGTGCAAGATACAGTTGCGTTCAGGGAGCCTCTCAGGCTTCCCTTAGGAAGCAACGGAAGCAACATCTAATTCGGTGTCATTTTCAGTAAATACGTAAGTCAGCATCAAAATATTAATTATTGTTCTCAAATGACTTTGGTTAGGAAAAATTGATTCTCGGTTGTTGTTTTTTTAATAGCATTTGTATGTGTCAAGCAAGAAAATTTGCTTTTAATCTGGCAGCACACAGCAAGAAAGAGGGAGCTAAGCTCTGAGATCCACTAGGTTCCACTCTAGCAGAATCTGATTGTGCTTTCAGGAAACCCCAGCTCATGCTGCAATATTCTGAGCATAAGAAAAAAAATCCGAATTGGCACACAGTATTTTGTGCGTTTCTATTGATTTTGAATGGCAACAGAGATATCTAGAACATAATAAAAAGCTTTTTCTGTTTTTCTGCAGGGCAATAAGATATTTTGACCTCTCCTTGAAAATCAGTTAAAGAGGATGCATAATGGCAAAAAGTGCCTTTTTAACTGAGAAATTTTTTTTTTCCAGTTGATAAATCATATATGAAGTATGTCCTAATGAGAAATTGAAAAAAAATATTTAAGAATTAAGAAAATGATCCAAAACTTTGTAATCAACCATAGTGTCTGTTCATAGTTCAGTTTTGGGTAATTTTAAGTAAATAAATCTTCCTTGTTAATGACAATGCAGCTCTAGCTCTTGCCTGGCCCTCGCCAGAGCACCCAGCTGTCTGTTCTTGTCCTTCCCCCAGGCTGCCATGTCTTGCTTGGAAGTTCACAAGGACCAGCCAAAGATGGTACCAAAGCTGAGCTCTGAACTGGCCTTAAGTTGCAATACTCTGCAGCAGAGCTGCACAAAGGTGTGGGGGTTGTCTTCAGTAAACATTGAATGTTTACATGAACAGTAGAAGGACAAGACAGAATAAAGCCAATGTTTATTTAAAGATAAATAGATATACATTCAGGGGCTAGCAAAAGCATGCCAAGAAACGAATGAGCTCCTCATTTGTCAATATTAAAATGTCTAAAATTTGCTAATGACCAAAGTTACATCACTCTGGCCAGAATTAAGTGATTTACCTCATTATCTCCTAACCAAGCTTGACTGGCTGCAAACAGTCCCATAGTGTCCCATAGTGCTAGACCAAGATCAGGAGGTGTTTTTGAGTGCACCGCATCCCGTGTCTATGGGTCACTCCGCTGTTTTACCCCACAGTCACACTCAGGTTTCCTTCCAGAAACAACTGCAGAAGTCCTTTTGATTCAAATGAAAGAATTTAGTTTTCCAGTGTTAAATATGGGTTGATATAAACATCAACATGTTCAGCACTCATCCCAGCCTACCCACATTTTTCTAGTGTGCCATGATAAGGCATGCTTTTGATAACTCATATAAGTTCATGTACATAGCAGTTTAATGTATAAGATAGCAGATGTGGGAAAAATAAGTTTTAATTTTTATTATCTAAGAATGAAAGTTTTATACCATGTTTCGCAAGTTTTTGTACAGTGTGACTTGCTATTTTGAAGACAGTCTTTCAGAAAACTTCATCCTGAGATTTTTCACATTATATGAGGTACTGTCAAAAAAACAGCGTATGAAGTTGGACAAGGAGATATGATCAGAATATCTGGAAAACACGTTCACCCTCTCTCTCTCCTACGTGGGCCCATCCGATTCTTGAGTTGTACTCTGCTCATTCCTAATGTAAGAAAGCATACAAGGAGAGTAATCTGGTGACTTTTACCCTAAACAGCTATTCAGCTAATATAAGAAGTGTATGGGAAGCATACTTTATATCTTGCATTTGTTTTGTTGAGTTTTGGCCCTGGAATCTAATTTAATAGTCCAAACAATTTTCAGTAACATATACATTAATTTCAGGACAATTCCTGTATCTTGAGGCTACTCCAACAGGCCTATTAAATGAAAAAGCCCATGTAAAGAGTTCCAGGTGGAAGGAGTCAAGCAAGGCTTGTGTGATGAGCTTCTGGTACTTCGTGTCATCAAAAGCCACAGGACGTATTCAAGTGCTCATTAAGGTAATCAAAAGATATGCCAGATACCTCTTAATTCAGCACTATATCTTTGTAAAAATCTTTTTTTTTAATTCTAATCATTCAAAGAAGCTTTTACAAAACCCCTCTCTGAAAAATTCTTCTGAAATTCTTCTGAAACGTCAAATTCTTTTGAAACATCACAAAAAAAACATTTAAAACCTCTTTCTAGTACCTCAAGTACTAGATTCAAGTGCAAAACAAACAAAATTTACTACATTTTTCAAAAGAGCTAACGATGGCATTATGCAGATGATCTCTTTTTATCTAACTTCAGAGGCTTCTAAATCCACTTCTCCTTTTCTCTTATACTAACTGGTTTTTGATCCTCTCTATGCCAGGTCCATTTTCTGTCTTATTGCTGTCATACTTATTTTATCTACCTGTCAGCCTGTAACCTGATAGTATAACGTACACAAAAAAAATGTAAAAATCAACACAAACTGGAAGAAAATTCACAAACCTATCTGTGTTAAATTTTTCTTCCTCTTACAGAGATAGGTACACAATA
>JAUBNY010000194.1:638549-656278 GCA_032275445.1 Crypturellus soui
TTTTGAAGACTGGCGTGACATTGGCCTTCTTCCAGTCCTCTGGCACCTCCCCTGTTCTCCAGGATCTTTCAAAGATGGCGGAGTTCTTTTTGTAGACAATTTTAGTGTCAATCTTCAATCCTAAAGAAGTGTCAGAGGGGCATAACATAAAAAAAGGAGTAAATACTAGGTATATTTCTTCTTATATAACAATTTTAATTATTTTATTTTTAAGGTTTTCTGCATTAATTTGGTCTGTGAGTTTATATTATTGTAACTAGTTTAGACTATTAGACTTGTAAACCATTAATTGTAACAATAACAATTTCTTAGCTTCATAAATGTTGTTTTTCTTTTAAGTATTTAGCATTGCTTGTGAACAAAATGTCAAAACTCCATTCCTGATTTAATCTTCTGCGTATAAGTAATCATGCTACAGCTCTTTCTGTTCATAATTGTTAGGTAAATTGGCATCTTCACTCCTAGAGTTACAGCCACGGTCCACTGAACTGCTTCTGGAGATTAGTTCAGCCTAGTAAATTCTCCTACAACATATTTCTCTCTCAAACTTTCAACCCTTTGCTCTCCAGATGTTGAGGTATGTGTGTAGTCTGCTGTAGGAAAAAAATGCCATTCTTTGCCAGGTTTAATGCATCAGAAATTCATACCTGGGCACCTGGGCAGAAATATTCTTCCTTGATCTCTTTTCTAGCAGTCCTTGCCTTTTTTTTTTTTTTTCAATCTTGTAAGGAATGGAAAATGGGACTGAGTTTCTTGTTCTTTCTTACTTTTTATATTTATGTTTGACAGCTTGTAAGTTATTATTAATTTTCTTTTGTATATTTGAAGTCTGGCTGATGATTGTTTTCCAAGTTATCATTTTGCTTCTGTGTGGTGCAGCCAAATATTTCTGCATTTTGACATCTTAGAAAGATATCTCTGCATTTTACTCAGCCAAGTAGATTTCCTTTCTCTGAAATATTTTAAAATTGCAGGACTTACTGTTAAACTACACTTTGTCACAATGTGGGTGGGAATCCAGTGACTAAAAGTAGATATCTACAGCATAGCAATTGAGACAGTCACCATAGACTTTCTTTCTTTGTCAACGCTGGATTTTACAGTATGTTGAAGAGTATGTTAAGTATGATTTATATCACCTCAAAATAAACATCTTTAAGGGGTCTAATGAAAAGGGCTTATAGTTTATGCAGTTAATGTATTTATTAACTGCATATAATACATTAACTGCATATAATATCTTACAGAATAGTACTATATAATATTCAATGTAAGACACTGGGTACATTCTAAAATGTCAGTAGATAAATATTTGGATTTTGGTTAATTGAATATTTTATATTTAAAGCAGGGAAAGTGAAGTTTTTTTTATCATAACCGTTTGTTCAGCTATGAGTCTTCAATTTGTAGAAGATACATTCTGCAACTCTAAATTATAATTTTAAAATATATTTTTGCTTCCTTGACAGTCTTTAAAAATAAATGATTTTATCATCAGCTATTGTATATAGAGACAGGATTTAAACATTCCTCTTAAAATGGCTGTCTGTTCAGATGCAATTCATGGGGCTATTTAAAAAATATGTAATCAAACCTTGACTATATGAATAGCTTGTCATTTTTTCAAGCTTCCTGTTTTGACTCTCTTGAGTCTGTCTACTTCATCCAATATCCCAGATAATTTGATCTGTATTTCTACAAGTCCAAATAGAAAAGAATGCTCTAATAGAAATATGAGTAGTCTGTAAAGGTAAATGTCTCAGTAAACATCCCACTGCATCAAAGTAGGGATGACATCTGACTGTCAGTAATCACTCCTGCTTGCTTCTCACACACAAAAGCATAATAAATTCCTCTTTAGTAACAAGTAGGCAATATTTATGTCAATCCTTGCCCTACAGACTGTCCTCTTTGAAAAAGTATTGAAGTATTTAGTAAAACTATAAAAGTTTTAATGTTGTTGTAGAAGAGTTAACAATTGCTATTGCTAATGTGTCTTACTAGTTTATTGCACTGCCATTGGGAAATCTGGGTTTTTTAAAGTGTATTAACAGGTATGTACTTATTTTTCTTCCATTTGCAAAGTTGCAGAGTCCCTGTAAAGATATGTTTTTACCAATCATTACATTCAGCTTGCATATACAGAAACAAAATATTAGAGGTGAAAAAATAAACCAAATTATTATAACAAAACAAAACAAAAATGTGATTGAATAAGTTCTGTGAAAGACCTCAGACATCTGTATTAAAATGAATTGGCATTGCTTTAGAACTTTTAATTTACAAGCTAACAGTAATGATAATACTATAATTCTTCAGTGAGCATATCTTCACCTTATGAAGAGCGAGTCGGCTTTCGTACAGACTGAGCCCATGCTTCTGGCCTAGTGTAATTAAATTTGAAAATATTGCAGCATTATGATTAAGAACGCACTTCTGGCAGTCTTGTTATGTGAATATCTTTTAGCATATGGCACAGGAGTGCATTTCAGTACCAGACAAAGAGTACAGATATTCCAGAGGTCTTCCATTCAAGAAGGCAGTCAGGTAGGTGCAACATGGTTAATCTGTCCAATCATTATCATTACAGACTGTGATAACAGTCAGGAAAGTTACTTCTGAGAGCTGCTTAAAGGGAGATAAATAATGACATGACATAGGAACCTTGGACTCAGCTTCTGAGGCATCAAATCCTATTCCCTGTTACAGCAGGAAACTGGTACAGCAGGAAAATTTCATATACCCTCTTTTATTCTTGTGTACACTGATAAGTCACATAGTGCGATGGAACATTACAAAATTTTCCTCATCTGGCAAAAGATTTTGTTTGAGTATGTATTTAAGCTTTAGAGACCTACTAACTAATTTCTTATTGTAAAAATACAATTATATGGTTCTTACATGAGAAACTGTAGCGTCAGTGTCACAGCTGTCTGGTCCTTCAAGGGAAAAATGAAGTCCATTACCAGTCACTGTCAAAGCTTCACAGATTAAAAGTTTGTCCCATGACCAAGACATCTGTCTATCCATGGAAGCAAGATACATGTCAGTCAAAGAATGCTCATTAGACTAACATGCTTCAACTTTTTGCCCAGGACTGCACTAAAGGTAGCATTAAGTTGTTCTAAAATGAATTGTGTGATGAGTAAGCAAAGATTGATCCTTTTGACTGAAAAGTTTGAAACTGTAGTTCAGTTAAATATTGTCTAAGTATCCTAACTTGCAGATTCTTACCTAAAACAAAAGATTTATCAAGCTTTCCATCTAGTTTATATGAGGCATTCTCAGTGTCAGAACCTCTAGAACAGATTAATCTCTCTCATTTTTAGAAGATTTTTTTTCTGGTTTCAATAAATAAAGAGAAATCTGACAGGGTCAGTTTTTTTTTCATGCAGATCAGCCAGAACTGAAGGTTTCTGTCAGCATTAAATAAAGGCAACACCAGGTGTCTTTTGCCAAACAATTCTGTATCATCTGCCTGAATTCAAATGATGTATTCAAATACATGAGCACAAGCATGCGTGAAAAAAGGTAGTGCTAGTGGAGATCCTGGACACAGAACACATTAACAATATCTCATGTACTCTGTGGATCTGAGGTGCAACTTTTGCCATGTCCCAGTTTCACTACAGCTGGTCACGTTCCCAGACTTTCCAAGACACTCAGGGGCTGTGCCTACCCAGCTCCCTTTTGATGCGTGCGATCTGCATGTCACCATCAAGTCAAAGTTGGTAGGGGCATCTGCATTCTATTTGGAAGACTAATTTATATTATTTCTCTCTTTCCATAACACAACTGGTAAAAGGGGACACTAACACAAAAAATGGTGAAGAAGCTTATTTTTAATATTTTAATACATTATTTGCGGTTCTGAATATCATGAATGTCCACCGAAGCTGATGGAATTTTAGTATTCTCATGACTCTCAGCAGCCCATCCATAAACTAATATCTGCTCTGTTGTGTTTCTGTTGTGTCACTGTTGTGTTTGATTTGCCAGTCTTTTGGGATCTTTACTGTATAGATTTTTGCAATTTTATTTGTTTTTTTCTTTTTGGCCGCCTTTATTTGCTGAGTATTTCAGAATTTCCATTTGTTGCTCTCAGATCTCTTCTTTTGGATTTACTAATTTTGAATCTGTATGCTTGACACAGAGCTTCAACCTTTAGATAATTCACAGTGATTTTCTATACGTGATGCTCATCTTAACCACAAGTCTCTGTGGGCATATTAAATTGGAGAGACAAGTTCTCAAAACAGCAGGTAGGGTGTAATAGTAAATAACTATTGTTATACCTGGATTTTCCTATAAGATTAACAGCATGAGCAAAGGCTTTATTCATTTTGCTTGCATTTGCATACACATACCAAATGTTACACATTATGTGTCTTTCTCTAAAATAAAGTAGCCTGTCAAAGCTAAAATGAGTTATTGTAACTAGTGCAGTTACAAGGTTCAGCTGAATTGTTTGTCTTGAATTATTATCAGCCTGATGATTGACAGTGTGCCAGAGGACAGGCATGCTCATTCATAACTCATATCTTCATGACCTTACTGTCTGCTCTCATTTCTCTTCCTGTCATCAGCTTTCCCAAAAGTCTCATTTTATTTCCCCTTTTTGATTATTTTTTCCTGTATTAATCCATTAGCCATTGGATTTTTTTGTCTACTTTGGTGTCTCAGACTAATAGTAATACAGTATAAAAAAGGAACAAATTCTCCCATCTCTGACGATCTGATTCTACTTCCAAGCAGGAATGATCTGACCATTTAGAATTCTATTTTGGTGCAGACAGTTGAACTCATACATTGTCCATCATATCAAACACTGAAAATTTCAAGACAATAGATAATGCTGTCAGATTTCTGCTGCCACTGAATCAGACAGAAAACAGTCTTTTTCCTGACTTATCTGTGGCAGTTATCTAAAAGAAAACCCAAGGAAGTATACACAAATCAAGTAATAAGTAGACAATGTCATTCTACTGGGAAAGAAAAAAAAAAAAAAAGGTTAACATTCAAATCTTGAGTGACTGCAGCGCCTATAAATTGATACATATTTTGTCTCATACAAATCAGTGTATTAATCTGAGGTTTTACATTGTTTGGTCTAGGTGTTTGATGTAATGTAGAGGTTTTTTGGCTTGAACGTAATGTAAGGCCCAATCTGTAGAGCTCAGAGACCACTTCCAAATAATCTAAGCAGTGTTCTTTTAGGAAGTTAAGTTTTACGAGAAAATCTGTGAGAAATGAAAAGAGACATAGAAACTGTCAGTGCGTTTGAAAGTAACTTTAAGTGAAGACAACATGATAATTGGGATTTTTTTCTCTTAAGAGATTCCTTTATAAAGCATCAGTCTTCAGTCTTATTGCATCTTAGTGTGTAATTTTTGAAGCTATGTATCTTTATACTTACTCCTAGGAACCACGACCATTAAAGATGCTGTAATTCTGTGATTCTCTGTCGCCGTGGTGAGGTAACAAAAGTCCAAACCTATTAGGAAGGCTGTCAGCACTTTTCAAAAGTAGGGCACTTGCAAGCTGCAAAGTAGATAGAAATTATCAAAAATATGTGCAAAGATGTTCACTGATCTGTTATTTGTAGAGCTGCAGCTAAACAGAAAAGAATACTTAAAATATGAGGAAAAACAATAGCTATGATTTTTCTTCCTTCAGACTTCTTTTGCCTCGATAAGTGCAAGTTGATTTTCTACACTATGGTGAGTCAAGGTAGGAAGAAAGTGGGGACCTCGTCATGGATCCACCCTTAAACTTGTTGGTAATCATCATGGGTTTTCAGGAGGCTAGTCTATCACAGAAAGCAAAATTTCATTTAAAACATTTGTTAGTTAATTAGTTAATGAAATGTGCCTGATTCTGAATGAAGAGAAGATATGATCTAAAAAGTACACTGGCATTCTGAAATACTCTTAAAAGTGGCAGGCAGAGTAAAAATGCATCAAAAAGCGTAGAATGAGTTATGACAGTTAAATTTACATTGTGTTAGCTTTATAATGTGTTCTTTTTATCTGTTTAGCATTCTATTTGAAAAAAAATGATAACATTTTACAGGGAAGAAATCTGTAAATAGACTTCAGTTTCTGTCAAATCTATAAATGGTGGAAAGATGTTAGGAAGTCTTTTGATTCTGTAAGTCCTAGAAGTCTCCTTATAGTAATAGTAATAAATATTTACTTTTTTTGAGGAATGACTTGAAAATATTCTATGTCTGATTAGAAAGCCCTCAAAGATACTGGTTTGAGTAGACCGTGAATACTTAGGAAAAAAAAATATTGCCTCCATCCATTTTGTAAGCCCAGTTTCATTTCCTGTGACTTTTGTGAAGTAAATATCAGATGCATATGAACCAGGGAAAAATTTTGAACCCCTCTCATCCCAGAACATGAATAGAAGAAGAGGTACAGATAAAGAACAAAAACTGGGACTCATTGCTATTTGACTGCCGAAGTAACAAGGCTGATTTCTCATAGCAGAGCTTTTATATTGCATCTGAAATACTTAGTGTATTCCTCTGATGACGAGTGTATCATAAGAAGTTTCTTTCAATATCTTATAATAGGGTATAGCACACTACTTTGCATGCATTGGATTCAGTTCCTAGTAAAGTTCTGACTGTATTAGAAACACAGTCTTAGGAGTAATGACGGTTCTCTGCTGCATAGCAAAAATATGAAACTTCACTGAAGAATTTAGGTAATAGTAAAAGACAGAAAGATAGTCTTCCATTTCCTTCATTCTTAATTTCCCCAGGTGAGTTCATTAGGCTAGTGAGCCAAATAAGATACGCTTTTTCACCTGAAGTTCTTAGAAGAGAGGTTATAAATACTTTAGATAGTTCTTCAGATGAAGACAGGCATGAAGAACATCCTGAATTGCAATGCAATTAAATCATTAAGAAATAATTCCCCCCAGACTATTAGAAAGTAGGTAAAAAAATCCTCTTGAATATGAATAGGGATTTACCAATATGCCTAGGCATATGAATGTATTTCCTAAATTGCCTAATTTCCTGAATTGCCTAAACATTTTACAGTTTTTATAGATGTAACTGTGTTATCTTCAGAGCAGATTTCACTCAATAGGACAGTGAAAGGATAGGAATCATTGCTGCAAGTTAATGAAAAAATGCATTCTTTACTCTAATGATGACTTGCCACCTCAGCTTGACCTTCCACTGCTTTTGTCCCATAGAGGGCAGTGTCATGCAATTAATAACTTTTCAGAGCCTGCAACCAAAACCAGAACAAAACTGAACTGGAAGGAAGTGCAAAGCTAATGTTATGAGGGTAAGGAAAAATTTGTGGCTTTGATCCATAAGTACTGGCATGAGGAAAAGAGAAACTGGGCTTAAGGACAAACAAGGATAGCAAAGAAGGGAATGTGGAGCCCACAGTATGATGTTAAGAATGCACAAGAGACGTGAAACCAAAAATGTGGTGGGTGGCAGCCAGGCTATTCACCTTTTTGCAATCAACTTGCATGCACAAGCAGCATTGATGTTACTGGCCGAAGCAACAGATCATATAATGGAACATTAGGTTCCAAAGACTGAGGCTTTTGGCATTGCTCCAGACTGAATAGCAATGCAGTTAGTCAGTATGTATGTGTGTGGGTAGAAATAGTTTCATAAAAAGAAAACAATATCTCTGTGGCCTCCAGTCTTCTCTACACCGAGACAGATTTCTTCTAATTGTCATATATCTCTACTTTATTAATACATGCATATGGGACTGAAAAAGAATGTCCGGATGTAGACTGATTTTCTGCCTTGGATCTTTTTTTTTTTTTTAAGCAAACACATTCCAAAGATATCAAAGAAATGCCAAAGCACCAGACAGATTAAATGGCAGAAGAATGCAGAAAACAAAACAATAATTCATGAAATGGAATATGCAAAGTTGACAAAGTTCAAACAATGATCTTTTCATGCCAAGTATATATCCAGAAAAGGACATAGCGAAACAAACTTCAGTGTCTGGGTCTGGGGAAAGGAGTGGGGTCAAACCTCCTGTCTGTCTGCCTTTTTCAGCTCTCCTTGGCTGTTTCAAGCACACAATATGCAGAGCTTGTATTTTGTACTCCAGTTTTGAAGACTTTGTGCTACTCTGCAGAAGATGCGATTTCTTTTCAGTTCATTATGTACAGCTATAGCCAAGCAAGTAAAACTGAGCCTTCCATGCTTCATGAAGGGATGTTTTCATATATAGAAATTGGTACTGTGGAACCCAGCCAGGGAAAGAAACAGTTTTTACTTCTATGTTTTATTTGTGTACACATATTTCTTGTGTCTTGTGTACAAGGACTTGTATTTTGTAATGGTTCTCTTTGACCATTTTCTTTTCAACAAAAAGTTTTCTTCATATTTCAGTGTTTCACTGTTAAAAAATGACCTGGAGTTCTTGTAATTGCATAAAGACTTCTTACTTTATGGTTAAGATGCCAAGTACAAATTGATTGCTAACACACCTTACATGTTTTTTATGAAGTAATGTGATCAGTATTACCTGTTATTAGCAGCACCCTTTACTCAGAAATCAGCATGATAAATGCAACATGTCAAAACAGAATATAATGTAATAAAGTATAGTAGGAAATCAATCAAAATCTGCCTAAGAGCAGAAGTAAGGCCCATTTTTTGGTTAACTGCACTACATTTAACACCGATTAGAATTTATATAAATATTCATCTCTCTATATTGGAAGAAGCTCTATTGAACTTCCATCATCCAAACTTAAACACACATAAATTTTTATAGAACTAAGACTTAATGTTGCAATGTCTGCAAGTTTTGAATGTTTCTTTTTCACTTAGATGGATCAATTGAAAATAATTCCCTTAACAGTAGATAATGATATCTACTTTATTTTAAGTCTCTTAAATTCTCCGAGCAGTACACATCACTGAAACTGCTTTTGTAAAATTAATCTGTAATTACTTATAAATAGTGTTTGGGAAAGTTTCCCCTTCCAAAGAGTTCTCAAGGGCAGACAGGAGATGGTCCAGAGACAACAGATGGATTAAATGCTAAAAAGTGCTACTTTTGTAAGTTTTGTTTAGAATTCCGGGGTGGAGACCATACAGTCAAATGTAAGTCCTCATATCCATTTTACTTGTATCATAGATAGATGGAAGTTTTTTTTCCTAGACTAAACAAATTATCCTACTAATATGTAATCCTGTTTTAGAGGTTATTTGAGAAAAATAGAATCAATGGAATGGATATTTTGAAGTTACTGAAATAAATTAAATGACTACATCTTTAATGAAGAATAATAATATGTAAATAAAATTAAGTTAGATTTGTCAGAAAGTTTTCCACCTTTAAAATTTGCTTTCATTATTATAACTATCTTTTTCCAGCATTGTGTATCCTAAAGTCTTTTACAAAAGGCAGAAACTTTTTCAAGGAGAAACTTAAATGGAATTTTTAGAGAGGGACTCACAGTCATTCTAATACCAATTCCCCACAATTGTATTGATTATAGATCTGAAAGGAGTTGGACATACCTTAATGAATAAATACATCTGTGACACTTGATAACACCTAAATAAAATGGTTATGAGTGTTACTGTGAGAAACACATTAAGCAAATCATAATTGTTCATCATCAAACATCAAAGCACCAACGAAGTCCTGTTATGTTATTTTCCTTTTAACAGAATGTGTCATAGGCTTTAAGCCAGTGAAACATAACTAAAGCAGCAAAGCCTAACCTTGCCTCTGTAGATGCTTGCGCTCACTCATCATGACTTACATTGAACTGCTGCCTGTGCTGGTATAATACTAATAATAATACCTAATAGGGTGTGCACGGATTTCCTCAGTTGAAACTCAATGGATTTTTCTTGTGGAGACTCTTTCCTGTGGTTTTTTTTTTTCCTCCTGAGCAATGTAATGTAAAGGTGCCATTCTTTTCAAGTAGCACCTCTACAGCGATATTCCCTTATCTAGGCACATCTCATTATTTCCACATTGTGTTAAGTCTGAGAGCCTCCCCTAGAAGATATTTATTGTGGAAATTCCACAATTTAGGTACAGTGAATATGATGTTTTTGTTTTGTACTTGTCTGCATCTATTAACATGTCATGTAGTATCAAAAAACTCTAGCTTCATTTTCTATTTCTCTCATCAGAAATATGCATAAGACCATTTTAATAACGTAAACCTATTTAACAGGTTCACCATGTAATTATTTTTTTTTCCCCTGGCTCTTTTTACTTTTGTCTCTATTTTACTTTGTGCATTTTGTGATTTTGTGCATTCATATACTGCCTGCTTAGAGCATTGTACATAGTTGTTTGCTGCATCACGTGATGCTTTTATTAAGCCTGTTAAGAGTACTGATGAGTTTTGAAAAGAAAAGACTACCCTGGAATACTTTTCATTTACACTTTACATAATTAGTCACGCAGTCATAAAGTAATTTGGGATATATACCCATATTCTGCAAATATTTATTGACAGTGTCATAATATATATGGATCAGGTATTCTGAACAATTGAAATTAGTGCATTTGCATTCTAATACTCCTATTAAAAAAAAATGAAGCATATTGTTTACTGCAGGTTTGCCACTTAGGTGATCTGACTGAAATGTTAAGGAAAAGCTTTTAAATATATTAGCACATTTGAAAGTCAGAAAACTACTATTTCCATTCAAATAAATTGTAGCAAATACATGAGTATTTCATATTTATTAGATTTTTTTTCCTCTGATACTACCATTGTTACAACTTTTATGGAATTATATATAGCTCTACCAGATCAGATTGTTTTGGAGTTCAATCATACATACAGTAATTTCTTTCTGAGACCCAATCTGTTATTGAAGTTTATGTGATTTGTGTAGTAATTATCTCATCTTGTATTTTTTTCTATTCTTCTAGCAAATCATTTGTTCACTATTTCTTAACGAAACTGGAAAGATATCTTCCAGAATCTTCTCTGTGTTGTACAAAAACTGATATTTCTTAATCTGTATGTATACCTAACAGTATTTTATTTATGCTTCAGACTAATGATGGAATTGTCAAAATATGGAGTGATTCAGGAAATCAGAGTGATGAATGGAAGAAAGTTGAGTTACATCTAGGGAAGCTGAGGAATTTTGAAGTTGTTTTTGAAGGCATTCGTACCAGAGACCTGGGAGGAGGAGCAGCAATAGATGACATAGAGTTCAAGAACTGCACCACAAGTAAGTTCAAGAGGGAAGTTTCTAGAGGGATACTAAAAGGTGGTTTAGGGTATTTTTGATAGCTTTGAAATAGGTCACAGCTTTATAGAACTTACAACAATGCCACTATCCAAAAATCATGTACAAATATAACTTTAATACAGAAGGTCTTGTACAAGTGTAAATCTCTCCTGCTAAATCATTAAAGATAAATCCCACATAACATAACAGTTCTTATAAATTAGGTCATATTATATTAAAAAAGGCCTTTAGCTCCCTATTTTGTAGTCATAAAATTGGCACTTTTATTGCAAAAAAGAATAAATTGAAACCACAAATAAACCACTATCATGATCTTCCTTCCCAATTCACTTTCAAAGGTTAGGGCCAGCAATGTAAAGAAAACTTGTGCCTCTCTCTTGTGCCACATGTATTCTCCTAATTTAATTTATCTATTTCTTAACATTGAACAAGATAAGAACTGAATTTTCCTAGAAAGAAAAGTTGCTTGGATTCTGGCTTCCATTAAAGAACCATGTAGTCTCCATCTTCAAGAGGAAAGAGCATGAGTTGTGAAATAAGTGAATTTGTTGAGTGAGACAATCAGTGCTGAGGCTCCATATCCACATAGTTAGGAGTTTGGGTGTGTTATTTAGGCTATCTTAAATTTTCTGCTGAGGTCTGTATGCCCGTTAGCATTGGAACATGAAAGTGTACTTCTGGAGAGCATTTTCTGAAGTAGTGTCACCTGAAAAGAATTGAGTTGTCCGTTCGTATACATTACTCTACAGTGTAAAGTGAGGTATATATAGGTGGATATAACTGAAAGAGTTACTTCAAAAATGCATTTTTGTTCTGAACTGAAAGTGCAATGTAGATACACGCTTAAAAGTTCTTTTTGGCATCGGAATGCTTCTGACTCCATTGCAATTTTTTAAATGAATACTGGAATATCTCCATTGCTGGGAATGTGATCATTCTCCAGCAAACAAAAATAGAAGAATTAAGAGTCAATGGTGGGAGACAGGGGGTGAAGACAACATTCCCCTGTGCTTCTCAGACAGCAAAAGGGATGCTCTTTTGCAACTTATTACCAGATTGTGGATTGGATGCATTCATTCATAAAGCTGGACCTAGTTAAGCTGTATTCCTGGGATTCTGTCCCATTTTGAGAAGCTAAAACATTTTAGGCTTTTCATTTTACGGTCACATTCATGAAGAAATTCAGTTAGCAAAAATAGCAGTATTCTTTTTAAAGGAAAAGAAAACTTGTATATTTCTAAAGATGATATCAACATATTTTCATATAATGTCAAATACTGATATGATTAGTCTTGATACATTTCCATACATTTCATGCATGTCCATACATTTCATAATCTGAAGTCAGATTATGAAATTACCTGCATCATTACATGTGAGGCAGTTCAGGTGTTTAGGTGCATGCTCCCTATTAGAATGGAATTTTTGAAAGGAATTTATGGATTCACTGATCTGTTCTTAAAGCTTATGCCTTTTCTGTAGGATTGGATCTCCATCATATATATTTTTTCAACTGTACATGTGTGCATGTGTATAAATAATGTCTGTAAATAAAAATACACCATTAATCCACATCAGCCTTGCAATTAGGGCAAAAAACAAAGTCAAGGAGAAATTATTGCATTCTTTAATATCTTTTACATCAGTCCTGAGTATCATTTTTTCTTTTCTACTCCACAAGCTGAGATCTGGTTGTTTAATTTCCTGAGACTTTTGGTAAGCTGACCTTCCTGTTGGCATGCTGACATGAAAGAACCTGATTTGACCTTTTTATTCTTGTTGTTATTGATTCTTAACAGATAAACAGTGGAACGGACAAACAAAATACATTTTGCTAGATTCGCAAAAATAACATTTCCCCTCTGACACAAGCCTGAGGCTTTCAGGATCGAAAAAACATGTCATGTATAAATTGTTTTTTTTTCTTTTTTTTTTTTTCTTCAGCACAGGGTACATGCTTTTATTGTGGCTCTTGTAACAAAGCTAAAAGACAACAAACACAATCTTGCTGTTGCAAACTCCAAGACGAAAAGTAGCATAGCAAAGAGAAAAAAAAAGAATCAGGGGTTTCTTCTCAACAAAATGGCTTGATTTACAATGCTTATTCAAATACCATGTTTGTTGTTGCAGAACTGTTGAGCTAGACTTATGGCTAGGATCCCATAGGGCAACAGGAGCCACATCTGTATTTTTCACTGAGACTGGCTAGGTTAAACTAAAATATCCTATAACAATATAGTTATTCTAGCCACAGTAATTACATAAGCAGAGGAACAGACCATGCTCAGAAAATGCTAAAATATAATTGAAAATAATTCAAACTTGAATAACAAATATGCGGTGAACAGAGGAATGGAAATGAGAAAGCTTTGAAGTTCATGGGAAAAAAATTGGTGCTTACCACTTTGCAGTGGATTTTTAGAGCAGTTCTGCATGTGGAGGTGCTTTGGAGAGCTTCCTCTGCATCAGCATTCCTTTCAGAAGCTGCTCAGTGGTATTCCTGGATCCTGGTTTATGGTCTTCATGAAATAATACCCCTAGGGGAAGAGAGGGAACTACCTTTTGCAATATGGTAAAACTCAATGGTTACAGCAGAGGCTAATAAATCTGAAGTCTTACTGTACATGTGTTTCTCTTCAGCTTGCATTCATACAGTATGTAATAAAAATCAGCTGTGTATGCCACAAGGTAATCTACATGGAGATAGATTAGCACTGCAGTTTTTTTGCATGTGATTTACATTACTGTTATTTTTATTGGTCATGTTATACAAGTATGTTGAACAGACAAAAAAAGAGTCTTTTTTCCTCTTAAAATTTAATAAATTAAAGGCTTTTATGTCAGGAGAGTATTACAGATCATTTTAGTTCCTGTGATCTGAATTTCTGGAGCCCTATCCTGCAAAGTTTATTTCCCTCAACTCTCATTGATTTCTGTAGAAGTGAAGTCCAAGAAATACTTGTGGATTGCCAGAAATGTGAGAAACCTTGAAAATATTGTCAGAGGAGAAACAAAGAAGGTATAATAGAGGGTCTTATCAAATCATTCTAAAAGGAAAAGTTTTGTTTTCAGAGCAAAAATAATTTAAACTCCAAAACTGATTTGGAGTTTTTATTGAAAACTACAAAAAATAATAGTGAAGTCATGTCACATTCAGAGACTGTTCTTACTATTAGAAGATGTTTGACACATTCCAAAACTCCTTACCTCCTTTTTCTCTTACAAATAGAATTTTTAAAAATCTGATCTTTTAAATTTGAACTAAAGATTTCTAAGATAGTTGATTATTTAGTTGACCTGTATATTTTTTTCATGGTGTGGCAGTTCAGTGTTGTAATGAAGAACCATGACAGCTCCAGTAGTCTTTGTGAGTTTCTATTTGGGGTCAAACTTTACAAGCTTTATTCTGTTTTTTGAAGGAAATAGGACATACATTTAGTCATATCTGAAGTGTTATTGATAATATATTCATTTTTTACAAGAAAGCAAAAAAAAAAGCCACAGTATTCCTAGTAAAGCGAAATTGTTTTAGCAGTTGGGCTGAAATTTTCTTAAAAAATATCATAAAGCTTGCTTAGCCTAGCAGTAATCTTTTTCTTTCCCTGTACTCTTATTATATTTGTATTCCTCCTTACCCACTACTTACAGTGCAGACTATAGGTGAAGGTACTGCAATCCTTTGAACAACTTTGCTTCCATGCTCCCATAAACAAAAACCTTTGAAAGTCTCAGTGGAGAAATCTCCTCTCATTAGAATTCTGTCCAAGCTTTGCAGATCAGAGAGAAAACAACTAAAACTTCCTGGTGCTTGGGTACTTTGTCGAACTTTTGTGTTTTTAAAATAAGTTACCACTTGCTTTGAATTCTCAGCAAATTGTATGCATCATGCAAAGCTTTATGTCTAGGAGAATTTATTTACTTCTCCTCAGAAACTTCAGAAAAGTTCAAACTTTTATAACAGAAATATTCAGTAAAAACATGGCCCTGAATTGAGAAGTGAGGAAATTTAAGAAGAGAAAGCTATGGAGTCATGTAAAATGGATGTTTGTATTCAGTCATAACATATATCCAACTATCTATCTGTGATCATTTTTTCCTCCTTCAGAACATTTTAATCAATATGTCAACGTCAGGATATTCTGGTATGGATCACTAGAGTTGCATTATTTGGATAAACTTCAATATAAACCTGCTGTTGAAATTAAAAGTAAAAATTCTTATTTGCTACCCTAATGCTTGTATTTTGCTTTTATAAGGCAATTCATCATTAAATTCATGGACAGAAATAACCTCCTTCATTCTGGATGTGCAGAAAAGGGGCACACTGGCCTTCTCAAATGCAAAAGTGACTTGATAGGGAAGCTGTTTTGCTCAGTAGGATTGTGGAGGCAAGTTTAACTTCTTCTGGATGTCACAGTTATGCTGGGGAAGTATCAATATTCCTTCAGCAGAATTCGTATTCCCAAAATGTGAAGTATGGGAAAGCCTTCTTTGCATCTCGCTTTCCTGCCTGTGAAATCAATGTTGTACCTGTTAGGATCCTATTCTTCCACAGACAAACAAATTTGGAACTGTCTCTCTGATAAACTGCTACAATTAAGGCGGAAAATAAAATACCTGAAGTAGTTTCTTGGGAGACCTTGCCTTCCCTTAGATTTGTTTTTTTTTGTTGTTGAATTTGAGTAATAAGTTTTAGTTTTTACAGCCTTTTGGCATTTACAGGGTCTGGTGTTTTTCTTTTGCTTTTTTCTTTATCTCATGTAAACCTTCTGAAGCCAATTTGGTGACCTTCAGAGACACTTTGATTTAGTAGTGTGTGGTTTCAAAAGCAAATTTTCAGTGTAAAATAAAAATCTTATCACTCACTTACTAATTAATGTTCACTTACTGCTAGTGCAATACATCTGAGAGTAGAGTCCTTGAAGGGACCAAAAGAGAAGACCATTCATATCTAGCAAAATATACAGTTTTGAATTTGGGGCTTGTTTTTTTTTTTTTTTTTTAACTTTGCATTTGCTGTAGAAGTTAAGCACCTTTGAAACACAAATATACTGTTGAAAACAGCCGATATTCTGTAAATCTTCTGTAATCCGTGATGGCTCTCAGTACAGTACTGTCATCTGGTGATGGTTCTGTAGATTCAGAGAGAGCATTCAGCTGAGGAAGTGTCTCCTGTTGCAATTATTCTAGATTTGCATCTGTGTTCTGTACTCAGTATACTGAGTCCATCACAGCCCCGGGGACAAAAGATATTCATGTGAGATGCTTATAAGAAATCTCTGGTGGTAAGAGGAAATTGTGCTGTGATTGAGTAGTAACCTTCTTCTGTATCACAGTGAAACAATGTCTTGGCAGTAATTTTGTGAGATAAACATTGGTTTAAATATTGCATTAAATAAAGCTTTCATTCGTCTATTCAGCAGAATTTTCTGAGCTGTAATCTAGCCCTCAGCACTGAAGTCAGGTTGGGAGGGATGAAACGAAGGGAAAAGGACCGAGAAGCAAAGACCATGTGTGAGGAGGTATTATTTGCTGTGGTGGAATATGTTTGTACACGTAAGGAAGTCGATTTTTCTGCAAAACCACCATTTTTGCTGTCTCCTCTTCTTCACTTTTACCACTTGCAAGCTCCAAAGGCATAAAGCCAAGAATCCTGAACTCATTGCTCAGTTCTCAGTGCCTCCCCCTAACATCTCATCAGAGTTAAAGGCAAAATAAACAGCTTCCTACATCGGCATGTTGTGAGCATGAGTTCCTTTTCCTGCTGATGTACTTTGAGGGTGCTAAGAGAGTTTTAATGTTTTATAAAAAGTAATGTAGCAAGAGATAGTGAACAATTGGGGTGAGCAAATGGAAAGTGCAAACCTTTTATTTTACGCTTTTATGAAGCGTGATTTGGCACAAACCATGAACTGTGAACTTCAGGGTACCCACTATGGGTGAGTTCCAATTTCGATGAAGCTTTTCTAGGAAACTGTAAGTAATTTCTTTCCATGATTTTAGGTATAATGGATATCACAGGAATCTCTTCATCTTACGGAAAGTTGTCTTTATGGAGTCAGAGCCAGAATCACTGTTCCTACTCTTAACAGCAAATGTAAAGGAAGGACTACCATTCTTTCCTATCTAATCTTCTCCGGGTAACTGAGACCAAGTGTCTCAGTGTTACTAGTGGTAACTAGTGCTTATTAGCTTCTTGAAATGAATCTCGTCCTGCTGATAAAATCTGGGACTACCATACAGGCTAGTACTCTGTAGGTACTTTTTAGATCGGAGATGGGTAAAGGTAAATACATAACTTGTGATGGATCTGGAGTTTTTTTATAGTAGATATTTGTTTTCCATCTGTCTTCATGCTTGTTTTCTACACATATATGAGGATAATGCCCACATATATTCTTCCCAGTGAAAAACTTATCTTGGTTGCTACCCTGAGAGTTAGGCTATACAGAACTAGCCACTTAGAAATGAAAGTGTACATAAATGCAAG
>JAUBNY010000194.1:684694-704135 GCA_032275445.1 Crypturellus soui
GTAAAAAATAATATATCCATGTATTCCCTTACAGTGTGCTGTGGGTAATGCTTGCACCATTTCAAAATGCAAGCTAACTGGGCCGGGAACTTGTGCACTGATTTGGTTAGCTCTGCTTCAGCCCAATGCAAGAGCAAAAATCCTGCTGGCTTTCACAGTGGTGGTGACGTTAATTTGTTTTTCTTTGTCTCTAACAATCACAATACTGTTTTGTTTACTCATATACCACAAATTGACCTGGTAAAAATTAAATGCATGAAGTTTGATTCTAGAGTTTCTCTGTTGTTCTCTTTCTCCTCTTTCTCTTCTTTCTCTTTGTATATCAAACAAAAATTGCAAGAAACTATTACATTGCTCCCATAGAAGACACAGATGGTACATAGACAACTTCTTATAAATCAGTTTCCAAAAAATAGCTCTGATGATTCTACCAGTGACATTCAATAAAAATAATTTTGCTGTAAGGAAAGAGGAACTTAAGTATCTCTAAAGGAAATATACGCATGCAAGTGATAACTGGAAGATATTTCCAATTTTTTTCCAGCTATGCAAGTAAATATGGCATATTTCTTCTTTTGTCAGGTGTTTGAATTAGTTGAAGCCTTAAATTAAAAAAAAAGTGCATAATTTTTCTTTCCATTGTACCCTGCAAACTGTTACCTAGTCTTTTCTTTGATTTAATTCTCTATCGAGATAGAGAATCTCTATCTAAGCTACAGAAGCAGAGCAACAATGAAATATATCACTGTAAAACCTTCATTGTTGCTTTCTGAAAATCTTTTTTTTCTTGCTCTGTTGAGAGTTCAAACTTTATTGTGGGTAATAACTTTCTGTTGATCTAGGCTTTCATAGTCTTTCTTTGTTTTTATACTCAAAACTCAATACACTTTATACTCAGTACACAAATAGAAGAGGATTGTAACTTGAGGGCTGTCAGGATTTTTTCCTGAAACAGGCTGAAAGATAAGTTTTATTAATACTTTGTCATTAACCCTTCTACACCTTTGTTGCACAAGTAGTAATGCAATCAAAATAAATGCTGCCTTTAGTCTTTAGAAGGAACTTACTGCAACAACATCAGTGGGGTTAGTGTGACGAAGCAATATATTTTTAATAGTGTGTTCTATACTTAGAACTTGTGATTTTAAGATTTGTTGTTGTTAAGCATTCGCTCTTCAAGATTATCTGCTCGCCTAACAGTCCCTATGTACATCTCGAAGGCAAATAGATGATCACTGAAAGAAGCGAATCAACAAAAATTCCTTCCTGGCTTCATTTTCTCTGTTTAGGACCAGCCGATCCACACCCTCCCGCTTGCAGAAGTGACCAGTTCACATGTGCGTACGTGCAGCAGTGCCTGCCCCTCGCTGCGGAGTGTAATGGGGCTGAAGACTGTGCGGACGGAAGTGATGAAATGAACTGTCCCACAAAGGTCCCTACCATGGAGTCTCTGGTGTCCTGCAAGAAAACAGAGTTCCTGTGTCCTTCCAAAGGATGTATCCCATCCCTGCTCAAGTGTGATGGTGTGCCTGACTGCCAGCTTCATGAAGATGAAATTGACTGCCGTAAGTTACTTCCATTGCTATAGTTAAATCCGTGCTAGCTTACTTCCCTAAAACAGTGTGAAAAAATCCAGGAAAAAAAGGAGTAATATAAAGTAATATAAATAAAAGTAATATAAGTATTCCGTAGTCAAGAATATTATCATTTGTTTTGTATATAATGTGTTACATAAGGAGAAGTTCTACATTTGCAAATAATTTTTTACACATTTTTTTCCTAGCTACCAACTGTGACAAATACTTAAGAAGGTTTAAACTGCATTTCTGTTAGTAATTGGAAGTATTTCCACTTTTGCCTATAGAACCATCAGTTGCATTTGCATTTCCTCATGTCTTTTTACAGTATGAGAGACATAAAATTTTGCAATTCTGTTATTCAGTGAAATTTAAGGGACTCCCAACCTTTTAAGGATTTTGAAAGCAAGCATATTGATGTATTAGTAGCAATCTCTGTTTCAACCACGCAGAAATGCCCACAAGAAAGACAAAAGGAGACAAAAGGACAACAGCCTCTGTCATGAGGTACCATAGAGCTTCAAACACAACATGGATAAAAAACTCTGTGTCTGCTCATTTTAAAATATTTCATTATTGGCCGAGGAGCTGAAATCAATTATTTTGTTATAGAAAGATTCAAATAATTAGCTACATGGAAAAATATACATACACAAGCATCTCTTCACGCAATTTTCTGCAAAAGTTATAATGCTTCATTTTTCATTCTGTTCAAAAACAAATTTTAAAATAACAGTTTCCTGTGGACTCTACAGTCAAGTTTTTAGTCATCTGTGTCATGCAGGACAGCATACATGCCATTTCTTGTAAAGATTACTACATATAACTAGCATTGACTTGGCAAACTGTCTGCACATGCCTTTATCGGAAGGTTCATTTAAAACTGAGCTCTGTGCCTTTACTGGCAAAAGGCATGCTTTTTAGGATATCTCTCACCTTAAATTCTACATATCTCCCAAAATCTCCTCATTCATCTTCGTTCATCTGTCTGTCCTCCTCAACCCATTCTCTCGGGGAGACCTCTGCTGTATGTGTAGTAGGAGCAGATCCTAACCTCAGAGCACGACAGCTAATGCTTACTCCAAAAATTCCAAGATCCTCCAGTCACAAGACTTCCATGAGTATCCGTACTCCACAGACAACTGAGATACTGTTTCATTGCCTTTAGTTTCTAAAGCAATGCCTAGGGAACAAAAAGATATTAAGTCCTGTCCTAGTCAAAGAACAAAAAATCTCCACAGTTATTCCAAAGCTAGGAATTCTGAGCAGGGTGGAAACTTATTTAAACCTTCAATCACCTTGTTAAAAAGTTCTGTTTTGGCTATATAAATATATATGTTTTGACAATAGAAGATAGGAATACAATATCTGAGGAAGATATTGGCAGAGGGGCAAAGCAAAAAAAAAAAAAAAGTGGTTCGTAGTGGTTTGGAGCAGAATCAGACCAAAGCTGGTTGCTATTGCCCAACAAATTATCTCTCGGAAATATATCTTCTATGGAACTGAAGCATTTCATTTTCTCTAGTCTGTCTGCTTTTGACATGTGAAATGCCATGCCAGTTTGTCAGTAGAGAAAAGACAGAGAGGGAGGAAGGAAATACCTCATTTACAAATTTAGTTTACTTTACTGAAATATTTGTATATTATGTAAAATAGTTGAGTGGTGCACAAGTACTTTCAGGCTTTGTATAGACTGTAATTAAAATACAAATTGAGTTTCTTACAGATCTGGGAAGGACCTGAAACTGATTTTTTGTCTTTCTAAGTAGTTACAGGCACAGAATGGGTCAGTTAAAGTTTAAGTAGCAAAGTCATTTTCTGGTGCTGATTAAATTTAAGAAAACAGTAAAATTTGGTTCCACACCTTCACCTTTTTTATCAGAGCATAAGCAATTTTGTATGACTTTAAAATATTTTTCCATTAAACTTTTATTTTAAGTGTTCCATCCAAAGCTCAATGACAGCAAAACTTTCATAATTTTTCTTCCTGATGATTTCAGGAGGTTTAAATCTAGGAATTACTAGCTTCTTCCGTTTTGTGTGTGCCATGGACATTTGCAATATAATACATTTAAATGTAACAATAGAAAGTCACAAAATGCTCAACTGACTTTTGAACTCCAGCATGTAGCAAAGAAAATTTTCTTCTGGGATGAAGACCAGTTGGCAAAATACAATCTGTGGAGATTAAATATAAATCCTAAAAGAAGACCAGGGAAAAGAAAAACAAACAGAAAATGCATTAGTCAGATATCTAGTACAACCACTATTTCTACCACAGAAATGCTCTTCTGCATGAGTTAGGGATTTATGCAAACAGAATATTCTGTAGAGTTCACTCAATATTTAGAGAGTATAGTATTGTGTTAGTATTGTATTATAGCTGTGAATGGGGTGGATTTTACTATTTGCTGTTTCAACAACATCTTAGATTTATTTTCCAGTTTTAGCTCTTCTACTCCACCACCGAGGGCTGGGTCTCATTGCCAATTTTAGTTAAGGGTACCTCATCTTATGGCAATGAATAAAAAGGATATCCCCCTTCTCTATAGTCCAACAATATGTATCTGCTATCTGGTAAATTCTAAGTACCTTTTAAAATACATATATTTTTAAAGAGACTTTATTTTTTAGCTTTCCTATAGTTCTGTTTTGGTCCTATAAAATGAAATATAGATGAAAGTCTAGTATTTTCACTTTAATGTCTTTACTCTTATTAGTGCCTCCATTTAATAAATATCTTTATCCCCAAAATACCCGAAGTCTTCTCACAACAGTAAAGAGTAACTAGTTAAAGCTAGAACTGTGTCAGCAGAATGCAGTGTGAATTTTAGTTTTAATGCAATAAGAGAAATACACTATTCAAAATCCACTGTTAATGTTGCCTCTGCATCAGTAACTTAGCTTCCTAAATGCTGGATCAATTCAAAGTATTCATTGCTGTGAAGGTTCCCCCTCTAATTAGTATAGAAATCCCAGTGCAAGCAGCCTTATCAGGGTGAAAGTAACCTATATAAACATATCATTCTGGTGATCCATACTCATGATGGCCCATGAGTAACTATGAGTTCTTCTGTCTTTCTCTCAGAAAAGGATCCAGCTCAGGACTGGCTGAGGAAGAATGGCTAAATGGCACTGTATCTTACCACAACTCTCCCTGCAAGTTAAAACCTCAGGAGCTGGGTCTCTCTGTATTAGTCATGAGATATATCAGACAACCCATTAGTACTTTATATACACATAGTTTGCAATGTCCTCAGAGTATGTGTGCAGACATAAAAGACCTAAAGCACATAAGGGAAATTGTTGAGTTCAAAAACATGTTTTATATTTCCAGTGAAACTCTAAGCTGACCATGTAATTATGCTCTCAGACTGAGCATTTATGTGCAAATGACCACTTACAAAACTGATTCAAATATCACTGGGACATCATCCCCCAAATTGCAAAGGGTCTTCAGGATCTGGATATGACTGCATATAAAATAAGTAAAAGATTATTATTTGTTGCAGCAGAGGGCATGGGATTGTCAGTTGCTTTCTGGAAAGCTGACAAGATCACGAGAGATTGCAGGATATGCTACAAATCTGGATCACAGAAAGCACCACGACTGGAATGCTGCTGTAATCTACTCCTTTCTTCCCCCTTTTTTTCTTTTCAAAGAGCTCTTCAGCCAGACTAAGAGTTCAAGGGAATGAAGAGTAGATAAAGCTAGGGAATTGCTACATGACCGAGTCTCTATCATGTATATAAAGAAGAACAGAAAAAATATCCACATGTGTGAATACAAAGTGTGGACTCCATTTAGGAAGACACAAGTCAACAACAACAACAAAAAAAGATTTTGGGTGAACACATATTCATCCTAGCAGACTGTTATTCTGATATTAGATATATCTAATTTTCTGAAGAAGAAAATTTCTTGATTTGACAGCCCCAGAGTTGAGACATTCAGAAACACCTGCATATATAAAAAAAAATTACCAGTCTAGAAGAGAGATCTTTCACTGAGGCCTATGCAGGAAAAGGAGATTGTTGTTGGTCATGACCTTTAGACTTCTGTCAACTATTAGCATATTCCCTCTTCAGTATCAAGACTTTCTCAGTTAATGAGAAAGATTCTGTATATTCTGTTCTGATGTAAACACGTGCCCAGAACACTGTAGTCATTGCTTAAAAACAGTCAAAACTTTTAACTTCTCATAAAGATGAGTTCAAATTGGAAATGCAAATGGACTTCTCTGTATGATTGCTGGTATTCTTCTACAGATGTTTTTGTACACTGGTTCTTGTGACCAGGAAAGATGTGTTGTTGAGGTATTTAATTCTTCTTTTCTCTGTAAAATTATATATTACTTCAGTAGAGTCAATAGACTTCTCTCTGCTTTGCTTAAGTGTCATTATGAGAGTCTTCAACTCATATTACCTTAAACAAAATCCTTAAAAAATAACACACTAAGGCAGCATATGAGAATATTGTTTTAGATAAAATGACAATATGATGTTATATTCCAGAGAAGGATGACAAGCCATTGGCTACATCCTGTATATCAATGATTTAGTAATGAATTACCTGGAGACTTATGTGTGTTTCGGTCAGGATTTTCCCCTCATAATTCCTCTGGACAAGTACAGAAAATTGAATGCGTAAGCATGAAAAATATATGCAAGTTTAAATCTTTCCATATAATATTTCTCTATTTAGATATAACTGCCTAGATAGTATTTGATTTATTGTAACAAAGGGAACCCATATATTGACACTATGTGGGTTATTGTTCTGTGTCTAAAAATTATTTGTTCTATGTTTAAAAATTAATTACATCATTTTAAAGCAGGTTATGCCTGATCATTGATTATGCCTGGGTTTCTATGGGCTTTCACCAAGGTTTTGCTGGTTACTATGCCACTTTTATGAGTAAATATGTTTTTTTCGGAAATTTGAGATGGGAAAATCCAACTACCATAACATGTCATTTGTGTTTATCTTCTCAAAGGTAGACCAAGTTGTGTAGTGCCCACACTGACCTAAGCTTATGTACTATGTCACAAATCAAGTTATCTGAGAAGTGAGTAAATATTGCTGATAATAACTGTTATGTTCCTTTCATTTACAGCCATGAAAGATTGTTCAAATGGTTCTTTGTTGTGTACATCAACTAATGAATGTATCCCAGTCTCCCAGCGTTGTGATGGTGTTGTAGATTGTGCTGATTTCAATTCGGATGAATCCAGCTGTTCAGGTACTTAGTTTTACATAAAAATATCACTTGAAAAAGAAAAAAAAAATGGTTTTTAAAATAAATCTTTAGGCAGTCTTCAAATTAGATTGAAGTCCCTCTGTTAAATTTTTATCTGATTATATCAAGCATGATTTTGCATCATATCACACAGAAAGATAGTGAAATAAAAATGGAAAATGAGGTACTTAGTTAGCATAATGTGCTTAAGGGATTTTTTTTTAAGATAGATGCACATTGTTTTGAAAAAAAAAAAGCCACTTATGAAAACTCACACACTGTCTTGATGTTAGCCATGCAAGTGAGCTTGCATCACTTAAGTGAGCTCAGCAATTCCAAGATTACTGAGATTTTTTTTTTTAAGTATAATGCAAATCCAAGTTAAACAAAATGTATAGAATTTGTTTTAGCCCAGTTCAGTTCCTGCAAAATTCAGGTCTGTATGGCAAAAGTTAAACAATGGAAAAAGATAAAAACAAGATGGTAATATATATTTACAATAAGAAATCTGATTTTATTAACAAATTCCAACAGAAATAAAGACTGTGATTTTATAAAACATTTAGATACAAATTGAGTGACCTAAATTACTACATTGCTTTCTGATTTGCCATGACATTTATAAACTTTGAGCCAGTTCTGTGTTAACAGTGCTCTCCTGACTTTGCTGGAGTTGCCTTAGCTGATGATTTTAGTAAGTGAAGTGTTTATTCACAAGTCAACCAGAAGGCCAAGCATTACATTGACTTAGTATGAAGTACCCATCGATCTCCCTGGGAGTAGAACTTGACCAGAAGTTTTGTGTTCATTATATATGCTTGATATACATGTGTTTTGTTTTGTTTGTTAGTTTTTGTTTTATCTGAGAGAAACAGTGATATTTTAATACTAAAAATTAATGAGTTTACAATTCAGGAGGAATACATGATTGGTAAATATTACTTATAAGAAATACTTTAAATGAAAAGGAATATATTCAGAAAGTAGTTTAATAGTTAACTGAGGAATTTTTGCTTAATTTATATCTTTAAAGTAAAATTTAATTACTTATTCAGATATTGATTAATAAGAAGTCATAAAGATTTAGATAAGCAGTTGGGGAACACCCCACTTTTCTTGAGCTCAGTTCCAGCCCAGCACCTCTCACTCATCTTCCTCTTCTCCAGGTTCCTAGCTTTTGCTGCATGTTACTTACAGTCATGCCCTCCCAACGTCTTTGGTGAGGGGACAGGGTGCTGGGGTCAGTGCCTTCTGGTTTATTTTTGTCACTTCTTGTTTCCTACTCTTTTCTTCCACTGCCCCTTGTTCTTTCACATTTTCTTCTGCCCCAACAATGGTTCGTGATGAGCTGCATTTTCCTGGAGGATGTCCCTGCTCCACCACTGGTCCTCTATGTGTTCTGGTTGAAGTTTTGGGGAGATTCATTTTCGATGTGTGCTAGCTGGCCCTGCGTGTGCAGGGGAGTTGGAATAGATGACTTCTAGAGGTCCCTTCCAACCTTAGGCATTCTGTGATTCTATGATTCTATGATTTTAAGTATTTCTTGTTGTGTCACTGCTTCAATAGAACTGGATCTGATAATGTGGAAGTGCATGTAAAGGGGGCAAAGGTTCATAATCTATATGATGTCTGACGTGTCCCTCTTCTTAGAAAACTCCTTACTCTTTTCAAGACTGATTTCTCTGTGTTTATGAGCTTATGATTCTGAGCAGAACAATTCTGGGCATTGTGAATTAGAAGATTGATCACACAGCAGTAAACAATTGTTCTTTTCTCACTTCTATATTTAAACTATTAATAAAAATATTAGATTTAAGCAGTAATATATATGCTAGATCAATCCTTTCAACTCCTTTCTTGTTTTATATGTTCACTGTTCAAAAATCCAGTGACAAAATCTCCAGTTCTGGAGTAAATGAAATTCTGACTTCAGAAGAATGGACTCGTGTTCAAATGAAGCATCAGGACTCCTTTATGCTTCAGAGTAGTCCATTTACTTTAATGTATTTATAACTTGACACTTGCATCACCAAGTCAAACCCTAAAGTTGGAGTTTTCAAATGCTAAGTACTCAAAATGACAGGTGTGAATATTAAGCATTTTTGAAAGTCAGACAATGACAAATCTAATAATGGGAGGAAAAAAGCTTAACCATATTTTAAACT
Source organism: Crypturellus soui (assembly GCA_032275445.1). Taxonomy (NCBI): domain Eukaryota; kingdom Metazoa; phylum Chordata; class Aves; order Tinamiformes; family Tinamidae; genus Crypturellus; species Crypturellus soui. The sequence goes on from JAUBNY010000194.1 coordinate 693,677, forward strand.
TTATGTTTGTAGATTGTCCTGAAGAATACTGCAAAAATGGTGGAACCTGTGTCATCAGAGATGCTGTTCCTTTATGCCAGTAAGGTTCATTGGGGGTGGTGATTGGTGGTTTGAAACTGGGGAAAGGGATTATTGGAAAAACTATTTTGTTACCCATTGACTGAAATAACATTTGGTACAAATACACTTTGAAAAGTTTATGGTCATTTACACTATTTTAATTTTCAACTCCTGAGTAAACAGTGCTTTGAGAACAAGAATATTTATCAAACAGAACTTTCTGTGGTGTACATACATGACTACATGGCAAAGCCTGTTTGTGTGATATCTTTTTTGTTTGTTTCACATGATCATGTTTGATTTCAACATTTAAAAACATACTATATTTTGGAAAATGAAGCAGCAGGCATTGTGTACCTCGAACAAGATATAAAACAAGCCATATTCCCATCTTTGCTGGAACTTAAATGTATCTTTGTTATAATGTTACTTTACCATATATTTCCATGACCGTGGAGACTGGGGGACAATTATGGCAGATGAAAATTTAAACATACGCAATCTTTTTTTTTTTGTGATAGTTCTCTATGCTGAAGCACAAATAACAAATATACTTTTGATGTGGAATGTAATAGTCATTAAAAGATGCTCAAGATATTTGAAGGGACTGGTTTATAAAAGATATCACTCAGTTTCCCCATGGGAAATGAGACTTCTTTGAAGTTCAAAGAAAACAATGATTTTTTTTTTGTATTTTTGTCCTTCATGAGCTTCTATGGATCTTACCACAGAGTTCCCCATCTTACTAAAGAAGAAATTGTTTTTTCAGAGTATCTATTTTAGTCATGAGCAGACATTAAGACTTGTGTCCTAGTCTCTAGGAAACTCAAATTAGTAAGCCTGCAGACAGATTTTCAAGGGGCTTATCATTTACTGGCTGAAAAAAAATGTGAAATAACATATCAGCAAATGCAGGCACCTTTGTGCTTGAGTAGCTTGATTTAGCTCTCAGAAAGCACTGTTAATTAATTGTAGATTTCCCAAAGAGTCTCTTCTTTTGTAGATAGAGAGTGGCCTCTGTAAGAAGCTTGGAATTTCATTAAGATGGTCATTTAAAAACTTCTGGAACATAAAAAGAGCAAAAGGAGACTAAAAGCTTAGGGAAATATTTTAGGTTAAATGGAATGAATAGTCAGCAAAAAGTAAAGGAACTAGGAATAGCTAGAGAGCTGACAGTTGATAGATTAAAGCGTTGTTAGAGATTAAATCATTCATCAACACAAAAAATATTTCAGAGGCAAGAAACCAGATTTTAGGGATACAAGAGAATTATTAAAACTGTATCAGATATAGCAAATGGAAGAAAAACAGTGAGCAAGTGGATCTTCATCCACATTATTAAGATAGAGGCAAGAAAGCTGCAGTATTGAGTATAAAGTATACAGATTAAAGACAATAAATAAGATATTAAGGATAACATAATAAATCATTAAAAATATTTTATAATCAATAATAAGGATTAAAGATAATACAATAAATAATTGCTTTAGTATTCAAAAAGGACTGGATACTGGATTCTGGTCCAATGCACAGGTGACGGGAGTGAAGACACAGAAATGGAAATGGAAATGACCTAACTAATGGGCAAGCATAACTCCAAGAGCTGCATGTCCTAGTGTCAAGGGAATAAGTGATCTCTGTTCAAGAACACTAGAAAAATAGTGCATTTTGCAAAGATGGCTTTTTGAAAGCTCTACTGCTTTCTCCAGGGGTATGGCTGGAGAATAGTAAATGGAGAAGAAATGAGTTGGCAGATCAGCAATCTGATAGCAGTAACATATGAGGATTTATAACATTTTGAAGGAATTAAACATACATATAACAACAGGAGAGTTAGCCTTTTCTAAGATAAGCTTCTGCATGATACTTGAAAATCCCAGCTGTCAGTATCATGAAAAGAGGTAAAGATCAAAAATATTCCTTAAACACACAAAAAAGTAAAAATGTCCAATTTTCACTTGTGAGGGGAAAATAAAATAAAAATAGAATTATTGTGGAAGAAATGCTAGGTTTTTATCTGTTCATTCTCAGGTCTTAATTTACATTCCCTTAAAAAAAGTACGATACTTAGGTAGAGATATCTCCTTTTGGGCGCGACTGCCCTTCTGGATTGCAGGTTAGGTCAGGAGAAAAAGAAGCACAGGTAAAGATACCCGGGATACAGAAAATAAACCGTGAAAAGAGCCCATGTGGGTACTGCCTCTGAAATGCCATGAAGGGAGAGTCTTCCAAGATACCCAGAGTAACTGTGGAGATTGCTGTGACCCTAAAAGTCACTGAGCTTTACTGAGGTGAAGAGTATCTACTCTTCAGTGACACAGTGGGGAAGAGGTAGTTTTGTTAGCATATCCTTTTACTTCTATTTGTCTCATCCTGCCACGTCCAATCTTTCTTTGAGGTGGTGATACTTAGTTTTTACTAAATAAAATCTGCCTCTGGAGTTTAAAGCCCTTTTGGCCTTCTCTGGCAAACTCAGGCTAAGGGGAAAAATGTCTAGGCAGATCTCAATAGGCTAACTCAATGATTCATCACTTTCCTATAAAATCAGAAATCACTTTTCATCTTGCCTTAGCTTGAGATATATTTATAGAAGAGAATCCAGTGGCTTAAAAGCATTTTTATTGGTGATGAGAAATGTACCTTTTTTTCTGTGCTTTTAATTCAATCTAATGGAAATATTGAACTGTGTATGCTTCTTTGATATGTTAGCATTAAAACATATTGAATTCGTAGTTGCTCAGAAAAAAAAAAGAAGTTGAAATTTGATTGTATATTTTATGTATTTATGCACTGTATTTATTGCACTATGTATTTATGTATGTATATATGGGAAGTCTACCTGACTTGCTTTCTAAGAGGGTTCAGGAGCTCTGAGAAGCTGAGCTCTTCAGTGGATGTATCAGTAGATGAGGTGGAGAGGGTGATGAGGTGGATACAAGTCTAGATCAGGCTGCAATATGTGTTGAACCAGGTAACAGAGTTGGTATGCAGGGGGAGGAGGGTCATTTCTGTTCCCATTAATGAAAACAGCTTTTCTTAGATGGTACATAATGAATGTGTTAAATTTAATGATAGGTCACTGTTGATACGATAATGGATGTCTTGTTGGTTGTCTTGTTGATTGTTTATTTTCCCTGCAGCAAGAGCTTGCAGTGAAATGCAGAGGCATGGTGCTTTGGGGATGATATTTAGCTTACTATTTGCATAACACCAGCTTGCTGTGTCTCTTGATCCTCAATAGTGAGTTAGGCCTGAGAACCATATGCATTTGCCTCTCTTATTTGACTGGGAGAGTACTTGGGGAATATACCAAATATGTTTGTCCTGTTCTTACTGTTTCCCGAGTATACACTTTGGCTATGCTTTGGTCTCCAAGGCAGTCTTACTTCACAAAATGTGGCTGTTGTGGCTCCTGTTTGACCAGACTGAAGTCCCTTCCGTACTGGCAATCAGTTAATATGCCTGTATGTACAAATCATAACTTGAGCAATAATAGCCAACTTTTTGTGTGCTCAGTGCTCTGATTTCCACATCATCTCTGCTATTGTATGTATACTTTCCCCAGTTTGTTATATAAATTGTTTTTAAAATAAGACCACTCATCTTTGAAAACTTTGGAAAGGTGTATTGCTGACAACAGGCATACTGGGAAATTTGTGTTTATCAATCTCTGAAATGGAGGGGTTTCAAAAATCATACTAGTGTTAGAATATACCTGAAAACATAATGTTTTTCTCTAACCAGCTTGTTAATGCATATTTTAACTCTAATACCAGCCAGACAAACTTATTACATTACATTCATATTTAAATTTTGCCACAGCTCATATACAATAAACTCATAATAGTACTTGTCTTTCGTTTTATTTTTTATAGATGTTTTCTATGTAGTATGCAAAAATTAAGAGTTACACTGACTAATGCAAAAGAGTGTAAAAGATGGACTTTTATTAATGCTAGTACTCTAAAGAAGGGTTTATTGTTATACACAAAAATGTAATTGCATTCACTACTCTGTAGTTAAATAACCACATTGTAAATTAAAAATAAATCTTCATTAAATATAGTTTTTCAATTATATTAAATATGTACCAAGTGAGCTGTGGAGATTAGTATTTCAACGAATCTTAATACATAGATAATTAATTGAGGTAATCTTTGTAGCTGTGTATCTAACTGCTGATTTGGCCCAAAGTATAGGAATTGAATTATTTTGTTTTTATGTGTTTTGCGTGAGGAAAGTAAAAAGGATGACCTTCCCTTTTATGTTTTAAGGAAGAATTGATTTTATGGGGTTATAACTGATTCAGAAGTGGGGATTTTTGTTTGTTCTCCTAAGAAAAGGTACAGGCTATTCAGTTCCGTTTTTCCCCTATTTTTTCTATTCTCTTCTTCTCATTTTTAAAAGGCATTTTTTATTATAATCAAAGATGGTCTATTTTATTGTGCAAATGAACTGTTTTATCTCCAGCAGCACAATAACAAGCAGTATTTTACAAAAACAGAAAAAGGTTATTTTTTAGTAGTGGAGGCATTTTCTCAGAATCTGATTTTTGTCTTCAGAATGCTAACTTCTGCTATTTGCACCACATTTTTGAGGAGAAACCCTGAAATCTTGCAAAAAACTTTAAATAATGTGATAGTAGACTTGCTTGATGCCTTTTCCAGGCAAACTTTTTATATGTGCGAGGATGGAAATTCCACATGCTCTTTGAACAATGTATTTCAATGAGGAATGCATGTTTCTTTTTTTTTTTCTGAATGTGTTTGTATCTAGATGTACTCTTACTTGTACTCTTTCTACTCTCTTACTGGATTTAAGAAGTAATAACAATGAGGGTTAGCTTTAAAAGATAAAAGTGGAGGGATTGTTTAGATATAACACAGTATGTCACGCAAAACGAATGATAATAGTATTCCCATCTAAGAAAAAAATATGCATGGAAAGCTGTAGCCCATGATTTGTTTGAAAAACAAAAGCTAGAGGGTAGCTAGACAGACCAATCTAATTCATAAGGAAAACCATTTTGCAAGTGGCAGTTCCCACTTCAGCTGAGTTTGTCCTGCTGTTATCAGAGATTCCCACCTTAGCTGCACAACTGCTGATGCAGCAGCTGCTGAACTGCTCTGCCTTAGAGCCTGGTGGAGCAAGGCAAACTGATACTGCTTTCAATTTTTCTTGAGAATTATCTTTTAGATTTAGATTAGCAAGTGTGATGTTGGTAAACTGCGAAGGTTATGTGGAGGCTGTGTCTGTGCCCAAGAAACAGGTAGCCTTGCAAAAGCAGTTGTAGAAAAAGGGGAAGAATGGAACAAGGATATAACCATAGATGAAAAATAAAGCCCTGGAGAGTAATCAAAAAGATAAGATATTGATCTGAAAAGGTATGTCAGCTTTAGTTTCTGGGAAAGGCTTATACTTGTATAGAGATATATGCAAACATGCATAGGGATCACAAAGGCAGTTGTTCTCTATCTTTCTATTGCCTCAATATCTGTCAGGAAAAGTGATGCTGAGGCAGGTACAATTTTAAGTTGAGTTTCCTTGATTTGAGTAAATTTGACAGTAGGAAGACAAGCCAGATGTTTCAATTCCCCAGAATAAGTGAGACATAGCCAGCTGTGAAAGCATTGATGGAAATGCACCTCTGAAAATTTGCTCATGGAAAACTCTTTCCTAAAGTTTCTACTCAGAAATAAGTATACTTCATATATTATTTTCTGTTTTCTTTTTATCTTTTCTTATTAAGAAAAAAATATATTTATAACTATTATAATTATGTTAAAATTATAATATGTGAAGACAAAAACTGATATATTCAAATATTCATAATTAAAGGGTTGTTTCTCTTGTTCTTTCTCCTTGCATTAGGACATTAGGATGACAACTAACATATAGGAGTATACATAACATATATACCATAAAAATATAGTGCCCTTTAGCATCTAAAATATTTTTAAAATTTGCAACTTGTCTTCCCTGCACATCTGCACCAGCAGTTATATTATTAATGTCCTGTTAAAATTGCATACTTGGTTCAACAGTTTGGATCACTGTGTTGGGGTACCTTGTTTTCCCATTGAGTCTGGCTGTGGCATGTAGGTACACTCAGATGTTGACTCCCTGCCCATAGCTTATCCAAAATGAGGCCCCTCAGAGATTGCCATTGTGGAGAGCTGGAGTATTGACTTCCCTGCAGATTGTCTTAAACTTCATTTCACCTGCAGGCATTTTGGTTTTTGTTTTTCCCTGTGTTCCAGAGGTTAGAAATTATAACAGTGACTTGAAATTCTCCCTGTCAGTCTGTATGCCTCTTCTCTGCACATCAGCACTTCCTCTCTAACAGGTACTGAGTACAAAAACCCTCCTGTGGAGAGGGTATCTTCATCTCTCCCAGAATTATAATCTAGGGATAGTGTCTGTCTCTGAAGTCAAAATATTACTTACCAAAATTTCTCATGTTTTCATTATAGAAGACAAGACATACTCAGAATTTTCAGGAATCATTTTGTAATAAAACTGAAAAAAAAATGTAAAATCCACTGAATTTTCATATTAGAATTAAGAGAAATACTGATTCTTTTGCAACCAACCAACCAAAAAAAAGCATGTCAAGTTTGTTTTAACAAATTTTGTACTTTTATTGTTTTCCCCACTTATACTGAGTGAGTTAAAAGAAAATACAATAGCCAACAAGAATTTTATTGAGTAGGAACCATTCAATGAAATATGAGAACATATCAAGCAAATCATCAAGTTTTTCTTTAAAAATTTTTACAGTAGTTACCTCTTCCATTTAGAAGCAGTTACTCTGATCTTTGTTTCCTTATTTTGCCTGTTTGTAGATGATAATTGTATAATCATGAGGTCAGCTAAGGCCTTAGCACACCCAGCTGCTTCATATACCCTGTAGCTACAAGAAGTTAAAAAAAAAAAGAGGAAAAATATTTATTTCTGTCAAACCTAACAAAATGTATAGAGGAGTCTGGGCAATGTCTGGGCAAGTAAAACAATGAGAGTGGTATCCTTTGAAGTTCCCCTGTGAATGGTCTGAATCAGTTGATGGCTGAATCTGCTTTTGTGTTTTTTTTTTTTTTTTTTTACAGTTTTGCAGTTTTGCAATAGTCTTTATTCCAAGCCTAAATTTAAGTTGTCTTAATATCCCCATTCAATTTCGATTGCACTTAACTAAAAACAGATTTTTATTTCCTTAAGCAGACCTAAAGTTTGTTTCTGGTCATGTTTTTAAGAAAACCATAGTTGATTCAGTGTAAATCAATGCTAACTATTTCTCTCTTTTTAATCTTTTTTGTATAGAAAACTGAAGCTCAGATTCTCTGTTAAAAAAAAATCAAAATAGTTTATTCAATCTATTATTCAACCTATTGTAGACTATCTGAGATGAAATACTATTATTCTGAAAAAATGAAAAAAACTCTCTTGAATGACCCATTGCCAGAGTTGAAATAGCTCTTATAAGGAAAAGACATAGTTCATCTGCACTCTATCAGTCATTCTCCATAGCTAATTGTGACCTACATATTTTCATAATCTTGTCCTTTGATGCTAAGAGGAGTATTTTTCCATTCTATTGGAAAGCAGCAAGGAATTCTTGGCAAAATTTCTAAACCAAAGAGACTGATTAGAGTTATATACAACATTCTCTTACAAAATTTTGACGTTGAGAGAAGCTAACTTGTACCTTTGGGAATAAAAGTAACAGTATGTGGTAAATGTTCATTTTTAATGGTGATATATTATATTATAAACCCTACTGAAACACTTGGCTTTGAAATGAGAATTATACTTAGAATCCAATCAAAATAGTTGATATTTTTGTATGAAGATACTGTAATCTTATTCAGAGAGGTATAGGCACAGGAGCATAATTTGGCAGATAAAGTGAGAATGACTTAGACATATAAAAATGCTTATGGGAGAAAGATGTTTTTTTTCAGTTGGATTTGTTCTTCCCACAAATCTTAGCAGTAAAATAACAGTAGTGCTTAAAATGCTAACGGTATTCAGCCTGTCTGGTAAATATGTTTCTATTTTGATCGCTATAGTTTTCAATTCATTCTTTACCATCAGAATCAAAGAGAAATCAGGCAATTGCAACCACAGGAAACCATGGTGAGTTTTTTATTACTACTAGGTGGAGAGAAATCTCTTGGTACACTTTTACTTCAGAATGATTTATACTCCACAACTGTAAGCATCATTACACTTAAAATTCTGGAGATAGGTTTGTCTACAACAGGGACAAGCTTCAGATCTGGAAAATGTATCCATAGGAGAGAGTACTTGTTGAGTGATAATGAGATTTACTTTGACCAGGGGAGGATATGAATTAATATTTTATATTGAATGATTGCCAAAGCATGAGGGTTCCCTGAAGGGTTACTCTGCTGAACTCCAGATGCTGAAGAGTAAGGAATACAAATGAAGAGCTTTAAATAATGCTATTTGTCGTACTGTTTTACTCAAAACAGGAAGAAATGGCTGCAAAAACAAAAAAAAACACTATTCAAAAAAAAGAAAATTAGGGTACATAAGAAGTACATAGGATTGAAAGCATAAAGACAAAGGACACTAAGATTTTTGTGCTACAGCCTCTATCCTTCACATCCAAGGGAATGTCTTTTGTCTACAGAAACTTAATAACATCTTTAGGAATATCCTTTTATAGGGCTGTGAAGTATTCTGCATATTTTGGATTACATAAAATCAAACAATAATTACTAAAGGCCAGATTCAGATCTTCCTCCAGAGTCAGTCGTACTGGGTTTGAATGAACAGTAGAGAGAGAACAGCAGAGAGCATGTTTGGGACGCCAGTATTTGCATGCCCTGAGATTTCAGCTGCCCATCTTCATTGCCTTCTAGCTTGGCGCTAGAGCTGTCAGTGTAAGAGATACCTGGATGTTGCCACTACCTGATACACAATGCGTGATAAACCTTGTAATGGATTTAGGGGATTTTGGAGAAACATATATACTATCAAACATGTTGATTAGTTTTGGACTTGCACTACAATGAAAAAGATTGCGGTGCATGTAGGTCACTGCTGAGGGGGCAGGAAATGTGGGGATGAGGAAGATCAGTATCTGAATATCAGTATTTATTACTTAAGCTGTGTAGGAGGGATGTCTCCCATTCTGTACCAGCTCCATCCTGACTTGTGGCCTGCCCAATCTGACCCCCACAGCTCACTGGTGTCATAAGTTCCCCAGGCTATCTTGCATGTTCACAATTTTCCTTCTTGCTCAGACAGTGTGAATTTAAGTCTCCAAGAATTATACCCTTTGTGCTGTTGCTAGGTCACTCAGGGATCGCCTAGAAGCAGCAAATTCTCCTAAATTAAGCACAACTTTTGAACTCCTCTTGCCGGCTTTGTGTTGTTGACTGATCTGGAAATCTCCATGCATTTTAATTTCAAACATGCATGCAAACATAGAGGATTTTTCTCAATGCTTGGAAGGGTCTTTTCATGTTTTGCCTTGCTCTAATCAGCTACTAGGCTGCATCTCTAGGAGGGAAGCAGTAACTATCCACTATTCCCACACAGACTTTAGCACAAACCCTAGGAAAATGGTGCATATTTAAAGCTTAAATAATTCTGTCTGTTTCTGGTCTGCAAGTCATATTGGTAATGTGCAGAAATATATTACTTTGAAAAATGTAGATCAGATTATATGATATATGTGAACCTTAAAATATCCTTTAAAATCTGCAAAGTATGTCTCATATAAGGCTTAGAATACTGATGTCCTGCAGAATTACTGCAGGGATAAAGGTAAGTTATCAAGCTAGGCTTGAAGCGTGGAGCATTCGGTAAACTGCAGGAAGCTGGGGTTTTGTTTGCTTGCTTTGAAAGGGTGGAGGGCAGAAAAGTCTGTATTTAAGTGAGCATTTGTGAGTAAGAAATGAGTTGGCCAAGATATATGATACTTGATGGTATTCATTGTTCATTTGCAGTATGTGGGGTTTTCATCAATAGATTAGATAACAGAGCAGAACACACGGACACAGTCACATGGACACACAGTCACATTCACAGCCTGAATTCTGGAAAACTTGCTAGCCACACCGAGCCATACTGTGCCATAAGTAAACTTCTGTGTCGCCACATGGAAACAAACCCTGTGGTGCTTTTTCTGTAATCACTGAGAAACAACTGTCAAAGAGTACAGAATTTTTACCTTAAAGAATACAAAAAATTTTGTAAAAAGGGTACATATTTTTACCTTTTTACCTTAAGGGAGGGAGTGAAGAGAATGGGACTAGCCTCTTTTCAGTGGTGGCCACCAATATGACTAGAGGAAATGGCCACAAACTGAAGCATCAAAAGTTCCACAGGAACTTAAGGAGAAATTTCCTGACAGTGAGGGTGACAGAGC
>JAUBNY010000194.1:704181-721419 GCA_032275445.1 Crypturellus soui
GATCTTCAAGACCCGCTTGGATGCAGCCCTGTGCCAGGTGCTCTGGGTGACCCTGCGTGTGCAGGGGGTTGGACTAGGTGGTCTCTAGAGGTCCCTTCCAACCTTAATGATTCTACGATTCTATAAAGCAAAATAGCTTCTTGATTTTTCTTTCTAGGTCTGTACAGCACCCTGGAAGCTGTACAAATTCTTTGGATGGATTTTAGGTATCAACAGTGTATTAGCACATGCATCTCACCTGGGCTAATCCTTGACATGTGTCTTCATTGGAAAAAAAGGGGAGGGAAGGAGAGGGGAGGGGAGGGAAGGATGCTGGAGTGAATCGTGATGATAATTTCTATAAAACAATTTTTAGATGAGATTGTACAGTAATGATGATCTAAATGGAAACGTAAAATGTTTTTAAGCTCTGGGCCTTTTATGTAATGTATTAAAGAATTATTTTTATTGCTTGTTTCCACTTGTTTCCATTTAGAACAATTCAATTTTGTATCTTTATCCTTTTGCTAGCTAGTTCTTTGTTAGCTATTTTGTTTTCCACAGATAAAATATCTGTTCTACTGAAATTGGTGTCAAAGCTCAAGCAAATTACAAAAATTAGCTTAGGGTTGTAAAATGAAGCTAACAAAAAGATGACTACCAACAACTAAATGGAGCCTATATTGTACATTCTTTGCATGTGGGAGTATCCAGTACAACCTCACAGGCTACTTATAGTACTTTTCATAACAAGGAGCTAGATTACACTTTTTTTAAAAGCAGTTCTACATAACTTTGAAAATCCCACTGCTTGTTTTGCACAGAACAGAATTCTAATTTATAGATACTTATTTTCCCCTGGTAATTGCATTTGCAGGTTTTAGCTACTCATTTGGAAAACACTGATTTATTACAAGGTAAATGAAAGTAGATGGTTTGATTTGTATTGTAGTCTGTAAAAAAAATAATGGCCAATAGGAGTTTATTAACCAGCCATTATTTCTAACAGCCTTCAAAAGTGTGTGTGGGGAAAGCTTTTATTTGCTTTTTTTTTCTTTTTTTTCTCTTCATTCCTTCTGTGAAGTAATACTTTGTTAATGTGAAATCTGATTGGGACTTCAGAAAATGGAAGAAAGTTCTCCTAAAATATCTTGAACATTTCAGTGATCAAAAAATAATGTGCTTACATAGTCATAGAAACCCCATGAGAATCTTCTTCCAGACTTTTACTTCCAAGGGTAAAAAAACAGGTGATTGGAAAAATACAATTTTGAGATGACACAGCAGCTATTAATTGCTATAGTTGCAGTACTTTAAAAAACTCTTGTCATGTTTTTCTACATATGCCAGGTCTTCCCTCATGCTGTTGATAAAAGCGATCAGTGTGTTTTCTGTACATAAAATCATCAAAAGTCTGCTGACTGAGAGTGTTTTTCTTAATATAATTAGTAGAGAATTTTTTTCTGATGGACCATAGGATAGTAAAGGAAAGCCAGAAGTGTGTGTACTGCTGGGTAACCAAAGTAAATTGAATCACAGCAGCATACTAAATATGTGAGACAATAAGATAAAAGTGTTTGTAAATGTAGACACTAATAAGATACTTGAAGCTCAAAAAGAAGTTGCAGAGAAGATTCTTAATGTTTTTTTGACAATGTCCCTCTTTTTTCATTTCATTTCTATCTCCTTTTTTACATTGAACAATTATGATCAACAGACTTTTGGAGCCTTCAGAATATATTAACACTCCATCTAACATTTCTAATTTAGCAAATATAATTTGAATGCTTGTTTGGTAACAAGTTTGGTTTGTAATCTTGGGTATAATTTGGACAGAATGAACCCACTAAGGGCACAACAATAGCAATAATTTGTTTATATTTTAATAAGTCTCTGTACACATTTAAAAGTATCAAGCCCAGTTGGAGTCAACACTTACTGAGCAAAACCAGGCATTTATTTCAAAAAAACTTCATTCTGAAAATACTTGAAACCAGGGCATATCATTTGACGAAGTTAGGCCTATGATTTTTTCCATGAAATTCAGAGAGTCAAAGGCATAATTTGGCCTTTGACATTTGATCTTATTTTTCAATTTTCTCATCTTCAATCTCAAGAATGATGTTCTTTTTTAAATAACCTATTTTGTTCCAGTAGTATGAAATCCTCACAATTGATATTGGCTTGAAAATGGTAAAGAAAATGCTTTGGTTTATTTTTCAGGCAATCTTCATTTATTTCTTATAATTGTGCAAAATGTACAAGTATTCCAGAAAAAAAATGGTGCACAAGAGAATTGTAATTTGTGTGTGTGAGTGCAGGCTTGACTGCAGCATGCAATATCTGCTGAGGACATTTTAGGCTTCTACAGGATTTAAACTGGGCGAGGTTTCGTTGTCTGCTCACTCTACCCTTTTTCTAGTTGGCTTGAGATAGTAATTTATCAAGATGCCTTTGAAAAAGTCCTTGTTAAGCCACAGACCAGACATATTCTGCCAAAAATATCCGGTACAAAAAAGTCTACTAACCTATTTTCTGTCAGTCTACCTGCCCTAGTCAAAACCTCTGAAATGTTCAGAAAGGAAGAATTCTTGTCCCTGTTCTTAGATTGTACCTTAATTTTGTGTTATGTTGATAGACTTCAGGTAAGTAGTCAGTCATGATTCACTGTCCTCAGTGCAAGCACATCAGCGATATCTGAATGCTGTATGATGAAGGAAAGAGGTTTTCAGGAGATGTGCTTCTTCTTTAACTTCTGAGAAATAATGTTCCTTCATGTGAAATGTTCCTTTTTTACAAAGCATTTCTCACCAGTATGCCAAAATTGACTTTGTTCTAATATTACCAAAATACAACTGCTGTAAGAGATCTGTATATCTGCGGCTCACATTCTGGTTTATCATCAGTGAAACAGGAAGCACAGAGAAATTGTAAAGGGCATTTTTTCTAGTGGTTTAAAAATATATTGAAGTTAAGCATGCCAAATAGTCCCAGCATGTACATTCCTCATGACTTCTGCAAGCAAAGAACCCACATGGAATGTTGTTTTTTAATTATTGTTATTATTTTTAGGGCAGTTTAAGATGCAATTTCAGGCACAGATTCATGAAATCTGTCAGGAAAGATGGCTAAACGTTTAAAAGTCACATTTTTGAAGTATAAATTCTAGGGCCACAGACAAAAGTGCTTGAGTAATTGAGCACTTGCTGTGCACATTCATTTATTCTGTTGCTCTGAGGATATAAAACTAGTCCTGAGATTAAAGCAAAGGTCTAGATTTGAGAATTTCTGAGTTCAGTATGTGCAGTTCGCCCAGAATGTGCTGCGTGCTCTTCCAAGGGATGCAACAATTTAAAAGTCTGTATCAGGCTGACTTTCAAGAAGAGTTTTAACCCAGTATTACTTAGGTATTATTAAATTTCACCCTTATATTTTCTGAGCCTCATTTCTTCATCAGTAACGAGGTGGGAACAATGTTCCCTCTCCTCCAGTTCTTACTGCTTTTGTTTCAAATTCTTCAAAAAAGGTCTCTATTGTTTTTTTTTTTGGCTTAATGAAATGCAGATATAATAACAAGCACCAGAACTGCTGTAGTAAATTTTAAGTACATAAACAAGTGTTATTTTCCTACATGATCAGGGACACTCCTGAATATTTGAGAAGTTAGTTAAACAATTTCTGAAGAAATAATAAAGTGTAGAAGAATAATATATGAGTTCTTCCAAAACATTGTGGCTTTCTTATGTGCTTATTCCAAAATGATAAAAATTGAATGAATAAAGAGAATATTTATGCTTTTTTTCAACATTATTGAGGTTTCTTGAAAATTACTGTCAGAGCAAGGTAATGATGGATATACATAGCAGTTTGATGACTAAGCCTTTTCAGATCACAGCAATTAAGTACCAGACTCTTGTTAAAAAGATTCATCAAAGATTACTTTTAATAATGCATTTAAGCAGAAATGGCTCATACTACCTGTTTTTAATAATCTGAGAATCAGTGCTTAGCTATCATTGGAGTTTTTACCTTTGTGTCTCTAATATCAAATATCATATGCAAGAGAAAATCAGATGCCCGATGAGTAAATATTTATTGATATTTCTATATCTTTAGTTGCTGTTCATCTGTATGTATATACATATATACCCATTTATGTTGGAAAAGTGTTCTTTTGTGCTTTCTTTCAACATTCAGATGGATGAATCATCTCTGTTTTCTCAAACAATTCAAAGGTGAGATAGGAACTGACACAAATATACTGGTTCTCTCAGCAAAGCCGATCTTTCCAAATAATTATCCTGAGCTTTCAGCCAGTTCAGGCAAACCACAATTATATACAGATCACAAGGGATGGAGAGATTATTGACCTTTCCATTCACATTCATTTTGCAACCCTATGTTTATGAAATGCCATGAGAAAAATACTGCATTTGCCTACCTTCCTTATGATTAGCTAAGCTGGGGTTTAGGGCCTGGAGAACTGCTTTCTTCCACTGCATGGTTACCACAAAATAAGCACATCTGCTGTAATGTTAAAATCCAGTGGATTCAGTAATGCTTTCCTAATTACCACAGCTACGGCACACAGGACATTTCTCCAGTTCCTGGCTCTCAATTCCAGTGAAGTCACCACCCACAAAGTATTGTCTGTGCAAGTCGAACTCCTGGCAGCAGGCTCAAGAACCATAAGAGATATGTCAGCACACAGTTTAACTTCCTTTTTGCTGCGTGGGTGACCAGAGAAACAGGAAGGCTGTTTTTATTGAATCCTCATGGAAAAAAAAAAATCTCAACATTTATTTCTTGAAGAAGAAACAAAAAATGGGCTGCAGTGAGACAAGCACCATATCAGCTTTAAATGCTCAGAAAAGAAATAATTAACCTCAAAGGTTAACAAACACATATAATGGATCATTTACAAGAACATCCTTTACATTAACACTTGATATTATATTAAACCTTAACCTAAAAAGAAAAGATTGAGGGGAACCTGAGATACTAGCAACATTTCAGTGGTAAGAACAAAAAAAAAATACAGCTGAAATTTACAGAACTGAGTAGATGATTGTTCAGTTTGTAGTGATGTTATGTGACACTGGCAAGTTTTACACGCTGTAGCAAATTGTACATCCTGCAGCAAATTCTGTTTCTACTCTTGGCAGTATGGTGGTCCCATAGTGTTGGGTTTCTAGCTCAGAGTGCAAAATAACCTGACACTAATAACTGGATCAGTTCTTCAGCTGATGTGAATGTGCTTGTCTTCTGAATGTAGAGAGTGAAAAAGCCATCTAAGATTACACCAAAGTTCACCTTTTCAGGCAAGCAGGACTTTTTGATGTCTTACCAAAAGGATTTACTTTGAAACAGAGCCTTGTTTTTAACTGGCTTAGTTTTATAATACTCAAATACATTTTTTAATGAAAACTGGACCTTCGTTTTAACCTTTTAATTTTACTTTAGTAAAAATCTAGGTTTAGACTTTTAACCTTTTAGTTACTGCTAAACAAGGCTTCACAGAATTAAGCTTGTAAGTACTCAGAAATACAATGCTGGTCTGCTGAACGATGAAACTGTTGCGTTATGTTTTTGAAATGGACAAGCTGATTAAAGACTGGGCTTGACCTTTTCAATTTTTTTCCTACATTTTGCGTTTTGCAATAATTTCTAACCTTTAGTGGAGTATTTCCGTTTGATTCCATTGAGGAATCAAAAATTCTGTTTGATTATTGTTTTCGGATATTCGAATAATAATCTTTTTGAAAGGATCTCCTGATTTAAAAATCAATTTTTTATTGGAATTCCAAACCAAGTCAAGCAAAGGAGTTTAGAAAAGTCTATTATGGGTGGACATCACTATAACTTAGAAATTCTATCTGCTCCAATGTTTGTGATTATATCCCCATCTGACTGCTGACCTTCAGAGTGAGTCTTTGAACAGAAAGGAGGGTTATAAACATTTCTTTCTCTCCTGGATATTAGACCAAAACATCCTGAATTGAATTACTTGTAATAGAAATCTGCTTCTCTACATAAAGGATAAAATTTATATGTCCATGAAGTATTACAAATATATTAATTATTCAAACTTTGTATTGTTTTACAACTTCTCAAAACATTGTTCCTTAAAAAGAGCCATGTAACATTCTTAATTGTTATAAACATGAAGAAAAAAATAATTATACTTTTTAATTTCAGTGTAGAGTAGGAGTTCTGGTTGTGGCTTTCTATTCTGTTAAAAAATAGAGGAGGCACCTCGCTCATGTTTATAAAACCTGAGTCAAAATTCTTTTTCTGATCTATTCCAAACATTCCATTTTACTCTCAAATGGAAGTAATTCACTGTGCTAGAACACAGTTAATTTAGTCTTCCATCAGGTCACCCTGGGCAGAGAGCTGAGTTCTCTTTATCCATCTTGCACTGTTAAGCTCCTCTTGGATGAGCAACCTAGAAGGATATTCAGGCTCAGGCAATGTGGGAGTTGAATCTCTCTTGCAGAGATGTGGAGCTGTGTTTCTCAACTGGTGGAGCTCTGCGAGATCAGAAAGTTTGTAAGATCTTTAACTAAGAGAGGAATGAGGCAGGTCAGTAACTGAAATGGGTTGATGTAGATGGCAGTGCTAATAGGTAGTAAATGTCCTGCTGAACTGAAAACTAAGCTAAAAGTAGCAAGTTAAGAACAAGGAGCAGACAAGTATTAATATTGTCAAAATATTGTTTTTTCAAAGCTTAGTTGGCGCTGTTCCTTACTGGTTGAGAGAAAGAAAACATTTATCATTTTTCCTTTCTATTTCCTCTGGAATGAGTCTGACTACTTTTCACTTTGTTAATTTGCCAGAAAGGCAGGCAAGCAGGAAAGTATAATACACAATAATTCTGGGCACTGCTTGTCCATGCCACCATGAGGACTGGCAGCCGTCTGCTTTCTGTATGCTAGAAGCATGTCTATACATCAGGATTTCCCCTTGTGCTTAAGAACACCTACAGCTCCGATGCAGGGCTGCTCTCTGGAGCTGATAATAACTAACTGGGAAGTCTGCAGTCCAGTGAGGCACAGTGGCTAAACCCCTCATGCAGCCCTGTGGCCTGAGCCTACATAAGGTAGGAGAGCTGCTCAGGACCATCTCACTTCCCACCGACTTGTGGAAGGGAAAAGCCTGGAGATGCAGCTGCTGCCCAAGCGAGTGCTTTTTTACGGGAGCTTTTGCAAGATGAGAGACCCCAAAAGGAGGCTCTCGCTCTGTGACTGTGAGGATTGCAATAGTATAGGACCTATATCAGTCCACGAAAAAGCATTTTTAATAATATTGTTGCATTCTTTTTTGAGCCCTTCAGATGCACTTGCAAATGCTATCAGGCTCTTACTGGCTGTGTCTTTGAAGTGGATGTGTCCAGACCGAACACAGAAAAGCTTTTAAACTAAAAGCCAGCTTTTATTAGAATTTGAACTAGAATACTATTTGAGTACAGAAAACTCAGATAGGGATGACAGAGTAGAAATGCAGCTGTCGCCTTGCTTACTTGTCCTCTCAGATATGTTCTTAATTGCTGGCATGGGTGCCGTTAGCACTGATACTTTCTGAGTGGCAGCAAGTTCTGCCTCTGCTCCTCTAGTCCCCAGGAAACTTCCCTTTGCTCTGAGGCCTTTCCTCTCTCTCGTTTCAGATGGTTCTCAGTCTCTCTGCATGAGCTGCAGGCTTGCAGCTCCATGCTGTACCCCTCTTGGGAGCTGAGCCCGGTGATCTCTGCAGTCATCTGTCCGCTCTCTTGTTCTCCTCTGCCTGCTCAGTAGTTTCCCACAGAAACAGCAACCTGCCTCCCGCTTCAGAGGGTTCAGCTAAAGGTGATCTTGCTTATTAATAAGGGACTTAACATAAAGCTGAAAGCAAATATACAATCTACCTATATATTTACATTAGGATATAAATAGGTTGAGATTTCAAACACTTAATATGAAAATCAAGCATTGCAAATCCTGTGACAAAAATCACAAAAAAAAAAAAGACCAACATGCTAACCTTGCATTAGTTTATCACTATTTGTTCAATTCTGCTATTAGGCTTGGTCCCACACCATGGCTTTAGGGATTTAGAAGTTCATCTGTAACATTGGTTCTGATTGTGAATTTTGGTTAATATTACAGTGTCACTATAAAATTGTAAGTTTTGGAAAGAGCAAAAAAGGTACTATGGACTCCTCATCTCTAAAATCATGAGGAAGATGATTCTAAGACAAGAAAAAGGCCAAAGAGGTGGACAGAAAATTTACAGACAGAAAAAAATTGGCAACCCTGTAGTGCAAACCATAAAGCACATCATGAAAGGAAGAAAATAATTGGTCATTCTTGTTTCTATATGAACCGATTCAAAAGAACTGGCATGAAAAAATCTTTCTAGTATGAAAAACTAGAAGTAGTTAGAAATCATCGCTGTTAAGTGCTTTCAAATGATGGAAAAACTGTCATATTCAAATAAGTTCAATCATCTTTTACACACTACAGAGCTGGCTATCTCAAATCATTATTGTGAAATTTAGAATATTTCACATCTTGACATACTAATATTATGAATTTATTATGAATGAAAAAAAAAGATAAATTGGATGGAGTGCCTACTTGTCATAGTATTTTTTTCTGTTTTACATTAGGTATAGTAAATTATATCTCTTTTATCCTATGACAATGATCGTGTTACAAAGACTGAATGCTGGAATTAAAGTTTTTCATTTGAGCCATGGAGCTCAAATGGGGGAGTTTGTAATCTTCCAGTTAAATACTCTCTGAATACCTATATAAGGGCTTGATTTGAAATTACATGAAAATGCTTAATTTCAACCTCTCCTAAATTCTGAAGTCTTAACTCTGTAACCATAACAACACTAAGAGAATGTGAAGCTGTAGGAAGGCCTGCAAGAAAATTATTTTTATTTTATTTATTTTTAAAGTGTCTTGGATTCTAAGAAATTGTTTAAAGGATATCTCCACAGATATCCTAATTTTAACCTGTTAGCAAGAAGCTAGCAAATGAATTCCCCAAGCTTCTGTGGAATTCATCTGTAACCTCAGAAGAGGACTGTATAATTTATGCAAAGATTTTGTCCCAGCATTATTCTTTTCCGTGGACCATATTGTCATGTTCAGAGCTTACTACAGAAACCTGGGAGATGAGTGATTCAAAAGGAATGTAAACCACTGTTGCTCTATTACATGGAGGGTAAGGAAAGCAGACATTTTGAATGGCTTTTTTTTCCTTTGTTGTAGGTGGGCATTTTGAATACAACATAAAAGTTCCAAAGAATATATTTGTAAGCCTCGATGCAATCTTAACCTGTACTTGCGTATCTGACTTTATACAATGTTGGGAAGCAGCAGCACAGCAGCATTAGATGTTATTGTGTAGAGCTGTCTCCGTTGTAAGCAGGTAAATTTATGATCATCTGGAAATGAAAAAATGATTTATAATCTACAATATATACTACAATGAACCTGCTGGGAGCAATGCCCTGTGTTGGCAGGGTCTGTTAAAGCAGACCATTTCAGCTGATAAAAACCACCAGACCAATGCTGGAAAAGGGTAGAAGATGGGAGGAAAAAAAAGAATTATTTATTAGTAGCAGTGACTGTTTTATCACATTTTTTTATTTATGCCAAATGTGGTGGAATACAATAAAACTCAGTCATTGCCCAAGCTTTTAAATAACTGTTTAATTTCACCAGAACATTGTAGATTCATCCATATGAGAGATATTCAGAAGGTAAACAGTAGTAAAAAGCAAATATGCAGACTTACTATACAATAAGTAGCCATTTTCCCTACACATAATAAGGTAATGCCTATGTAAAACAATCAAATTTTTTCTGATTATTCACAGGAATAGGCGTTTGCTTGGAACAAAGCAAACAACGTGGTGGAAAAAAGCTTATGATCAACTAAAAATTGTTGTAAAAGAGAAGCTTATGTTTACCCTATATAATACTCTAAAATAAGAGAGAGAATGTGAAAGACAAACCATCAAAAAGATAAGAGCAGACCAAAAGTGGAAATGGTGAAGTACATATGAAAAATGAAGAATCAAATTACAGACTGGAGAAAGGATAATAAGATCCCTTGCTTATTAATTCTGAAAATATGTTTATGAAACATTAGGACTTGATAAAAGGCAAAAGGAGCAAACATTCCCTCCTCTCAACACACACTCTGAAAGAAAGGAGAGAAGAAAAGAGTGTGGAAAAATCCAGCCACTGTAAATATATTCAGATCTTTTATTAGGTTTTCTACTGATATGTAATCCCATCTGTTCTATCAGCAGAGCTGTCATTTAAATAAAAAGCTTTTCCCTGTGAAATTAGCAGGTCTATCTTAAAACTAGATGTATCTTCTATACTTTATTGCATTATTTCTGTTAAAGTTTTTCTAATTTTATCTAAATATGAAATTGGTGCCATTTCTGAAAGCAAAAGAATTTTACCACCAGCTGTCAGTGCAGCTGCATGGTCAGGCTTTCCATTAGGTCATTCCCTAATCTTTTTTCAGTCCTATAGAAATTGCAGCTAGGGTCATATTTGAGACACAAATATATAAAGAAAGTTTTTTAAGGTTTCTCCCTCACTTTCTGTCCCTCTGTCTCTACTCCTCCTCCCTTGCTGACATATATTTCAAAAGCAAATCAAGCATCTGCTTTATATCCATGTTCCCCAACTAGCAAAAGGGAAGAAGAATAAAGGACAAACATGAGAGGAGCAAAGAAAGAAAGGCATGTAGAATTGCACCAAAAAAAAAAAAAGGCAAATTGAAGTTTCCAATGGAAAATGGGAAAATGAGTGGCAGTCAGACTGGCCTAAAGGGCTGATGATAAAAAGAAACAGAGTTTAGTTCTTTATTGTAAGCTGATTTAAGCTAAGGCATATCTATTCAGTGAAGTTTTTTGCTTTGCTACAGCAGCTCAGCTGCAGTTGTACTACATAGGCTTTGTGAGTAGATTTACTTCCTATTGGAAATAGCAGTTTGTATTAGTTTAGTCTCCTAGGTTTCAGATCAGGGTAAGAGAAATAAGTCTCTTTTCTGAGTAGCGAAATGTCTCTGTCCAAGAAATATCACTTGGAGTAGCTACACCAAAAGTTCCTCAGTCGACAAGGCTCTAGCCCTGCAGTCTCAATGCCTCGTTGCTTAAAGATAGTTAACAGAATGACTACATTTTTCACTACATTATTCACGTTAAAAATTGCAGAAGGCTTTTAGAGCTAGAGCTATATATCATGGTGGTCACTTACCAAAAAAACCAAACATCCAGACTGATAAAAGCATTTGGCTGATATTCACTTCAGACTTAGTCATCGTTTGAACGCTGGTCTCTAGTGGTCTGTGGTCAATGTACCTATTATGTCATTCCAAGCTGTTTCTTTTCTCTTGTGTGGATATCTCATGTCAGCATCAGCTAGAATTAAGCAATATGCTTTCTGGTGGTTTGACCTTTGAATAAAGATGGTTGAAATATGGTTTATGCCTTCCAAAAAAAATCCACTTAAAGAAAAAAAAAACACATAAACCAAATGTTCTTCTGGAAGAAATTTCATGAGTTTTGTTTTGTTTAATGATTTAGCTAAGTGGATAGTCATTTCTCTGTTAAATCTAGCACCATTTTCTTTCTTTAATGCCAAAAGCTTCATGATTTGTCTCATAGGAGCTTTTAACTCTCAATCAGTGTTGTTTTCTCATACCGGATATATGGATACATATGTATAAAATCCCTAACCAGACATTTTTAGAAGATGAGAATAGGTGACACTAAAATAAAATAATTGTTTGAGCTGGTGATTTTTCAGTCTGCGGGTTTGCCATGAGTCCATGCTTCTGTTTCATTGCTGCAACTGAATGAAACTGTGACTTGGAATAGAGTGCTTGCTCAATGAATTCTTCTGCTGAGTATTTCACTGAAGAATTAAGCCACAAAAGCAAATAATTTGCACAGCAAATAATTTGCATATAGATATGTATTTCCTTAGGATAGGATGAAGTACACTGGGAAAAAAAATCTGTCGTACTCCGCTATCAAACTGTTTTGAAGTGAAGTTATAGAGCTATTTGTGTTTCTAATCAATGCAATTAGCAGCAAAATTATTTCAAAATCCAGGTTTCTTCTGAGGTTTGCAAGGGAGGAGCCAGACAAGAAAATGAATAGGAAATCAGGTAGATTTCAAACATTAACTGAATTGTTTAAAATTTAAATTCAAGGTCTCTATGAAATATGAGATTTTTCATGTGTTGGATAATTTCAATCCAGAAATATATGCTCTGAAGGTTTTCAGTCATCACTATTAAAATAAATAAAACTAAAGGAGTTATTTACCTCTTCCTCTATGATAAGCAGTTTGCCTAGATACATCACGTGGTCATCCACAGTTTCTCTGCATTACAAAGCTCTCAGCATTACCCTCATCCCCTGATATCAGAGTTTGCTTGTTTTCTGTTTAAATATTTATCACTTAGTTTTAAGGGTTTAAAGGTGTATTTTCTTTTGCCTAACTATGTAAAAACTAAATGCAGCTATATAGCAGGAAGGTAATCTGCTAGTCATCTAGACTCTGTTATAAACAAGGTTAATGAATCTAGATGAGGAGTCCTCATTTTGCTTCATACATTCTAATCTTCTTTTCTGGACTGTCTCTAGATATCTCTTTTAGGGTGATTGATTAGCAGAGTAAAGTTCCATTCTAAGTCTCTAAATGTGACCAATGAAATATTATTATATATCTATATGAAAACCAATTAGATGAACTGACCTGGGTCCGTCCTTCCTTGTAACACACTTCCTATTCAGCACTGGCTATAATTAGACTCGCTCTTTGTGGTTGTAAGAATAATGAATAATCACATCATTTGGAGCCGCAGACTCCAGCTGCTCTGAGTCCTGGAAGGAGTTGGCAGCATACCCCAGCAGCGAAGAAATGAAAAGATGCGAGTAGACAATGATGGTGATAACATAAGGAGTTTCTTCTAAATTGTCATTAATTTGCACTTTGTTTGAGCTCTGGAAGGAGGCTCTAAAGAGTTTGCACAGTACATCTTTTTGTGAGGATATAACATGTGCTATAGTAAGGAATCCCCCAGGTCAGTTAAATCACATGACAAATACCTTCATTTTTATTAGTTTAAGATGTACTTCCCGTAAGTAGGATTGAACATTCTAGAGAGACAGGAGCACACGATTTCTCTTCTATTTATTGTTCATCATTAGTTCCATTCATAACTTTAATAAGCTTCATTTTCTAAACAATTATGGAGAATTTTTGGCTTGCATGTTTCTCTCTGCCTTGGTCTGTCACTGTGAGTTTGCAGCACCTGGAGTGCTTTGAAGTACCTAGGATCAGGACCAGCTAGATGGATGAAGCAATTCTGAAGCAATATGCGGTAGGAAATGCAGCAAAGGCATGCACCTGGCTCTCATGGTTGAGCTTTCTAATTGTCTTTCTCTTAACTTCATCATAAATTTATTCATAGCCAGTTTATACTTACTTGTTCTTGTGCCAATATTGTCCATGAACCTTAGCAGGCCATCAATATCTTGGTTGTTTATCCTCCAAAGTATTTATAGAGAAAAGCTATATGCCTTTCACCTCTCCTTCCAGTAGACTAAACAGGCTAAACAAGTTGAGCTCTTTTGAAATCCCCCTGTAAGACAGCTTTCTATTTTTTTTCTCCTTGCTTTAGTCCTCCTCTTCCCTTTTCTGCTCTGAATTATTACTTTTGGAACAGGAGTGACCAGAATTGTGCCCATTGTTTCAGTGAATGTCTGATTACAGCAGATTAGTGAGCCCTACAAGAGCCACAGAAGTACATGAGTACTTCACAGGTTTCTTTATTTTATTCCTCAAAGGAACTAGTAGCTAACTTTCTCAAGGAAGTAGTAACTAATTAGTAAATAATAGTCATCTTGTAAGAGGATAATGTACACAGATATTTTACTTTCTCTGCCATCTCCATACAAAATGTTATAGGAAGTACTTTAAGTACTAAGAGCTCTTACTAGACATTCATGCTACTAATTCCTGAATATTTGACATTTCGCTACTGCATTACATCGTGTCAAAAGCTGCTAAAGCCATAAAAGAAAATCCCCCTTGTGAAATGATTTTTGAGTTAGATGCAATCAAAACAGCAATTTTAGTTTAGCCAGAACTGAGGTCTGTGATTTTACGAAGCAGCATACCAAAGTTTATGCAGAATCATAGTGTCTTTTCATTCCTGAGCTTGTTATTCTGTGCATCTCTTGCTAGCAGTAGTATTTAAATGCTCAATCTGAAGCTCTTAGCCATTCAGAGTACCCTCCTTTTCTCCTGCCTTTTAAAAGAGAGGTTTCTCCTTATCCGACATGTCCCGAGAGCATAAATATGAGTGGAAAAAGTGGGTACTAGTTCAGGCTACAGCCAGCAAACAGAAAGGTCACATGATATAATGTAGGTATGATATTTTTCTGAGAGTACATATGCAATGTTCACATTGGATTTTTTTTTTCATTTAACAGTAAGGACGAATTATAGGGCATGATTTTTTCCTTGTACATTACTAGTAACAGGCAGAGTCTAAATGGTTCCCTACATTGCCGTGCTAGATGTTGACTTTGTCCTGTAACCAAATGAATTTCATAAACTTCTAGAGAAGCTTATTTTGCATAATATTGACTGCAAAGACAGTTTAAATGCCAGTGACTGTAACTCCTTTGAGGGAAAGCATGCACCTGCAAGGAATGCATGTTTACAGGTTCAAGAGGGGTCAGAGAGCAAAGAAACCTTTCCTACACTGATACAGCAGAGGGATGGATGTAAAGTCTCTGTTTTCTGCAAAGAGCTAAGATTTCTTTTTCTTCCGGTACCCTCTGTCATCACTCCTAGAGCAGGCTACACTACACTAGGCCTGGCACAGTTCCTGAATAATGTCAGCGCTCGCGTGTGTAATGATCCTCATATAACATACTATAAACATACCCATAGCAAAGCTAGGTTCAAACAGAAGACACTACATTGTGGCAGATTTGTAAGTGCAACCTCTGGAGAATACCATGTAGAGAGTATGTATTCCATACTTTAATTCAGAGAAAAGTGTAACTATTAATCCACATATTATCTTCCCTTTAATTTAAATACTGTTAATATGCCACACACTAAGTTGATACTTCACTAAAACTGATTACCCATGGTCATTCTGAATATACCTATGACGTAGCAGATTAGACTTTCTGTATGACAAATGTTTCAGATAAATGTAAGTATAGTTTGGCCAAGAGCCAAGTGAGAGTAGAAGAGAAGATATTTAAAAGCAGAGATGGTTAATTCTGTACTTTCCATTTGTTCTCTGTCAGTAAGTAAATGAGCTATTTTATGGACACTTGCAGACAGAAATAGAAGGTAGTGTTGTTTTTGCATTCATCACATACTGGGTGTAGCTCACTCCCACCTACTTATGAAATTACTGTGGGTCAAAGCAATATTCATCACTTTTGTTTGACTAGCTGCTAATTTTTCTATTTTGCCTCTTTTAGTTGTTAAGAAATTCCTTTCACACATTTGTGCAGATTTAAATAAACATATCATAATAAAAATTCTGTATGCATTTACATAAAGTTGGTAAGATTTTAGGATATTTTATTAATCTTCAGTTTGCCTTTTAACACAAATCTTTTTTACATAAGCAAGATTGGCACTTAATAAAATTGAGAAAGTATAGAAGAGATGCTGCATAGATATTTAATACTTAATGCTTTAAATACTACAGGCTTAATGACATATGTGATTAAAAAAATCAGGTTCAGCATAAAGTGAAGCCAATGCAATATATTGATAAAAACTAGCGTCTTTTTGAAAAATGAAACTGCAGATCACAGCTTTATACTGAAAAAATCTTAGTCATTATTGTAGCCTTAGTAGGCTGTTGCAGAGAGGGGGTAGGGAGTGGATTTCAGCATTTAACATCTTAAATGCATCAAAGTCTTCTTTAAAAAATAGAGCTTGTTGGAACTTTCCTTATTAATAAGATCTGTTTGTGCTTGTCCTTGGAGGTCATGGACTTTGTTCTCCACTGCCAGGACTTTGCTTGTCACTAACCCCTATCCAACGGCCATATGTACTAAATGCACTATCTACAACACATTAAAGTGACAGAATATTATATCTGCCCTGTACTGAAGGAAATAATTGCATAAGTATTGAGGCACAAGGCTTTAGCCAGTAAAAACAGAGGGAGCTGCCTCCTCCCTGCGGGTCTGCCCTATGCCCCTCAGACAGAGCCTCACAGCATCACCCCAGAGCAAGAAGCTCAGACCAAGGTGTCCCTCTGCCCAGCCTTGAATAGCTCCCCAGGCAGGGCAGCACCATTTCCCTACAGCACCTTCCCCTGACAAGGACTCACTGCTCCCACCCACTCTGTATAGAGCTCTAGAGGTGTAAAGGAACCTCACAGGTGAGGTACATTTGCAATCACTTACAGCCTAAAAACTCTATAAAGGCCTGGATGGTGGGCCTTGTAGGGGCTTGTTCTCTGGGGCATGTTTATGGCTGGTGCCCAGGCAGCTTAGGAGGGAGACTTAGCACATTCTCCTTGGGTCACTCTCCATCTTCAAGAGGTCACGGATAGCAGAGGAGGTGCTAGAGGAGTAGAAGAAAGCCAATGTCACTCTAGTCTTCAAAAAGAGTGGGAATGAGGACCTGGGAAACTACAGGCTGGTCAGCCTCACCTCTGTCCCGGAAAAGGTGGTGGAGCAGCTCATCCTAGAGAGTATTTCTAGGCATGTGAAGGGAAAGGTGATCAGGAATGGATTCACCAAGGGAAAGTCATGTTTGACCAACCTGGTATTCTTCTATGATGGGAGAGCCATGGATGTTGTCTACCTTGACTTCAGCAAGGTTTTTGACACAGTCTCCCATAACATCCTCATAGAAAAGCTCAGGAACTGTGGGTTAGTTGAGTGGACAATGAGGTGACTTTTGACATAGTCATATGAGGAGAGACTAAGTGAGCTGGACCTGTTTAGTCTGGAGAAGACTGAGGGGAGATTTGATAAATATGTAACTGAGGGGAGAATGCAGGGAGGATGGGGCCAAACTCTTCTTGGTGGTGGTCAGTGATAGGACAAAGAGTAATCTATATAAAGGAAAACACAGGAAGTTTCATCTCCATGTGAGGAAGAACTACTTTCCTGTGAGGGTGCCAGAGCCCTGGCACAGGCTGCCCAGAGAGGCTGTGGAGTCTCCTTCTCTGGAGACCTTC
>JAUBNY010000194.1:790363-802982 GCA_032275445.1 Crypturellus soui
CATGGGTTATATATGTCTCTGTCATTAGTGACATTATAGAAAGAGTTGTTCTTTGTAAGTTGTTTTAATGAAACAAAACTCATTCTGTACAGATTATTTCTTTTTCTTGACTATTTTTTGAAGTAGAATTAAAGGTTTGTGAATGAATATGAATTGCATATTTGAAATTAAGAGACAAACCTGTTTTAGATACCTAAACAGATGCCATACCTTGGACCTGTTTTGTAGCTTTTGTAAATCATGGTGAATACTCACATCTGACAATGTAAGGTTAGAGATAGCTGCAGGTTATGTGTGATTACTGGTGATGGGTTTTGAAATTACGAAATTATCTTTCAGAAATGTGTATTAACTGAAACAGGGCCATATCTGATAATGATTAATAATGGAATATTATATGCACCTCTAAATCAAAACACTCACAGTAGTATTGCTTCACAGAGTGAAGCACTCCCTGTTTGCTGGGTATTTTAAAACCAAAGAAGTAGGCAAAGAAATGCTGAGCATTGGTATCTGTTGAGAGAGGTAAAGCATTTGCTAACAAAAGTATTCACAGTCCATTCAAAATTATATTTTAGCCACCCCAGACCTTTCTTCTCAGAGCTGTCATCTCTCCCTCTGTAGTGTCAGCGCTCTAAGGGCTGTACTGCCACCCGCATGGTGTGACAGAAGTTGGAAGAACCCCAAGCAGCTGAAGTGACAGCAGAGTTTCCCAGGGAAGAGAAAGCAGTTGACACTGATTACTTAGGGGAAAAAATATTGTGGCATTAATTACTGTCAAGCAAGTAGTCTTTCTCCAAACACAGATTCCACAGAGACTTCTCAGCTCGAGATTCCTTGGTTCAATAATACACAAGCACAGCCAATGCTTTTCTGCTCACCTTCTGTCTATCTGCAGTAAGTGTAGCAATTCTGAGAGGCCCTGCTACACACCATACACATATGCTTTAACTGGGGGTTACAGATTATATTTTTTTTTCTGTCATCTGTCTTTTTTATTTATTCATAATTTTTCTACACTTCTGAAAATGAAGAATCCTTGCAATCTCCTTGGCCTCTTTATAACTTCACTGAACCTTCAGGTCAAGGAGAACTAAAGAAATTCAAAAGAGCTTTCCTGAGATAAATTAGCAGAATATATTTTGCTAGTTAAGCAGTGGACGATCAGTTTAATGGTTTGTAGAGCCATCATGTTACTAAAAGATACGTGAGAAATTAATTTCTCACAAGTAGTCAAAGAACAAATCATTAAAATAACAGAGGAAACAGTCCTTAAGCACCAGAGAGCAATTCTTTTACAAAAACAGTGAAAAGTAAATGACAGCTGTATGCTAGCCATCTAAAACAGGCAATTATCTAGAATTTGCTGGCCAGTTGTCAGTAAAGTGTACTTCTTGATTGTCTAGATTATTAAGAGTTTAACAAATAAAGCAAAACTAAATGATGCAGTAATTTTATTTAGAAAATGAACTAGAAAAGTAATAATATTTTGCAGTTATATATATCCATACTGATAGATAACTGTTATTTTAATCCTGAAGTATAAATACAAAGGCTAAATAATATGCCATAGGCCAGTAGGATTAAAACCTTTCTGGAGAGAATAGAACAGAATGGGCATTGCATTATGTCTGCAATTGCCAGAGAACAAAAAAGAATCTCTGCATCTTTTGTGGGTGTTCTGCTCCCACGCTTTCAGAACTTCCTCAAGGTCTTTATCATGTACTTTAAAAATCTTATTCTTGGTCATCTTTGATCTGTACGGAAGGGCTTCGGGTTTATAAGTAACTTACTTAGAGCTGAAATGTTCAAAAAGTAACAATAGTGGTTGTTTAATGGTATGACTTAAGCTGGCAATGCCCTGAGATAGCTGACAGTAAGACAGTAAAGCAATTCTGACTCTACATCCCTAAGTGATGTTTGGTTTTGGATCATGTCCTTGAGCTTTCAGTCTGAAAGTTCATATGCTCCCAAGAACAATTAATTCCGAGGAATTCAGAAGCTGGTGAGAATATTGTCACAACTGCATAGTAATGTATTAATTGGCTAATAAGCACAAATATTCAGATCGAATCCCACTGCTTTAGGTAGATCTTGTATTGCAAGATCAAACTAAAAAAGAGAAGTCCTAGAAACTGGTGCCTGCCCCTAGAGGAGTGCCTGGCATGCTTTCAGGTTCTGGTCAGCTGCACTGAACTTGAGGGGTCATAATTTGTCAAGTGTGAGAATTTATTAGATGCAAGAGGTCATAACAAAGCTACGAGCATAACAAAACTAGAAATAGAACAGAACTGAAAATGTGTATACATATCTACAGTTCAATCATGGGTGCGTGGTTCAGCAGCTGCTCTTGCCCCTCGTGGGCCACCTCTCCAGTAATATTCCCATCTTCCACACTGTGGGCATCAGGGGCATCTCTGCCCCTGAGTCCCATGCTCACTCATGCAGCGCCTGTCACTGCACAAGGGAAAGCATGAAATAACTGCAAGATTATCTTCCTTCCTCCACAACCCACTCTATTAAAAGAACAAAATATTCGACATTATTTGTGCTATATGCTTTAAAAGTGGTCCAGTGGGAAGTCTTATCGTAAGATGATAGGATTTATTTATACTGGTCTTTATTTATACTGGTCTAGGTTTATGAAATTGTAGCATTCATTCCTGTAATCAAATAGACATTGTTTGCACTTTGCTGTATATTACAGTTTTGTTCTGGATACAGCTTCCCTGGGTGCTCACTGCCCCCTCACACACACACTTTTCAAGGAAGATCTCAATCTCCACTGCGTGCTCCATACCCCTGGATGCTTGTGTGGAAAGGAGACCCAGAAAAAATGGTTTGTGTTGCGAGGTACAGCAGCAAGGTTTGCTGTCTTCTGCAGCATTTGCAGCCTCTGCCCCAGGAACAGGGGAAAAAAGTGCTGGATTCCCACAAGACGGTGCACTATATCCATTGACATACAGGAAGGTCTCGGATGACAACGCATTAAGGACTTGGTGTGTAGTGAGTTGGTCAGCATACAGGTAGTTTCTTGAAATAACAGATCTTTGTATTAGGAAATTCTGCTGATATAGATGCTATTTAAAAACAGGGGATTTTTCATTTATTTGCAAAAATGCAAATAGACTCCCAGGACGTTTTTGAAAAACAGATTTAGAAAACAAACCATAATTCAGACTCAGGTGCTATATTGCTAAATTGCCCCAAAGTTCCATCTAGATTATTAATATATTTATCTGTTTGTTTCATTGAAAAAGAGAAAATTGTTTTTGACTATAAAGAACTCATACATACATATATACATATTTTTAAAAATAAATAAAACAAATGATATCTGGAAGGGTTAAACTGCTCAAAATATTGTAAGGTTGGTAAACACTTTATTTTTCAGAGATGCCATCCAGGAGCCATCAGATGTTTGTGTGAGAAGGATGACTGGGTCAGCAGGCATTAGCACCTGAAGAGGAAAAGGAATTGTCAGGACAAGAAAATGATTCTTCTTGAAAATCCCTTGATTTTCATTAGAAGAAAACAATTAGTAATGAGGGTGGTGAACATCATAAGAGGACAAGAGATAGATAATTTACAAAACATTTCTTGGAGAGGTATCACTGACTAGCAGAGCTTGTTCAGTGAATGTTGGTTTGGACAAAACTCAGGGAGTACAAACTCTAAAACTCATAAATGGTTAAGCAACAAATTTCTACATTCCAAAAGAGAAAATGTGGGTGTTACTTTGGTCCTTAAAACTTGGACAATTTTCTTTCATCTAGGAAATCATAGTCGGGATTCTTTTTTTTTTTTAATATTACATCTGTCTTTCTCAGTTTGAATAATCCACCACAAAGAGATAGGCAGTATTTTTCATCGCTTTATTTATTAGTGGTTGGTCTTTAGTATTCTACTAAAATACCCTGGTATGGTTTATGTGATCTGTGATGTGATTTGCACAAAAATTAAGTTTGAGTTATCTACAATGTCTAAAATAATGATTTGCGCATCCATGCAAAAGTCGTAAGATAGTTTTATCTGAAATATGGTCCTTCTGTAGTCCTAGCTCCCATGTTAATTTATCTGGTTAAAAGTTTAGGCATTTAAGAACTCCACTCATCAGTTGTGCATTCCTTGCAAGAAAGTGCAAGATTAAGTTTGAGTTCTCTGGAAGTTTTGGCTAGAAATAAGGACAGAATAAAACTGAAGGAAAGGCCTCTGTGCTTGCTCGCTGTTGCTTATTGTTTTTATATTCGTAATGTGGATTTCAATGAGATTTGCTGCAAAGAATTCCCACCTGTGCAGAACGGCTAGTACATAGATCAACTTGAATTTAATTATCCTTTGTTATTGAAGTAGAGAAGAAGGTCATCAATATATATCAGAAAGTATACAGCATAGTACAATAGTATTCTCTGAATAGATCCCCTTTTTCCTGCCGTTGTCAAGTTCTTCACAAAACAATGATTATCATAACTGATAATCGAAAACCTCTTAATGTAAAAGAAAAAAAAGTATATCAATTAGAGAAGTGAGATTTTTTTCCCCAAAATAAGGAAACTAATAAGAAAGGTCATTCAAATTAGGGTCTGTAAAGAATAAGCTAATTAAAAGGCAAGGATCTTCTTTACTTTTTACTTTTTCCTGACACTCTGCACACATTCTATAAATCTTACCTTATAGAGAAACTTTCTTAACTAGAAATTTTTTTAGAAGTTACATTTCCCATAGGTACTGTGACCTGTTCCAGCATGGCTTGGACTGCTCTTTGGGGATTTTTAAGTTCAGACTAGCTGTGCCTTGAGCTTACAGTCAAGCTTATTTTTCAAGAGGATTCATGGCAGAGGACTGCTGGGCCATTGCTTTCTTCTTTTCCCAATCTAGGATACAGAGCCACCTATCATTTAGAATAATTTCCCATATTTTCCCAAGGAATTTCTTTTAGAAACTAGATGGATAAGAGGCAGGGATGAATAGTTAGAATTTTACTTTATGCATATATCAGTATTTTTAGAAGATTTTCTTTTTATTTCTCTGTCTTAATGAAGTCATAAGTGCATTGGGTCTTTTTCTGGGCATCGGAACTTGAGGTCTGACTGCTACATCTTTTTGACCATCTTGGTCAATGGGTTCATACTGTTCAAGGTCTTTGATCATATATTTCACTTACATTAAGAAAGATCATTAATAAATCAAGTTGTGAGTAGAAAGAAAAGACTGCCTGAAGCTTCACATATTGGCACTGTTAGTATAAATCCTGTGTGCTGAGAAATCAGTCACAGAGTAGTGGTAAAATGGTAGTTTATTTGCTTTTCAAATTCGGTTATAAAGTTCCTTGCTAATTGCTTATACCTGGCAAACCCGCATTACAAATCTAATTAGGCATTGGGTTCATCATATTTAAAGCAATATAATGCCTGCTGGGAGGTCCAGTCTTGGACAGGTTTCTATGATGTGCTTTGCACAGAGCTTTGCAGGCACTTTCCACTGGTTCTTTCTGCACTGGTGCCAATTGCTGTGTGTGCCCAGAGGCTGCCAGCTCCTTAGA
This sequence comes from Crypturellus soui, assembly GCA_032275445.1. NCBI lineage: Eukaryota > Metazoa > Chordata > Aves > Tinamiformes > Tinamidae > Crypturellus > Crypturellus soui. The sequence continues at coordinate 795,906 of JAUBNY010000194.1, forward strand.
GTGCGTTGCTTATTGCAAGCTTTTCCAGGCAGAGTAACAGAAGTGAGAGCTGGCTGATACAGGTCTTCATTTGGCCTTGTCTCAGAAAGCCGACGTATGTTTGTTGTTACTTGACTTGACAGATAATACGTCCCCCAGCTAATCTGCCGCGTAGCAGCTAGATGCTAGTGGTGGTGTGGTAAGGTCCTTGAGATGTTCTGCTGTTCTGACACCAATGACTTTAATAAATACTTCTGTAGTTACTGTGTTACTATTGAAGTGCAAATAATATAAAAGAGCTGATGTTTTACTGATAGACCTCCACATGCATTGCAGGGCACATAATAATCATTAATGAATATGGAAATAAGTATAAGGAGGTGGCTTTGGAATGTCCTCCAGCATCCTATCCTTAAAAGGCACCAACTGGCCTTTTGACCTTTGGCCTTGCTAAGCCAAGGGCGCTCTGAACATGAAGGTTATAAATAAATGCTACCCAACTTTTATTTTTCTCAAAAAAAACCCCAACATTTTAATCTTGTTTTTAATGGAGAAAAAAAAACAACTGGTAGTCTTCTAAACAGTTATACAGGTGAAAGCAAGACTTGGCAAAAGTCATCTGCAGCTTGTTTGAAGTCAAATCTGGCCATCAGCAGTTGATAAATAATTGCATTCTACAAAGTGGTGTTTATTCTAGCTGTTAAATTGCAGGCTTTAGTAGATCTCTGTTACAGTATTACAGAAAAAAGCATGTAAATTAAGAAAGATAAGAATGTGTCATTCATATCTTTCTGAGGCAGCAAATAATTGTTATTACTGCTTTTGGACTTAAAATTAGTTAAGAAAGCTGTCATTATTAGTTTAAGGTATACAAATCAACATTTTTGTACAGTTTAGTTGTTCAGAAGACCAAAAAGTCTACAAAGGGGAATATGAGAGAAACTCATTTGTATATACTCTTGTATATACACATTTGCCACTTCCCTATGCAGCCTGGAAAACGTAACAGAAGGCAAAATCTGAGGCTGTCACTGATTTCTTGATTAATTGTTGCCAAATGTGACAGAAAGGAAAGAGTAAAATTTAAACAACTTATTTTGCTTGTGGGTTTCTTCCTTGAAATGAGGCAGAAGAATAAAGGTAAAAACTAATGTTTAGATGCAGTGAAAAGGTATAACACAGTCAACTGTTTAATCAGATATATTCACAGAATTTTCATTTTAAAACTTTATTTTCACTGAAATGACTTCACTGATCATTGAAAACGACTAACTCGCAGTCCCTCCCAAATTCCTCTTTTAAGTCTTCAAACTATACAGCTAAAATGACTACAATCTTTTCTTTTTTTCCCTTCACACACATGCTCACAAACATATATGTATACCTTTTGGGAGTAGAAGTTAATTTTAGTTCTTTAAAAAAGTCGTTGCCTCAAAATTTTCGTATGAAGATACTCACTTTGCCCTATAGTGTTCAGAAAAATCTGAGACTCTTGTACAAAGTTATCAAAAATCAGCTCTTGCTCTAGGCAGCTAACCTTTGCAGCTAGGTGTTCCTCTGCTTGCTGTTGAAAAGTGCTGTCACGAGTATAATTAGTATAACATTTTCCAGGAACTGTTGAAAAAACTCTTGTCATCCTGTACTAAGTACTTCTTTTTTGAATCTTTGCTATGCTAAATAGGCTGAATTGAAAGATAAGGATTCTAAATAATGTGAAAAATAAATGCTGTAGTATTTATTGTGAAGGGAGTGGAGGCAATAGTAGAACACCAAAGGCCTGGAAAACCCCGAAGTAGCTCCACATGCATGGAGCAAACATATTGTGTATGAGGCATGCAGGAGAGAAAAATACATGGGATTTTGGGATACTTTTGGCAACAATGTGGAAAATGCAAGACAGTGTTGGAAGTTAATGCTGTTTTGGGGTTTATTTTTGTAGCTCTAACTTACAAATCAGAATATTTGAAACGGAGAATTGCTGGCCAGACTAAATAGCAGAGACGAAATGAGATGAGTACAGTAAGTATAATTAATAAATTCAGTAGCAGTAGGGAGAGTCATGGGCAATTAGTGCGAGCCCAGCACTTGACTCCGCACAGACGGCTGAGGCTGACATGGCTGATTCTCGGGAGCGGTCGGGTGTCAGGCATCCTGTTAATTCCCCTGGATTACTTCTTTCACCTCCTGCACCTTCATTGACCACATCATCTGCTCCATCTGGCAAGGTCTGCAGTGCTGATTGTAGAGACTATTTCAGCATGCTTTGGTTTTTCTTTTTCCTTTGTACTTCATGGCTTATCTAGTGGCTTATTGCCAAACGCTAAACCTAGAGGCAGAAAAATATGGATATTAACATGACACAGACTGTGAAAATGAAAATCCACTTCTGCCGTGTGAAATCTACATTAATATCATAGTCAGTAGAATATGATAAATGGGTGCTGTTTCATTTACCTTTCTGTGTATGTTTTATTCCCACTGCTGATAACAGAAATTGCACATGTAGATCCAGAGAAGGATATACAGGAAATTTTACTAACTAGGTTATGCTACCTCTTCTCTTTTGGAGGAACTTTTTAGATTCAAGTTGCCCCTCATCACACCCATCTTGAGTTGTAGACCAAGATGCACGTGTCCATCAAAGGAGCTTTAATGATAAGGCAGCATTACAACAGCTGCATTCCCTGTCCCGCTGTTAGGTGCCCTTCAGGTCAGTTGCGATCTCCAACCTCTGTTTGACCACAAGTCTCACAGTGAAACCGTGCCAAGGCGAAAGAGGACACAGCTACGTGGCTGTGCTCACTCTGCGCCACAGCCTCCTGGGGCCTCAGCTGGTGTGGGCATGCGGCTGTGCTTCAGATCCAGTAAGCTTAGTCCCAGCAACTCCCTCGTGATATTTGCAGGAGCTTTTGTGCCAGATTAGCTCCAGTGCCCGTCTTATGATGCCCCACAAAGGGTACTGTGCTTGATCTGCGCAAGAGGAACAGCTGGTCTGACAGCCACAAGCTGGCCATCCTTGCTGTGTGCTTTGCAGAAGCTCTCGTTAAAGCAACAGAGAGTAATGGGACTGAAGCACTACAGTGTGAAGCTTCTGTTACAATATATACTTCTAGAAATACAAAAGGAGAATAACATTATAATCCCATGCCATATCGTATTATTTTTATTTCTCCTTTCTTGTTATTGGATTGTATAAAATAGTACAGAGCTTTTTACAGGTTACCACCACATTACACAATTAAAATAATTTCAGTGTTAGAAGGACATAGAGATAAAACATTTTATTTTTGCATAATTAACCAGTGTTCTGTGGAGGATGTTAAATCTATCAGGGATCATTGTCCACCCAAAATTTAGCTAGATCTTGGGCATTTCTTGCACAGCACAGCATACAGTAAGATTAACCAAGCAGACACCTGACCTAAAAACAAGGCCTTACTTTCTTGTCTCCAAATCCATGAACTCTTGTTGAAGGCAGAGACTAGGACAGGCGCTCGAGTTTGCTTTTGCATTCTCTTCTGTGGAACAGTTTTACCCTGACTTCAGTTCTTCAGAGTATCTTAGTAGACCGATTGTTTTCAGCAGCCTTTCTTATCTGAATAGCAATTATTTCTGTGAATAAGCATTTGTAGTGTTGATCTCTTAATCGGTACGGTGCTTGCCAAGTGTTAATAATGCACAGCGTGTCTGACATGAAGTTATGCTGGCATTTGCCCTCAGCTGCATTATAAAGCTCCTCCTCTGCAAGTAGGCAAGACAATATGCTGGTTTCTTTGACGTGGTTTACCCTTCTTAGCTTTTTACAGTTTTCTAAAGTGATGCTTAATCTTAACAAATATTACCTGAAACCTTCCCTAAATTGGAAGGATCCCTTCAAGAAGGTAATCCGTGGGGAAAAACAAAACTTCCCTTTGGCTTTTTGCTGCACTTTCTAGGAGCCATGTTACTTCACTGTTCAATTTTTGTTGATTCTCTGATTAGTTTGGCTGGATGGAGATTCTGAATCAATGTGATCTGTGAAAAACAGCAGCTCCAACTCCAAATTGAAAGTTTCTGGTTTGCACTCATGTTTGCACTCATGCTGGCTGCTTGGCTTCCACTTTCAGTATTGCCCATGGCAGAATTATGTCACTCAGGGTTTGTCAGTAAATAAATGGGATGATCAATAGTCCTAGTCATAGCTTTTATAATTATATCATGCATCATTTAGGAGTACAGACAGTTCAGGTCTCTCGAATGGATGCATTTGGGCCATTCTGTTCAGCCATACGTTAAAGGTATTATGTGAACTTTCAGTGAAAGAACCTAGTAAATCCAGATCTTTCAGAATATATTAAGAATGGACTGTACAGCGTGTGTGATTGAGGATAGTGTGAAATGTTGCTGCTCCTGCTGTGATAAGAATAGCAAAATCTGACCCATTAAAGTATGAAGCTTGGGTTTTTTTTGCCTGTACTGAAAAAAAAATGAGTCTCTTGTTTCTTCCTTTCTACCTCGAGGGTTGTGTTTTTATATTCTCAGTTAGTTTGACTTAGCTTTGATTTACTCACAAGAGAAATTGCTAGTGATCTTGCTTTGATTTTTCTTCCCCTTTATTTGTAGTAGCATTGATTTTTACATTTTTTATTCAAAGACAAGTCGAATTCCCTGAAGAGTGCTGAGAGAAAAGGTGACTAAAATTCTGCCATCTGGATATTTTGAATTCCTTGTGTAACATATCACTGTGCCTTGGAGCAAATATGAAAACCACGATTATTAGTTATAGTGTTTCATGAGGCATTGAATGAAAGATTAGATCAGATTAAAAAGCTAACAATTTATTAAAGACAAAGACAAATATCTTGGTTTTCTCTACCAATTAAGAACCAATAAGATGATGATTTTTACTACTGTCAACTTACAGTGCTACGTTTTGCTTGCATAGCTGTTCTTACTTTTTCAGAGAGTTTGGTTAACTATCTCTTGAGAACCACTTGGATGAAGTTCATAAAGCACCAGGACCCACAGACCACAAGTTAGAAAAATTTAGTTAGTTGAGCTAAAACTAACACAAATGATAACATAACATGGAGTTTAGAGTTCAGTAATTTTTCTTGTGAGATAGAAGAGAACATGGCATGATATTCATAACATCATAATAAATCTTATAATGTTTTCTGGGGAGTAATTTAAGATCATTTAAGGCTGTGGTTTCTTATCCAGCCTACCTCTGTTTGTGTAGTTATCTTTGGAGACTAATAAACTCTTCCATGTTCTCACAGATGAGTTCTTTATTAGTTTGCAAGGTGGGATGATAGAAATCTCAAATATTTTATTACATTGTTTTTGAGCTAAAGAGACTGTGTTCATTGACCTGTTAGAACATAAAGAACTGGCATAAAGTTTTCTGTTGGATTTGCTGGAATTTTGCTGTTAACACACTCATAATTCTTGCTTTTTATTTTAAAGGAAGTCTGTATTTTCAGTCTGAGCTGTTTTTATCGCGCAGTAAGACAGTAAGCTGCTTTTCCTTTCAACATACAATAAAGCATGGGGAGTTAAACTGTGCTTTTCATCAGGGATTGTCAAGTACTGTTGCATGCAAAACAGCTTTAAAGCTTAGAGTCTTTATTATGGAAAAATGTAATTTTACTCAAAAACTTGTATTGTATGGAGCTTTTAACATTTATGCGCTTCTGTGTTTCTGTGACATTCTGTACCACAAACATTTATACAATTATCCAGAAACGTATGTGACTTACTTAAAGATTGAAATCTCACCTAAACATTTGACTAGTCCTGTCTTTACAATTGGTTTAGTAAGTATCATTGGGATGTAATAACTAAAAAAACAAAAGTTAAAGAAATAAATCTATTTAAGGATGAGCATTTCGTTAACTATGAAATTCCCTGCTATAGTTTCTTTGCATATATAAGTGAAAATTATAGCAGGTTTCAGTGCTGGCTTGCTAAGATTGTTCCTATTTGAATCTAAGATGACCAAGCAGGATACAGCAGTACATCTAGAGTTTGGGCCAGCTTGCTTCTCTGTTTTGTGCTTCATGGACGTCTCACGGTGCCAACACAGTTTAGGGACAGCTATATGACAGCACAAATGGAACTTCCCAGTTTAAGTGCAATTTATAATATATATAAGTATATATACAAAGTAATGACTGTTAAGTGTCAAGCAAGTATAAATTTCAGTGGAAAAGAATGGTGAATGTCGCGGAACTGTTCACACTGTTGGGCAAAAGCGGGTGCGTGTGTGTGGATGGCCGGCTCTAGCGGGGCCAGCTCTGGGCACAGAGGCCGGTCAGTGTCGGGGGCGCCTGCGGCTGTGTCCTGCTCTGCCTGCAGCGCCGCCAGGGGAAGGGGAGCCCTGCCAGCCGCTCAGCGGGCGGCCTTGGGGCGACGGGAGCAGCCAGCCCGGCTCTGGGCTTGTTCCCTCCGCTGACGCCCTGCCGAGCCCTCCCCGCTGCAGCGCCGGGGCCCTGCACTGTGTTCCGCTCCGCACGTGCTGCGCTCGCAGCAAGCCCTGGGCTGGTGCTGGCTCTGTCCGGGAAACGCGATGGTGAATGGCAACACATCTGCTATTAGCGCGTAGCTTAGGTCAGCACAACAATTCTTACAAAGTTTATAGCTCAATCTCTTTTTCCTGTTTCTCTTGTTTCTAGAAAACACACATAGGCATATAAGGTAAGAAAGGATGATTAAAGCTGAGCGTAACTTGAGAGTCAGAATCCCATCAGAGACCAGTTTAATCATCAGAGCTGTCTGAATATTGTTTTCTTGTGTGTTTTTCTTTTCTGACTTCCCTCTGCACAGCAAGACCGAGCTCCTTTTAGTGCTTGTGGCTCTTGTTGAGAAAGCTCATCATCCTGTTAAGGGTGGCGTGGGTCCCCTCCAGGAACCAAAGGTGAGAATTGTGGAGTCCTATTAGTGACAAGGTTCTGCTCACACTTTGTTGTCCTTCTTTCTCTATCCAAAGCACAGATCATACTTGGTCTGTGGCACGGGACTATATTACGCCTGTCCTTAGTGGAGGTCCATAGAAGACAGACAGACTTGCATATAGTCTTCATTTTCTGTGTAGGAGCCGCTCTCCAATCTACACAG
>JAUBNY010000194.1:838740-854828 GCA_032275445.1 Crypturellus soui
CTGAGATACTGAACAGGAAAATGCTTTAATAAAAGTCAAAATGACACAGAGTTCAGAGAGTGCAAACAGAACATAAAGCCCATAGTGCAATGCCCTTATAATGTAACTGAACTGTAAGCCTCGTGCTTATGGTCAACAGCAGAAGAGGGTCCAGAGGACCGCTCTGATTGACATGTCCCGGAACCAAAGTTTTCCAGAGCTGCAAGATTTGCACGTGTCAAGAGAAGTCCTTCTGAAAGGCTGGGTCTGGCCTGGGGCAAGCATCTGCAATGACATATCCTACTGCCTCGTGGGCACTGTGTTCAAACGCCTGTCCACAGACCTTACTGTGTTGGAGACAGTCCTCCTCCTTCATCACCAGGTCAAACTCAGGTAGCCTGCTGTTATTAATCTGTGTTAAGTATAGTTTGCAGTGCAGCCTCCAGCTCTTTCCATTTGCAAGGCCCTTCAGTGCCTCAAGTCTTTATGTTTATACTTTCAGAAAAGGTATCCATGACCTACAAATAAAATATTATTTTTCTCTATGAGAAAAAAAAGAGAGAGAAAGCATGAGGGAAGTTTCTTCTCCTTGACTTGGTTAAAAGGAAACTGCAATTCCATAGATTAAAAAAAAAAAAAAAAGATGGATTATTGGTTACTTGGATATCTAGTCTGAAGAAGTCAGTGTCCTCTACTATTTGTGGCCACGGTGACAACAGAAAATAGAAAGTTCTAAGAGATGATGAAGCAGTAGGATTACCCGGTTAAGGTAGAAGGGAGCTACTGATTTGCAAGAGGAAAAATGGAAAACCTTATTGGCCTAGAAATCTGGTTGAGTGCTCAGAGTTTTTGCTTCATGGGGCAATCTCGTGCATTATTACACAATAACAGACTAAGATTAAGGCCAAGATAAACATAATCTTAAACTAAATGCTACAGCATGCAGCCATTACAGTTGTTTGTGTTTCTCTCTCAGCAGCTGGAAACAGGATCTTTTGGACAAAGAGTGTTCTGGACTTGAGATTGCCCCAGTGGTACTGGGCACTGTCTGGGCTTCCTTTGAAAGAGCTCTAGGAGTAATACCAGGGAGAACAGAAAATGTGATGTTCCCCCTAGTATGGGTGATCAGTCTTGGGTGGCACTAATCCCTTTTCTACCTGCATGCAAAAGTGAGAGCCATAACAAAGCACTGGTGACATTTGTATCTTTGCCCCAGGTTAGATCACACACACACATCCAGGAACGGGAGCAGGAGAAAGGCAGCAGAAGCCCATCTACCCTTAACCAAAGTTGGGGACCAAAATTCAGCACTTGCAAAAATTCCAGGTTACAGTATTGCATACAACCCTAGAGAGGGCTTAGTTTATGGCTTAGTGTAGCCACAATTTCTGTGGCTGCAGTAGATTGTTCTGTCTAATCCAGAAGTTGCTCTGAGCTGTTTAATAGAATTAATTTTATAGGTTCTCACAGTTATGTATTTTTTTGTAAAGGGCTTCTTTACCTTTGGAGGGGAGTCATTATTTTCTTTAAATTCTTGAATGAAAGATATAATCCTCCATACAGTGCTTTTTACTGTGAAAGGCTCAAATAGATTCTTTGAAAATTTATTTATTTTTAAAATACCTTCAGGTTGTGCACAGATATGGTCTCCTATGGCACAGGAGAAAATTATTATGGTTGAGTTAGAATCTTTTGCAGGAGGGAGACTATTGGAAAAAAATTCCTTCCTAAGAAATGCAAGACAAATGGAATGAAAATAAAATATTTAATAGTAGGGTTGTAAGATTATATTATTTTATTATTTTATTGTTATTGGTGAACCTAGGCTATTGGTGAACCTAGAAAAATACTGCTTCTGTTTAGAAATGTATTGAAATTAAATGGAAATCAAATTTGGATGACACAAAACTTTCCAGATCTGACAAATTTAAGGGATGTTTTTATCACTTCCATTTTGCATTTGCAAAGACAGTAAGCTTGCAAGAGCAAGCTTTTTACACATAAACCTGATTCCTATGTCCAGATGCTTGAAATTGGAATTGACTTATATCAGTGGTTGGTGGTCCATGTTGAATGTGTAAAATTAATTGATGTATTTTTTCCCCTTTTCTGTCTCAATTTGTATAAATCCACCAGATTTCTTTGAAGGAACTTTCCTAGCAAGAAATTGACTCTCACTTACAGGTTTGTATGAGTGCCTTGTGGAAGTATTAAGCTGTTAAGAGGGATTTTATACACTGCAGAAAAAGCGTGAATGACACGGAGTGTATCAGGATTCGACTATATCACATTCTCCACCTGTCCTTAGTTTCTTTGATAATTTTTTCATGAAACAGTGATCAATTTTGGCAGTGAGACTCAGTGAAGAGGCCTTCTCATGTTCCTAACTTTCCTTTGCCTGAAGGTGAGTAAAAGATGCAGGAATCTCAATTGCAAGACCCTCAAAACACTTTTTCTGTTGATAGAGAAAAAGAAAAAAATACCATTCTTTTCTCTTGTAGAGATATTTTGTAGAGACAGCATGATGAGTAGGTAACTTATACCTCCACGTCTGAGTCACACCAGGCATTTGCCTAACTCTCCAGTCCATAAAGGCGCCATTATTTCAACAGTCAGATGAAGTAGGATGCCTTAGAAAACACTGGTGCTATTAACCCGTCACCCGAAAGTAGTTTCTTACATCCAGAAGAAAGATTTACTTTATTGGATCTCACAATGCATATTCACTCTTCAGAGAACTGCATTTAGAAATTCAGATTTAATGCTTCGCAGAAAAATCTATATATCTCTTGACAGCACTGCCAGCTTACCTGTGGGACTGACCTTCACAGTCTGGCTTGGATGATATTGTATTACAGTATACTCTAGTATACAGCTAAAATTGGGAAGAAAAATGCAGCCATGTAATGTCCTGTAAAAATAATAAAACCTAGAAAATATTCTGCATAAACACTGATCTCTTTTTCTTGGTGTTAACATAGTTTTAGCTCTATGATTTATTCAAATAGTTTATTGGGAAAGAAGAGCTTGTCTCCTTAACCACTGGAGTGTTAAGGAATTCACCACTTGCTTGCAAGAACTTCATCTGCAGGTTGTATTGTAGTTGTACTGTATTTTGCCTAAGTATGGTACATTTTTCAATAGATTTAACCAATTGATTGAGGCTGTGCCCTGGGGCAAGCTTGGACGTGTTTTGAGATATTTGCATTCCTTTTGTGGATGTGTAAAATACAGCACGTCGGAAACACTGAGTTGGTAGATGTTCGGAGATTCAGTGTACGCTTTTATTATTCCGGCCTGCAGATGTGTTGTGGGAGGGGAAAGGTTATGTGCTCAGCACCTTGCAACTCAGTTTCCATAAAATGAAGCACAAATCTATTTGAGTTCTATAAAATGACAGTCTGTAGTTAAAATATTTCCCTTATACTATCTATAATTGGCTCTTTTCTCTTTTACTTTATTAATGTGAGTATGAATTAATATTCATGTCATATGCCATTACTCTCAGTTCATGCCCAAGAATCTTACAGCACGCTCCTGTGTTCTACTGTCTGCTTACATTTATGTTATTTGGAAGGAAAGCATAGTAGTCCTGAGTACACTTAGTATCAGAACTCTTTTACTCAGTATCAGTATGCTCTTTTACTCTGGTGTGTAAAATCCCTCTAAGAGCTTAACACTTCCACCAGTCTGTAGGGCACTAATACATACCTATCAACTGATGTCCACTCCAAAATTAGACAAGGAAAAAAAAACAGTGTAACTTCTTGTCTCCAGAAAGTTAATAGATGAGAACAGAGACAAAATGGGTTTAGAGAAATTTTAGGATTATATAGAGTATGTACTACAGAAAGGGTACAGAAAGAGTTTCTTCTCAAAACTGGAAAGAGTAAATCCTTGCTGGATTTCTTGGACTTTTGTCTCTTGAAGAGACTTGCTGAAGAATTGCATCCTGGAAAGTGTACATTTTCTGAAACACAGGTGATCAACTAGATGTTAACCCAAAAGATTTTTAAATACCTTTCAATACCTTTCAATACCTTCTTGAGGTAATTTAACAGTCATTAACCTACTACAAAAAGAATACCTTTCTGCAGAACTTCAGCTATTCTAGGAAATCTGCCTGTTTATCTGCATTTTAAATGTGATTTTTTTACCCTTTTTCTCCGTTGAGAAAAACACAGTGGATGATGCTTTGGTATTTTCAAAATCTTAGAATTCTGAGAAGAAGGTATCCGTGACTTTTGGGCACATTGTTGTATTTCTGTTGTTTTGAAGGGATTTGAAAGGGATGTACAGGTGAGGGTCCCTCCTCTTGAGCACAGTGCTAGCTGGGCTCTTTATCCATTTTGGAGATGGCCCAGTGCCCCCAGTATAGCCGAGGCAGCTGGAGGGTGGTTGGGAAGCTGGTGGAGGGTTCCAGGCAGGATGTACCGGTGCTTGTCCACGTCCTTGTCTCTCCTCAGGCAGTGTGCAGGCCCTTGGTGGCCGGTGCAGGCCAGCAGCCTCTCTGTGACCAGAGGCGCCCCCGTCACATGCGGTGGTGATCCGGGCTCGGCATGCCTTTCATTAGACAAGTGTAACTGCGTAGTCTCCCTCTGAAAGGACAGGAGCTTAAGGAAACTTGGAGATCCAGGCAAGCCGAAGCCGTTGTAGAACTGAGACTTTGTTTGCCTTATGAAGGGCTGGCCCAGGGCCCATCGCTGTTACTGGAAGTCTGAGTATTGGTTCTGCTCTTGTTCCTTGTGGGTGTCTTTTTGGTCGGAAGCCTAACTGACACCAGGCCAGCATGTTTTATTAGCCAAATCACAGAGGCAACAAAAATAAACGTAAAGATTTCATGTTGTGGCAGGTTTTTTGTTTCTAATTAAAATGTTTAGTCTTCAGAAATTTCCTTGTTTGTGTTCCATAGCCGTACTGCCGAGGGAGAAATGAGGGGTCTTTATGAAGGAATGGACAAATTCATTTTAGCTAACGGATTCTGAGAAGTGGAGCACATGATTTTTTGGTCTGTCTCTGAGAGCAACTCGGCTAGTGTTTTGGACAGCTAAGTGTCTGAGTATCAGGCCCTGGAAAAAAAATGTTACAGAATATTAGAAGTGGCAGGGATGGAAGCAAGCTTTACTGGAAACATTGGCTAAGCTTACGTTGTAATTGCTCTGCTGAACCAGTAAACAGCTGCTGATCCTGTGATCTTTCTGCTGAAAAAACAAGCACTTGTTGTAGTTATTTTTCATATGTATGTTGTTGTTTGTATGGTATTTCAAGTGTCCTGCTTGGTATTTATATTATTAGCTCAGTGTGTTACGTTACAATAAATGTGTTTACTTATTGCAGAAGTACTGACCCTTGAAACATCTGCTTCTCAGCTGAACATCCACGGCTCAGTGGGTGTGGGTAGCTTCTGTTAGCCACTCTTTCATAATATTTTTCAGTCTTTGGCAAGCATTTTGAGTCAGATTCCGACCTCAAATGCACTTGTGTACAATGGGAATAGCTGCACTCAAGTCAACAGAATTCTTCTAGTTTTATGTCAGTGTTAGCTGAGGTCAGAATATGTCTCAGTGAGTGGGCCAGAATCCTCTCTAATTTTTGCCTGGCCGGGTTCTTTAAGTGAAAAACATAAATTCTAGTGGCTTCAGACTGATGCCAAACTAGCTCTTGCTCTTCTAAAAACTGAAGATAGTAAGCAATATGGCAAAAGGTTATTCAAACCTCTACAAGGAAAAATGTGTTTGGTGCCTATAAGTGTCAGTTCAAGAGCCAAAATAGCAGTCCAAAGAGCTTTAGAAGAGCAATTGCTGGTTGGAGCCCCTACAAAGCACTGGACCATAGAGGAATGGTTCAGAAGCTTCATTGGGAAAGGAAAAGGGAACTCTAATTACCTCATATTGAAAAGAGTTTGGAGACACCCGTTATCTTTCCTCGAGCCCTGCTGTGGGGAGAAGATTTTGCTCAAATCTCTGCATTGTCACTGACATGAAGAAACAATCATGTTGAAGAGTTTTGGAGTCTTAGCAAAAAAATCATCACGCTAGCTGTCCACTCTCCCTTTCCACCATCCCAGGCACATTTTCTGTGGCCTGTTGTTCATGCCCACTTGGCCGTTCATGTCGTCAGTTCTTGGCAATCCACCCGAGGCGATCGTGCTTCACAGCCATGCAGGGAACATCCCCTTCCCCGAGCAACCCTCTCTCCAAGAGCACTATTGCGTCTTCTCACCCTGGCCCTCGTGAAGAGAGCAAAGATCCTCAGAAGCTCAGGAAACACTACTTTTGCAGTCAAGATACTTTCCTGGTATTAGATGTGATTAGATGTGATTAAAATGTTATGTCATCTTCTGTAACTCATCCCAGAGCATAAGCTTTACCACGTGCTTAACTCTATGCAGCAAAAGAAAGAATGGGACGGTGTTTTTCTTTAGTGATCCACTAGTCTTGCAAGCAGCTAGGAAACAGTGCCATGTGGTATACAAAAAGAAATTACTCCAGCTAACTGAGGTCACATAGTTTGATATCAACTGGGATTTCTAGAGTGGCAAAAGTCCCAAAGTGAAAATGTGGTAACAGTTTTATTTGCACAGCATCCCGTAGAGACTCACACTGCCCCTTACAAGCAAGATAATTGAATAATCCTTTCCTGTAACTGGCTGCTCTTACGGATATGGACCTAGTAATCAATGCAATAAAAATATATATTAAAATTAGTTTGTAAGATGAGACATAGCTTAAACAATATTGGTGAAATGTTTTAGAAAACAAGGCTTACTCTGAAATATAAAATAGAAAAATGTATTGCAAAAACTACTCAGCAACATACCCATGGAAAAAAATAATAGAGCAATTCTATATTTCTGTTCTTTGCTTTATCACTACCAAACTGCTCATTTCTCAAATGTATTTTATTACCTTTTAAAATGGATTAAACTGTTATATTTGCTAGCATGCAGATTTCACATTGACAATACTGTTTCCACGAATTGAATGGACTCTCTTAAAGAGCTTCAGCATGCACCCCATGTTTACAGTAGATAGCGGATAGTCAAATGCAAATGCAGCGCAAGTTGGCCTGCAGAATACATGTCAACTTCTTGATACGGTTAACCTTACATATAACCATAGTCAGACCCTGAATGAAGCCCAGTTATGTATGAAAAGTCCTCAGCTTTCTCTGAAGCTTTTTTTTTCTTTGCAAGACAGGTTTGATATTCCTGTATGGTATTGTTTGGTATGCTTCCTTGTGTAAAGAAGGAAAACTCCCAATAAAGCTATTCCAGTGTCGGTGATGTCCTGTAGAAACTGTTGGTTGAGCATGGATAATACAGGAACAGCTGGTATAGCCCCACACTAAGTCAGTAAGCTGTGGAAATACAAAACTGCCAGTCCTGAAATTAGAAACAGGTGGCAAAAAATTCACTTGGAGACTTGGCATCTGTAAGTAATCGGTTACTGTAAGATACTTGGTCAGACACAAATTAACTTCATTGCTGACTGCATTTTCAATAACTAAGGAAGATGGCAGCTGTGTTTAATTAGAATCACAATACATAGAAAACCTTTGAAACTACTTCATTTTCTTCTTGCTTGTTTTGGGTATAGAGTGCTTTAGCGTTTTGCCTTTTTACTTCTCCCCGTCCCCATAGTATTTTGATTGAGAAATATATTTTACATGTTTTACAACAGTCACAGTAGAGCAAATGGATAACAATGCATCTGAGATCAAGTCTCTTTCTCAGAGCTTTCGAACTGTTTCCCATCATTTCTACACCACTTCCCGCTTTAAAAAATGTAAATAAATAAGCAAACACAGGACATCTGCATTTGATTCAGGGGAGATTTTATTTCAAATAGGGAAATGCAACAGTTATTTTGACTAGAACTGAGCTATGTTAATGGGAGATGTTGTGTTCTTGACCTTTCTCCTTTCTTGTAAGTGCGCCCTTCCCCCACAAATAATATCCAGCTAACTGAAAATGTAGATGCCTGTCACTAACCCTGAAGGTGGTTTTCCCAGCAAAGATAGGGAATTTCAGAGTAGGAAGGGTGTCTGTAAGGGGTAATTTGACATGATTAACTTGTGAGCTAAATAGAAGTTTAGAAATCTTTCTAAAGTATCTGAAAGAAATTATTATTGTATAGTAAGCCAGCATACTTGAAACATCTCCAGTACACAAAGGAAAGAAGCTTCGTTGGGGATGACCTGGAATATTCAGGTTTAAAGGTTTTAGAGATAGCCAGGGGAAAAAAAAAAGAGGTTTGGTCCATGGAAGGAAACCAAGTAACATTAGAATCACTGAATTGCAGAATCACAGAATGGTTGAGGTTGGAAGAGTCCTCTAGAGACCATCTAGTCCAACTCTCCTGCTCAAGCAGGGGCTCCTAGAGTATGGATTGCATCCAGACAGGTTTTGAACATCTCTGAAGAAGGAGACTCCACAGCCTCTCTGGGCAGCCTGTGCTAGGGCTCCGTCACACTAACAGAAAAGAAGTTCTTCCTCATATGGAGATGGAACTCCCTGTGTTTCAATTTGTACCCACTACCCCTTATTCTGTCACTGGCCACCAGTGAGAGGAGTTTGGTCCCATCTTCTTCACATTCTCCCCTCAGGTACATGTTTGTACATTTGAACATGTTGATAAGATCCCCTTTCCATCTTCTTCCAGACTAAACAGACCTAGCTCACTTGGTCTTTCTGCATAAGATAGATGTTTGAGTCCTTTAATCGTCTTTGTCGCCTTATGCTGGACCCTCTCTAGAAGCTCCACGTCCTTCTTGTACTGGGCAGCCCAGAAGTGCACCCAACCCTCCAGGTGCAGCCTCAGCAGAGCTGAGTGGAGGGGGAGGATCACCTCCCTTGACCTGAGGCCAGGTCAGAGCCAGAGCAAACGTTCGAACTGCAGTACTCACGGGGATGTAAGAATAGGCAAGATCACTCCTCTGCTTAATGCCGAATAAAGAATATACACTGAGGAGGAGGCAGCAGCACTTGTTTGCAAAAATGTCAGCCTGTTACAGCTGAATTCAGCTCTGTTTTCCAAGTCTGGACGTTTCAGGCAGAATCCAGCCTCCAGCAAGACCCCATGCCGTAAGGGTAGCAAAACTCATATGACAACAAGTCCACTGAAGTCACTTGAGCTTTAGGATGTCACACAAGCTGACAAACTTTGTCCCAGAAGGTGCAATTATAATTCTAGCTCTTGAACTGTATGTGCACAGTGCTATCATAAGAAAGAAACTGAGCTTACTAATGAGATGAACTAGAAGATCAAGAGATGACTGATAGATGCTGGGACATTTTTTCAGAAGACATGAAGTTCAGAAAGGGCCAAAAGGTCGTCTTCAAAAAAAAATTAGGCCTCTTCAAGATGCTTGAGTAAGGCATTAGCAAAATGTGAAATGCTCAGTCACGTTTAACAACGCTGGCCAAAGACTTTGGTAGTACAAAACATTCATAAATTCATGCTTCAAGAGATGTTGCCTCATGGGCCCTCTTCCCAGCCTGCTTGCCATTGCAAAGATCATTATCCTCTTTCTGGCAACAGAATAATAGTCCTGTGGCAACTGCAGCAGTTGCTTACATGGAACAGTAAATAGCAGATAAATATTTAATATGAATTTAAATTTTAAAATGTGGTTAAGTAGCCAGAAATATAGAAAGTAGTACCGCGTTACTAACTAGCTCTCTGCAGACCACTGGAAAGTACTCTCTCATTTACTGAAATGCACAGCGTATGGCTTCCCAAACATTTTGTGAGATTAACATTTTCTTGGATATATGGTGCATCTTGTAGCAGTGGTTTGCTAGAGCTGTATGTTCTTCTGACTTTCTAAGGCCTTTTGTGTGGGAGGCAAAAGGTGAACCCACTCCATGACTAGGAGCTTTTTGGTGTTGCTGCTGCATGTTAGTTTTGAGCAATAAATCTTCTTTCCCCTGGAATCTAGCCATTCCACCAAAGTGAATGTATATGGTCTTTTCATTCCTGTTCCTGCGTGTGTGCTAACCAGTCACAATTTTACCACTGGATTGGCTGAGGCTTGGATGTTTTTTCTAAGCAGTTTATGACATGTTTAATCATGGAACAATAACTAACAAATAATAATAATTGCATAGGCGGTTCTATGAACAGTCCATTGTCCAAATGTCTGGAGAGTACCAAATAAGCCCAAATATTCATAATGAAGCATATTTCAGATATTAAGCTCAGGTGTCAAAAGTCCTAATTTTAAAATTTAAAAAACAGGAATTAGGTTATTTTTCTGAGACTGAAAAAATACTGTTGCAAGAGAGAGTTCAAGCCTGTGCTGTTGTTTATCAGAGTGATTTTCTGATTCTGTGCAGAGATCTGTGCATTCCTACACTCCCCTCTGTTGTTTCATCCTCCTGACAGCCCCATCTTCTCTGACAAGCCTGTTCAGAGCATAACATCTAATTTCAGGCAATCAGGTTGGGAAGAGGCAGCAGGCAAGCGGGGCAAAGCCTGTGTCTGAGGCTGGGAAGCAATATGTGCGCAGCAGCTACCGGCTGCCAGGGCAGCATCACTCCTTCGTCTCTGCCCTCCTCCTCTTTCTCCTGTTCTCTGTCATCCTGGGTGAACAAAAGGGATCCGAGGTGCGGGCTGATCTGAAGAGTCAGGGAAGCTGGGAAAAGGGGAGGCAAAGGCCTGGGTAGGGCTGCAAAGTGCTGGTTTAGTGAACTGGGAGAAATGCCCCACAGGCGGGTTTTCTCATATATGGCTATAGCTGGAATGCTATAGCTGGCTCTCATTAGACAGTGGTGGAGACAAGAGCTTCATTATATGCTGAAGGGGTGTCTAGTGCAGGGCACTCAGTGAGGTAAAAGGGGCATATGCAACTGTAATGGGAGAGAGGCAGGCACAAAAATGGAGAAGTGGGGTTCAAGTTGCAAAAATTCGAGTACCAGTGCTTTACAAATCTCAAAGAAATTGCTCGAGCTGTTTGTGAAATCACTGGCATTTAAAGCTTAAGCTGCAAAACAATCTATTGGCATCCTCAGGTTTCCTGTAGAGAAGCCATACAAATGACATGGAAAGTTTTCTTCCACAGAAGGAAAAAATATCTGTCATTGTAGGCAGCTTTCAGTCTTCTAATTTCAGCCAAACTGCGGGGGATAATAAAGAGATTTGCTGCTTTTTCCCTTCTTGGTGCATTTATATGAGAGGAGGAGGAGGAGGTTGCATCTTTTATTATTTTTCTTTCCTTCAGGACTAGGCAAGGAGACTTTCACCCCTTTTTATAAACAGAGAGTACTAGACAGTGTTTAGAATCTGCTTAGGTAAGTCATGTATAAGTAAACAAACATAATGGGGAAAATCTGCAGCTTTTGGCATCAGCAGGTAGAACAAGAGGTTATTTTCGGGCACAAGAAGAAGTTGTGATTTTTTTTTTTTTGTCTTACCATTAATGAAAAAGAGGGAAAATGGTCACCAGCAGCTCTGCAATAATGTGTAGCTAAACAAGACTCATATGAAAGGCTCTGGTTCATGCAAGTGTCAGTGGTTTTCCTGCTCATTTGGTGTGCCCAAATACACCAAACTATGCAAAGCTGCCACATGAATGACATAAAACCAGAAAATTCAGATGTGATACATGGGCTGTGTAATTAGGTTTAGTCTTTGAAACCAGTTAGTATTCATTGTCAACATCGATTAAATATAATGTTTAACAGACTTTTTCTCCAAAATTTGTTTAAGGTACACATGTAATAAAGGTCTTGAGCAATGTCAATGCTGTCATGACAATCTTGTAGATTTCTAATTTCTAGGTGGAATTAAAGTCTTGTGTTACGTTCTTACTCTTAACAATGAAATAGCAATACCAAAGACCATGCATGGGTCTGGGGGTTATCTGAAAATGAGGAACCAAAAGAAAAAATACTCGTATTTCTTTCTTTACAATAAGTGTGTGTCTGAAACCCTGCTTCTCTCTGGGTCTTAGCTGTTTGATTTATGGCTGCAGAAGAGAATTGAATTGCTGCAGGGTCCACAACCTACAATGCTCTTCTGAGGGTAGCACCTGCAATTGTTCTTTGCATGAAATGAGAAAAAAAAAAAGCTCAGTTTGTCTCCTTAGCCATGTGGGTGTCTTGCGTTCACATAGTATTGCAATGGTCAAGGCACTCGCTCAGGAAGTGAGAGAGAGTTCCAGGCTTTGCTTACCCTGAAGGAGGTCCTCCATCTCCTAGGAAGAGGTCCTGCTTTTGAAGTTGTGCCAAAAATATCGAAGACTAACTGGAGCAAAAGAGAATAAGCAGGAAGGACATTGCCTCTGTAGTTCAATAAATAAACAGAGTTATGGGGAGCTGTGAGTTTCAGTCTCTTCACAGAAAAGAGACTGTCTGCCACTTCCTGAGCAAACGCACTGAATTTAGGTCATTAAATCCATGGGAAATGTCACTAACCCTGTTTTAAGAAGAAAAGAATAACACAGAGACAGGTTTGTCAGTGTGGTCATGCGATTTCTGAAGTTGGAAAGTGGGAGCAAATGAGCTGCTCATTTGGGGCAGAAAGGTGGCCAAGCCAACTCTTTAGTCAGATACAGAGCTGGGATCTGCCGAGCTAGTTTGCTGACTGAGCATGCTGCTTCCTGTACGGGATCTGCTACCAGACAGTCCCTACTTTACATTTATATGAAAATAACATATACCAGAGCTGTTGACTATAGGGGTTTGGAAGTGATGAGCCTATGGGATGTCCTGTACCTATGCAGTTACACAGTGTAAGGTTAATAGCTGCTTGTTGAGGACACCTAGATATCCTGCTAAGCAGTCAGGCGTTGAATTATAGATCTGTTATGAACAACTATTTCTCTTCATGAATAAATGAGGTTTACACATTGATGCAGACAGCAAGCATTCAGCAAGAAAACAGTTTCATTTAAGATGAACTCGGAAACAGAATGGAGCTGACAGCTCTGTAGAGGATGAGCAATAGTTCTAGGGACTGTTTAAGTCCCATTTAAGATCTGAAGACTGAAGACTTGCATGATGCAAGTGGTTTGGCAGTGTGGGTACAAGTGGTCCTGAGGCAGACTTACTACTTCTCTGCATAGAGCTGAATAGGAGCAAACCCAGAAGGATTATGATTATGTTCTTGAGAAATTTAAATGTGATTTCTAGTGTCATATTCCATTCAGAAAGCAGGTAAAATGTCTGCATTACATTCTTACAACAGTGAATGAAGTCAAGCTGTTACTGAATCAGTGCTCCATGTAAGAGGTTTGTTTCCAAACCCTTCTGCGGGTGCTGTGGCTCTGGTCGGGCTGTCAGCCAGTCTGTGGACTAAAACCTTGGCAGAAAGTAGCACTAGCATAGAAATGTAATAATGCTGTAAAAGATGTCTTTGCATACAACTGACTGGTGTTTTGCTGCCATTGAGTCTCAAGGGCAGAACATAGGGAATGAAAACTGACTGTTGGCCCAGTGCTTCTGTTGGAAAGGGAAAAAAATAGCATGTTGAGGTAGCATTAGTATGTGATTAGTGTGTGAAGAATGAAAAGAAATAAGAGGATGATTTTTCAAGTATACCTTATGGATATATTACCAATCTCTTTCTCAAAAAAACAGGCCACTTCCCAGACGACTTGTTATTCTCCCAATCTTTTCTGTACACCAAGTAATCCTATCTTTGATTAACAAGCCAGGAGAAGGTAAACATTCAGGTGCAGACGTGTCCAATAACTTATAAACACCCCTGTACTCACTCTTATTTCCAGACACTTTCCCCTCTTTTTGACTTTGAGTTTGCCTTCTTACCAGTGACAATAAAAGGAACTGAACAAAACTTGAGCAATCCCTTGTAGAGTCATCACTTCAGCTCTGCCAAAGCACTGGGCATTGGACAAATTCATCTAAGTTGATGAACTACCTGGCCTGAACTCAGTTCCATTTACCCAAAAAATCTCCCCAAAAAATTTAAGTACACTTGTATTTTATAAGAAATGCGCCTGACTATCATCTAGTGTGTTTTGCTTGATCTTTGTACATTACATAACGTCCCATGTTCCTCTTAGAAAGAACATAGGAACAGCAGACAGAGCTGTAAATTGGTCCTTTCCTAAATCTAGAATGAGGTCATTTAAGCTGACTCATCCATGCTCAGCTTCCAAGGCACTGTGGGCTTTGCAGTGCTGGAGTATCCATCTCTGTCTCCTGCTTCAGAAAACACACAGCTGAAAAGTAAAATTTGTAAAGCTGTTAATGCGTTTTCATGGGAATGTTGTGGTAACATTGGGATGTATACAATAATAAAAAAATATTCAAACTTTTTCTAGAACTTGTCTATCAGAATAACTGATCTACATATAAGTTGTGTTAAAAATGGATGTCAGCAATGCAATTTCCTCATTTTAGTCAGGCATAATGGAAGTACATATAAGCAGTGTCAAATGTAAGTATGTTAACAACGATATTTCTTTACTTCTAAATTCTAAAATCCTTTTATGGGAGTTGAGTCCTTCCAGGCCTGTTGTTTAGTTAGAAGTCGCAAAATTTGATGCCTTGTTGCAAAAATATGTGCTTGCTTCCCTTTATTCCTGATACAAGCACAATCTGTAGTCCCAGTTTTCTGGGGGTTTTTTGGCAGATCCGTCTATCCATCTATCGGGCAGTCCAATTAAGTATTTTCTGGATAATTTAATTGCTTTGACAAGTCTCAAGATTGATGCAATATTCTCTCTTCTGTTTCTGCAGTGTCTCTGCCAGTTTTCAAATGGATTAATTCTGTTCTGACGAGTGAAGAATGAGTTTCTATCATTTGTATCTCTAACAACTGGCATAATTCTTATTTTTGTGTGTGTGTTTCTTGATAAGTTTAATACAGCTTTTCTGTGACTAAATACATATCTGCAATAATACCTCCTTGATATATGATTTATTTATTTATTTGTACCCATACTGAATACAGCAATGCAGATTTTGTGCTGGAGTTTAAGAGCAGCCTAAATTCTAATTTCCTCCTATTAGTGTTAGAAACATGATGTTTTTCCCCAGCAGATCTCATAGTGATACTAAAGTGAGAATTTTGCCTAAAAAGGAGCTGAAGACATTTGGATCCATTTTAGTTTCAGTGATGAATTTATCTTTATTCGAAAATAGCTTGCTCCTTTGCAATAACAAAGAATCTAGAAGAAATAAACAATGGCATTTCAGTAATAAAATTGTAAATAGCTATTATCTAGCACATGTTGTCAGTAACACTGAATATGGTTTATGTTTTACAGAGGAAGCTACTGTCATTATCTGAACTTTATAAATAGCAAATTGAAGATGACCTAATGTGAAAAAATACTGTAAAAATGAAGTAACCCATAATACATTTTGGTTTCTTCCTTTTTAGAATCAGTCTCTACATCCATTATATTTATGCTATTTTGTTATATGTCTCTTAATGCTTCTGGATATTTGCAAGTTCCAACTTCTGTAATGATTGATCTTAAAAAGGACCATATTTTTTGGTAATGAGGTACTCAGTCAGGTCAGATTACCACTTTGGAGAATCTTAGCAAGAGATTAATACATTTCGTAATATTCTTCTGGGGAAAAGAAAACAAAAAAAAGGTACAGAAATAAGTGGACTGGGCAAATGTATGGGGAAATATGTGCTGGGCAGTACTCAGGAGTTGAGGACAAGGAGATACCAAAAAAAAAAAACTTCATTTATTTTACCTTGACTTCAGCACTTTTTGACTTCAGCAAGGCTTTTGACACCGTCTCCCCCAACATCCTCATAGGGAAGCTCAGGAGGGGTGGCCTGGACGAGTGGACAGTGAGGTGCGCTGAGGACTGGCAGGATGGCAGAGCCCAGAGGGTGGTGATAAATGGGGCCAAGTCTAGCTAGAGGCCTGTGGCCAGTGATGTCTCGCAACAAGACCAAGTACAGGGTCCTGTCCGTGTGGAGGAATAACCCCAGGCACCAGGACAGACTAGGGGTTGACCTGCAGGAAGGCAGGTCTGTGGAGAGGGATTTGGGAGTCCTGGTTGTCAACAAGTTACCCATGAGTCAGCAATGTGCCCCTATGGCCAAGAAGGCCAATGGGATCCTGGCTGCATGAGGAGGAGCATTGCCAGCAGGTCGAGGGAGGGGATCCTGCCC
>JAUBNY010000194.1:854928-874473 GCA_032275445.1 Crypturellus soui
GGCTGTGGAGTCTCCTTCTCTGGAGATCTTCAAACCCGCCTGGATGCCACCCTGTGCCACGTGCTCTGGGTGTCCCTACTGGAGCAGGGGGTTGGACTAGGTGGTCCCTAAAGGTCCCTTCCAACCTTAACCAATCTGTAATTCTGTGATTCATGTTCTTCTTTCAAAAATTTTTCCTTCTCATTTCTTGACCATTGCATCTCTACAGAAAAGGCCTCAAGAAAAAAGAAAAAAACACAATCAGCATAATTCAGTATGTTTGAAAAGCTAAGAAAAACAGTTCAAAGACATCTTGGGAGTTTTAGACTACTAACATTTCATATATTTCTGTCATTGCTCACCTGGGCATGTAACCCCGCCTCATAAAGCCAGTGAGACAGTGAGTACTGGGGCAAATCTTTTGTTTGAAAATGTCAATTTATCACTTTTACTTTTAGCAGGATATTTCATGAAAAGTCTGTCTTGACAGCACAGTATAGTGTGTTTTGGCATTAAGTCTTCACCTTTAGTAAATGAATTCGTTAACTGTCCAAGTGATCAAGCTAGTTACAGCTGGCATAATCTTTCTGAATCTTAAGTCACTGTTGAAGCTTTCATTTGAAGAAAGTTAAAGAAAAGATGAAAATTTCTTATCTAATCCAGAAAAAATGGAATGATTTACATTTTACATTTTATCTGAGATCAGTGAGTGTGTTTTAGCTTGAAGTAAAGCTCAAAATCTGCCTCCACAAACAGTTGTAAATTTAATCTTTGACAACTGTCCTTTACCACCACAATGCAAAAAGCCAGGCAGCTTTTTTTTTCTCTCTTTTTAATATCAGCTACCGTTGCATTCCCCACTTCACATTTCTGAGCAGTCACAGTTGTTCATTCATTTTCCAGCCTTCCAAATCCTGAGCCCTGTGAAATGACCAGCACCACAAACCACTTCCCTTCCACTAAGGAGAGGGAAACAGGAGGAAACCGAGGACATAGCAGGCAAAGCATTTCATGTTTCGGTCATTCGGGAGCTCTGTTGCATCGTCTAATCTTTTTGAAGGTGTTCGCTTTCATTTGAATTCTAGGCTGTAGTAGTATTACGGGATTGCTAAGTATAAATGCCTGTATGTACCGTTCCGCTGTACTGATATTTGCCTTTGTTTTCTTGTCTTTATCTCTTTGCTTGTGCCACCAAATCTGCCCTGGTTTCCCTTAGCATGAACACTGGCATTGGATGTAGGTCCCTTATGGGGCTGCTCAGGAAGCCAGTAACTCTATGATACTGTCATGGTGTCCATGAGAGTGGAACACATGGAAAACCAGACCACGTTATCATGGTCAGAGTGGAGTCCCTGCAGTTAGTGCTCTTGTTTGTGGAGCACCACAAAAAGATGAGCACAGCCCTTGCTGATCCATTTTCCAAGGAACAGGCTTGTGTCCCCCTTAGCCTTTGTCTTGCCTTCAAGCTAGAACTGAAGACAGCTCTTCTACCAAAACTGCACTTGCCATTGCCTGATGGGAAGGTCATAAATTAGCTAGACTGATGGAGTTCAGTATATCTCACATCTTTGACATCTTCTCCCTGGATGACTCCTGATAAAGGAGTTCCAAATATATACTCCAGTTAAAATTATGAATGGCTCTTCTTTTTGTATGTTTTTCTCCACTGCCCCAACACAGAAAGAAGTCCTAATGATGTGACTGTAGAATCCTCAGTCTATTTTTTCCTTCCTTTTCACTCATCTACATCTACATGACAGATGTTTTAGGTCATTGTGTACTTTCCAGCTGAATGACTTATTTGGTCCTCTGTTTAAACCTGAGACTGAAAGAGAAGATAACCCACTATGGGGTTGGCATCCCTGGGTGGCTCCAGTGCATTGGTTTGCTGGATCCTTCAGGAAAAGAGAGATGTTTCCAGATTAGAAATGTGAAGTGGACATACTGAAGGAAGCTGTAAATGTCAGTGTATGATGCTGGTATTGAAAACCACCTATTGAATAGGAAAAAACAAAACAAAACAAAACAAAAAGCTTTTCTAAAATTGTGTCCGATGAGCTTAAATAGGGCAGAATTTGTATTAGTATTCTCTGGAAAACCCTTGAATCTAGGTTGGGAAGGCAAGAATTTGCATATAAATAGAATATTATAGAGAGAGTTCTGTTTCTCTTAACAGGACAGTTTTTGTTGAAATTTTTTTGCGGTTTTAAGCAATTCTGTGGCTGATTGTGATAGAGTAAGGTGTGAACAGATGATAGATAAATTATACAAGAATTAACATTTTATCATTATTACTGTCATAGTTAATAATAAAACCTCAGGTGATTTAAAACTTCTTGATTTTTCTATTCTGTACTTTGCTCATACAAAAGAAAATGCAAGTTTCAGTATTTTCTATTGTGTGTCAGGAAAGCAAGAACATTATAGATATTTTTCCCTTACATGCAAACACCATTTATTATAAATATTCATTTGTGTTCATCTAGATATCTGTATTACTAATAATTGGATATGCTTTGAGAATGTGGGTATGAAACTGATTTATTTGGGATGAAAAGTAAAAGTTCATTATGCTCTCTATGGATAGCTGAAAGTAAAATGCGAAGAGGAAGGCTCTTAGCAGTGTTCAAGGCATCAAGAAGGAACTGTTTTCTGCTATTCAAGTCAGATTAGGAGTTTCAGGCTACTCTTCCATAATGCAAAATTATGTGCTGGGAAGGAGTAAAGGAAAGTGAGAAAGGGGGAAGTAGGCTTCAATCAACAACTCCAATAGAATTTTTTTAGAGATCTCCAGTTGAAAAAGTCTGCAGGCCATTGTTAAAATATGTTTGTAAGTATAGTAAAGACCAAAAGTATAAGAAGAGAAGCTACATTAGATTTACACCCTACTGAGACAAGCCAAAGAAAGACAAAAGAAAACTCTTTACTGTCCCATTTTGCAATTGGAGAATTTACTTCAGTGGTGCAGTGTATACTAAGATTAGATTCCTCTTGCCTGCTTCAGTAAAAGTAGAGGATAAGCACTAATGGCACTGTGCTTTTGAGGTTTTTTTGTTACACTCCATGTAGCCACCCCTCTGACCTGATCCATCTGAAAGCTGCAGAAAATATCACATTAGTAACAGTACTTCTGTGGAGGTTTAAATTAAATCAGAACTACACGATTATGACTTTTCCATTAGTTCCTTAATAGGCATGCTGAGAAGTATTCAAATTGAATTTGCCAGGGCTGGATATCTCTAAGCTTACCTGAGCATCTCCTTTCTGTAAGGAAAGGTTAAACAGGGATCAATTCCATCATTATTTTTCGTGGTTTCTTTGCCAAGTTACCTTGTCTCCCTATCTCAAAAAGCTCTGGATTGCAATAAAGAATTATGCTCTGTATTGTTAATGTAAATATATTTGGGGATTACTTTTTCAAAAGTAATATTAAAGGTCTGTTCCTGTGAGATGTAAATGACATATAAAGGCCTAGTAGCTGCAAAATGTTAAATGCCTTTCACTCCTGTTACCACTGATATTCCCCATGCACTTGTGTCAATGTTAAAAACTCTGTTGTGGAAGCAACTTAAAATCTGTCTAGATTTTGGATGGTACAAAATGATTTAAGCACATCAAATAATAGAACATTATTTTTCCTTTTTAATTCTCCTTACTGTCATAAGGAGACACACACACACACACAAAAATGATACTTCTTAGGTTTTTGATGATAATTGATACCACTGTCGGCTGATGAAAACTCTCTTTTTCCTTAAAAAGATGAAATAATGTTCTAGGAATGCTGTAATATGTTTTTTAGGATGTCTTGTCTTAGGACTAAAGACGTCTTAGGATGTCTTTAGTCTTAGGACTAAAAATTTTTGAACAAAACCCGCTTGCAAAAGGAGAAGGCGGAAAGCCTAATATAATAAAACGTATGTATTAAGGAAATTGCCAATTATGTTATTTCCTTGCCGTAGTAACTACTATTAATGAGAGAGCAACTCTGTATTGAAATATGAACTTTAGTTGTGATTTACTTCAGGAAAAATGTGTTTTATTAAAATCAGAATCTGAAGTGGCATGAGTGAGTCTGTGCTGTCACAGCAGGATATCTATGTAAGAGCTTGGCGGCTTTTACAAGTTATGTTGATTTAGGATGGTTGTTAAGAGACGTATCCTCTCATTAGCATGGACACAATAAAAGTTAAATGTATGCTTTAGTTCTTTTCTAAGTCTAGGTCAGACAGAAGCATTTTTTCCTTGTCCCTGTGAATCAGGTACTGCAGAAGAAAATTTCTATTATAGCTGTTCATAGACAGAAACAGTTTAAACTGGGAATTCCTAGAAATGTGATTGATTTTGCCATACTAGTGTGTATTCTGTATATTAGTACTTGGAGAATCTTCTAAAAGGAATTTTCATGGTTAGAAGAATGTTGCACTTCATGGTTCCAATTTTTATATCTTCCACCATAATGTTTTGGTTGCTTATCTTTACATATAAAATGGTTGCAGGGGAAATAAAGATTCTTGGGACAAGTTACAGAATGTTATTTAAGTTAAGAGGGTGGCATTTTCAGTTTCTTGATGAATAAATTTGTGTATTCAGTATTTGATTTTGCTGGCATTTGGGCTGCAGCAGATTTAGAAAAATGATACTCTATCCCACAAGCAATCTGTTGAATACTGCATTCAAAGTGTGAGTATTTCCAGGGTCTTAAAAAAAAACCTCAAACCACCAGTCTTGCTGATTATGATGCATTTATGAAATTAGTCAAATTGCAGAGTTGGCCTAAATATGTGCAATCATGAAATGTAATTAAAACATGTTTTTCAAAAATGCATTTTTTAAGTTTTCATATGCTGAAATGTTGCGCAAATATCTGTTTGACTTGATAGAAAAGAAGCAAAAGAGGAACAATTACCTGAATGATAGATGGCATATATGCCTACCTGACTTGTTTCAAAACCATTTTTTCCCCTTTTGCAATGCTGCTGTCCTTAAAATCTTGAATGCTTCTTTTTCTTGTAAGATGAAAGCTAGACCTTTATTCTAAGTAAAGCTTCATGCAAACAAGGCATCCTGCTAAATCAGAGTTCTCTCACTTCTCAACAGTTTTGATGTTTAATTTTGACTTTGCCTACTTAAAGCTTTTCCCGTTTTGACTGAAGACACACTTGGTAAAGCAGAGAATCTGCAGGCCAGTTGTCATAGTCAGGTGGCTTCTTCCCTTTTGAATATTTTTTCTGCTATATCCCAATTTGCATGCTGTGCCTGTGCAGACAACTTTACTGAAACAAGAAGCCTGCCCAATGTCCACCTTTGCTGAGTATGTCCAGCACAGATTTCTGTTACTCTGTTGAGCAGCTCTATGTACTTTTGAGGCATGTAACATCTTCATGCCCAAAACCTCAGACCAGCAGAGCCACCTCAGCAGTCATGTTGCAACATACAAGGAGAAGCAACTCTCAGTGGTCTTTGCTCCATCAGGTAGTTCATACAGTTGGAGCCTGTTTGGTACTTACTAAAACACCAGCTGAGGTAGTCAGGGAATAACTACCTGGCATTTTTCCTGTGAGTTTGTAAATCCATGGCTAGGGGAAGTGTGAAGCTACTACTTCTGAGGTGAGTGAAAACAAGTCTGTCTGCAGTTGCCACTTACTTCTTTTCTGCAATAGCCTTTTTAATATTCTATTTTTAATATTCTTCTGAGCTCTTCCCAGCCTGGGTGAATGACACCTGATCCCTGGCAAGTCGTTGGTAGTGATTCTAGTCGATCGCTTTGATCAGCCAGGGCTGAACTCACCAGCTTCCACAACATGAGTTTTGAGTTTCTGCTTAACTGCAAATTACCCACCTCCATCTCCTGCCTTTCTTGTAATCACTGTCTCCCGTAATTTTATGGAGATTTCAAGGAGAACAGCTAAATCACCAAAGTACAGGCTTAATTACATACTTGTAAGGAAATCTTAGAGTCTCTTTTCACTTGCTCTAGGATATTATAGTACAGTATCAGCTTTGGAGGCTTCACAGGAAGCACTTGCATCCCAGTGACAACTAAATCTACCACCTTGTGATTTGCTGATGGCAACATAAGGCCAGAATGAAAACTGCAGGTCCAATTTTAGTAGGTTTTCAGGCTAACCATAGCTCTGAGTCTCTGCTTGTACAGGCTGAACAAGCTACTATGCATGTATGTTTGCCAGTGTTATGATTTTATTATTAATCAGATCTTAAAGTATTTGGCTGCTTTCCATGTCATTTGAATGACATGTTCTGCAGAGATAATTAGGTGCAAGCTCTGAGATCTCAAAGATAGAAGTATAATGCTGCGGTATATCTTCCTATAAAATGCCTTTTATGTGGTCTGTCAGCCACATGGAGATTTTATCCGGAAACATGGAATAGTTCTAACTTGCGAAGTATTGCAATTTTAGGTTTCTGGATTTTTTTTTTTATGATTTACCTACATTTACAACTTGAAAATTAACTTGATTTATCTAAGTTAGAACTTATATAAATGACTTATTTCAATTAAACTTAAATAAAATGAACAGAAAAAAAATTCAGCTCACTTAAGTATTGTTTGCCATTTCCTTGGGTTTAGAAAAGTGTAGAGATCAAACCAACAGCCATGCTGGGCCAGAGCAAGGGTATGACCAGGCCTCTGTTTTCTCTCTCTTTATACCCAGCAGCTATGGAAAAGGTTTAAGAAGAGATTTAAGAACAGGACTGTGGTAAAATTTCTCTCTTCACTCTTTGAAAATTCACTGAAATTTCATGTCAGATTGGACCTTCAGTATCCTCATTCTCCAGGAAAATTAACACTGAGTCTAGTGGTAACACTGGGGAGAGCTTTCAAGATAATTGTCGAAAAGGGCCAAAATTAGTTTTATACTGAAACTTTATAAGTTCATACATTTAAAACTTTCTATTAGTTTTAAAAGAATATAACACACTCTGAATACAGTTAGACTGTTAAAGCTTCCTTGAGTCAGTATAGCTGTGTCTCTAATATTTATTGGTGCAATAGCATGGGAACAATATCATTGATAATATTTTTATATGTATTTCAAGAGAAAATCTTAATTTAAAAAGTTGAAGCGGGATAAAAATGTGCACTTAAGAGATCTAAGATTTCTCTAATAGATGCTATCCCATGTCTAATGGACACTATCCTATTTTGCTGATGTAATAATGCATTTATCCTGTATGAAAATTATGTATGTAGAGGAAGTAAATATGCAGCCAGTTTAAATGTTACTGTGCATTGATCTACTTATTTTCTCCAGCAGTGTGTTATTATTATTTTTAAAACCAATTTAGTTTTAACAGTGTGAAAATAGAAACCGCATACATTTTTATTCCGGATGTGAGAGAACAGAGATTAATTCCTTCCTTTATAGATGCTGGTCAGACTGAAGCGAGTCAGATCTAGGATTCTCCCCTAACTCTGGCATTTTTTATTAGCTAATTCAGATGATTCACTCAACCTGTTGATTGTTGACCATAAAAAGAGTAGACATAGTGGAAGTGAAAATGAGGGTTACTTTGCCTTTTTGTCTCTCTCTCTCTCTATGAATCGGGGCTGTTAGCAACCATGGGGCAGTCATGGGTGGTCCTTAAAAAGCCACTTATGAGTGGCGGGGTCCCCAGACACGCAGCCATCTCACTGTCTCATAGGAACTCTGTTTGCAGATGTCTCGCTCTTCCTGCATCTCACAGAGGATGCCAGGGTTTTGTGTCGTGGGCAGTAAAGGCATGTCTGTGATGGCATCTGAGCAGTCTCCTCTGTGGAGAGGAGCTGCCTCTGCGGAGAGGCAGCTTTGAAGGGGTTTTGCTAAGGGTTGTGGGGCATGAGATGGTTCATCTGTTGAGCTGTGCATCTGTGTCTGGCATCCTCAGCATGCCTCAATTTCAATGTGGTTGAGAGTGAGCAAATAGCTTAGGAAAGAAGCTTAGTAGATTTTGGAGCAGTTTTACAGAGAAACAAAATCACACAGACCCTAAGGCCTATTATATACTTTTAAAGCTTTGACCCTTTTTGGTCTGTCAAGAATGATGTCTGGCAGGCTGCCAGGTAGCTGTGCCTGCTCTGATGTAGGAAAATCTTATTTCTTATTTAAACCTTTTAATGTATAATTTCTATTTTTCCACCTCTTGAATTGTCTTGCACCAAGACAATGTGTCTTCCTTTGCTCAGAAGCTTCCGCCAAATAGAAGTAAATGGAAACATTTGTACAAGCAATTTATTTTTCAGAACTGTGTCTACCCTTTGTCTCCCTTTTTTAACTTTACCACATCTCCTGAGATATCTTTCTGAACCTTATGGTTCTGCATTTTAAACAACTTCTTTTTCTTCCCGGTACATGGAAAGCACAGGTATTCCTCTGTTTCTCCTTTGAGTCCAAAGACTGCAACACAGTATGAAACATGTATCTGATTTTAAGTGCAGGGAATGCAAAGTTGCAGGAGACCATCAGGCCTTGCACTAGTACTTCTTCATAATATTAATGGAAATAAGTTAATAAAAAATACTTTGATTGGAAAGCTGGAAACTACCAAAATATTTTTTTCTTTTGTCTCATTGATAATTGAACTTGCATGAAGAAGTTATAAAGGAGCACAAATAAAGTCTAAAAGGAATGTGTGAAATGCACCACCCAGCTCCCTCCTGCTTTGCAGGACACACTGTGGATCTCTGCAGACTTCACACATCATTCACATTCATCTGTTGTCATAGAACAACATCAGCTTTATTTTTACACTGGAACAGATGTTTGTGGGAATTTCATGCCTCTCAAGGTTTATATGGCTGCCCATCACGGTTGCTTCCAAGTTCCTGCCATATGAAATCAGCAGCAAAGTTAACTTCTGCTGGATTTCAATGAGTGTTTGGCTCTTTTTACTTTGCAACGTCTGTTCTTTTTCTATTGGATGGTTAATTGATACTTGCTTAGATGTCATTTCCTGAAATAAAATAAATCCAAACAAATAAATCAGAGTTACACATTTTACTGGAAAAAACTTTTCCAAAACATAAAGTTAACAAGAAAATAAAACATTTGGGATGTTTTGAAGATTCTGCAAAGCCTAGTCCAAATTCTTGAATTTTGAAAAAGTATAATACACCACCTATCCTTTTAACCTATTAAGTTAAATTTCACATACAGCAATAACTAGTCTTACTTATGATTAGTAAAGCAAGTATTTTGCTTGAATAGTCTTTAACCCTTTTTTGTTTTGTTTTGTTTTTTTCCAAACAGGTGTGTTTTATGAAGTCACTCAGAGTTTCCCTCAAGTGGAGGAAAATGTACAGGTGGAGTCACGTATAAACAGCCACAGGTGGAAAAGGCACTCGGAGTCCCTCAAATCAGTTGACACTAACAGAGCCAGCATGGGGCAGGATTCCTCAGAGCCAGGTGGCTTCACGGACCTGCTGCTTGAAGAAGGACATGACAATGCTACCCAGATTGAGGTAGGAATCTATCCATCTACTTTTTATTTGGGTTGTTGTCATTTATAGAATGACAGAATTCTCAAAAATGAACATGGTTCACTTCAGTATAATCTGACATTGACAAAGGAAGAGAACCTCATAGTTTTGGTATGTATGACCCAGCCAGCACATGGGAACCAGCTTCTGCTCCTCTGCTAGGACTGGTGCCTGATGCTCCTGATTTTTGAAGAGGGTCTCTTGAGGATATCCATCTCTTTCCTGGAGAAGAAAGGAGAAAAAAAAAGGGTGGGGGGAAACCCTGGAGGGCTGGAAGACAAAATTTTATATACATATATGTCTCCATGTATATTTATAATGAGTATTTTTAAAAACTTTCATAAAAGTTCAGGTGCAACCATTATTTGTAAGATTCCATGTGGTCTTTATGGAGATTAGTACACAGATATGGAGAGAAAATCTCGAAGGATCTTCCAAAAAAAACTAATAGTGTGTCACATTCTTCCATGAGAAATCTTCAGAAATTTTCCTCTCTGGTTTAGAATTTAATTCAATATCTGATTGTTTGCTTCAACCGGCAGTTTGCCCTAATGTGGTCATCATTTCAATCCAAATGGAGTCTGGTTCTGTCTGCTATATATATATATATGTATATATATGTATATATATGTATATATATATACACACACACACACATACACACCAGTTTAATACCAGTTTGGGGTTTATTTAAATTAATAAAATCTGTGTTATATTTTTAAGGCAGTATGTTTTGGAACAGGATGAGATGTAATAAATTTTTAATCTTTGCTTTCTGCTTCCAAAGCAACAGTTTAATTCTGTGGAGCTCATTCTCAGGCAAACAAAATAGCTTTCAAAATTTGGGGTTGTTATCATACACAGTAATGAATGCAAAGCAAATAAAGCCGTCTATAGAGACGATGATGTCTCCACTACATCAGTCAAAAATAACAGTGCCTTTCTGACAGTTTTTTTTCAGACTTCCCAGTTTGCACAGTACTGTTTTTCCCTCTTGTTTAAGCAGGGAACTCACTGGTTTGCAAATAATACTTTCAATTTGCCTGTTGATTTGTGCCTTGTTTTTTGCATATGGTATTCCCCAATTTTGCCATATATGTAGCAACTTACTCGGGTATGACACTGATCCTGCTTCAGATTATTTCAGTGAAGTTGTCTCAGGTACAGGAATGTTCATGTAGCCGCATGTTTGTGGCTTACGTGGGAACGCCGAAGCTGAGTCGTTTGCCTCTGCCACCTGCTGCAGGCCAAGCTCTTAAAAACGAAGTAGGGGACAGCTCCCAAGGGAATGCTCACAAGTGGCATCGTTCAGGGAAAAAAAGGAACAGTTGCAAATAGATATACATAGAGTGATATTTTTCCAGAGCCATCTTTAATATTGGGTTAATAACATTATAGTGTTCTACCCTCCCAAATATGTCATAGGTATTGAGCTTATTAGATATTGAGCTTATTAGATTCGAGTTCTATGCTGTGTTGCAGCCCTTTCTTCTTCTAAAGTCTTTCCAGGAAGATGAAAAAACTGAATTGTGGGTTTAAACATTACCAGAATCTACTATAAATCCCTACTACAACACTCCACCACTTTACAGAACTCCTTGGTGCCCAGCTTAGAGGAGGTAGAGTGTACAACAGATGTTCACTCTGGACGAATCTGTATGTCACAAAGTCTTCTGCAGCTTTGGAGCTTATCAGTAGTTCTGGAGAGTATATTGATTTTCATAACCCTTCATCTGTGTGTGTTGCAGTTCTTGCTGAAGAAAATCCACAGTAGGAGCTCTGTCTGTCACTCATATTTAATGACAGTACTGAATTACAAGATTCCTTCATTATAGATACTGCTTCTCTCTAATGTATTCTGCATGCTTGCCATGCCCATGTGGAAGCCTTTTCTTTACTGGAATCCTGAGAAAGATAAACACATTTTTAATTTTCACTTGACATTGTTTCCTGTTTTTTTTCCTTACACTGATAGATTTACTTTCCATCCAGCAATTTAAAAAACAAACAGGGGCATGAAGGATGATAGTAAAATTCTACATATTATTTCAAAATAGTTTTAAAATATTTTCTTTATTACCAAATGTATACAGATATAAATGGAAAAAGCTCTAAAGATAAATCCATCCACTGTGGAGAAAAACTCGGTTCCAGTGACAACCTAAATATTTTATAATATTCAGATACTGAGGTTTTTTCATTCACATTATTCTGTTGGAGATACCAAGAGTTATTTTCTAACTTCAGTGCAGCACAAGCCCAGGTCTCTCATCAGCCTTAATTCATAGGCTGTTTTAAGATCAAATAAACTGGTACATGAAATTCAGGCCTTTGGCAAGGTTGTAGAAAGTGCACTGCAAGTCGGTTCATCACATCTTTACAATAGTCAAAGTGGACCAGCTCCTAAATGTGACAAAGATAATAATGATCAGATTGGTCTTAATGATGCAGGTGTTGTCCCCCTGGTCCAAGGACTAGAGCATGTGCAGCTGCTAGGGAGCCTGGGGACGCTCACTTGCTGTTTCTGCTTCGGTTGCTGTCTTCGCTGCTTTGCTTTTTGCATCTGTTAGAAAATGTGAGTCAGGCTGGAGCTATTGTGGAATGATGCATGTATTAAGGAGCTTTCTTGAATAAAGATGGTCTCTTGAACTGGGCTCTCTGGAAGCTGGACTGTTTTGCAGAGACCAGCAGGAGCCGTAGGCATTGATGCAGAGGACCTTAGGATATGTGCAGGATTCTGGGAAGCAGGAGACCAAGATCCTCTCCGAGACCCTTCATGTTGCTGGAGGATAAGATTTGTGGGTCACAGGTAGAGTGTTGTGCCAGCACAAATCCCAAAAACTGGCAGTACCAAGAGGAAGGGGAAGAAGGGGAAGAAAAACAATCTGCTACAAACTCCATCTTCTATGAGTATGGAACATGGCGTCCTTTTGGAGACTTGAAAGCAAGCTGGAGATTGTAGGGTCAAATGAGACTTCAGCAAATACTCATCGTAAATATGTTATAAGACAATATGGCAGTCTTGAAATCTTTCCTTTTAATTGAATAAGTTTATGACACCATGCCACTTGGGAATTAAAATGTGGTAAATCCAGAGAAATCTCAGGGACAGAAGATGATCCACCTGCTGTATTTGCATTATGTATGTTAGAGCTCAAATAGAGAAAGGGGAGAATGTGCAAGTTTCTGGTGCCATATTCAGTGAATGTTTTACTAAAGTTATTTTCCTTCTGCATAATATAACCAGAGAGAGAGCTCTGAAAAACAAATACCAATGTAAAGTGGTGAAATTGCATCTTGTACAAGTGGACACAAGTGTTACAGGCTTAGAGAGATGTCCAAAGCAGTTATCCTTAAGACAGGTGGGAAATAGGTTGTCTCCAGTTCAGGTCAGCTGTAAATGTAAGTCTTTAAAGACAGTGTCCTGGAGACACAGTGCGACAGAGTGGTGTTCTTGGCTCCCGGCAAGCCTCAGAGATTCCCCCTGCGCAAGTAGGAGCATCTGTAGAAGAGATGTTTCTCAGGGGAAGTTTGTGACAGCCAGAACAGACAACAATTGATTAAAGCAATGTAATTTTCATCATTCTTTTTGTGTTTTTCATTTTAGTTTGGCTTCCCATTTTGCAATTGGGGATTTAACCTTTTGCTTTCTTAGGGAGACTATTCTGTTCCAGATTTTGCTTATAAAAAGTTTGTTCAGAATGTTTCAGAACTGAAGTAGTTGGATAAAACTGAAGTTTTTCTCTCTGTCATAAATAAAATTCATGGGTTAGTAGATGTCTTCCACCTAGGAAGACACTGGGACTTTGGGAATCTCAAGAACTGAAATGTTTCTACTAGGCCAGAGAAATTAGTTGGAGCTTTGAAGTGTCAGATACAGTGAATACCTGGAGAATTTTTTTTCCCTAGCTAATCATTTTTTTTTTGCTTCTGCTCCTTTTATTTTTCTTCTTCCTTTCTTTTTCTACGTTTGTTTTGATTTTAATTTGGTTCGGAACATCCTTTGGTCCTGTTTTGGGGTGTTCTTTAGTCTTGTTTTTTAAGTGTTCTACCTCTTCTTAGAAAATTTGTGAATGTAATACAGAATACATAGAACCTGGGAAATGCAATAGATAGGTCAGAATTTGTAGCTGGTCACTGTATGTCCTTGAAAAAGTAATGACCATGAAAATAGGTCTTACACAATTAATGAATATGTCTAGTTTGACATTCTTCTCTCTAACAAGGACGAAATTAGGACAAATGTGTAAGCTTTCTTCACATGCTCTCATAAAAGAAAGAGAAGTATGCCCTATAATAAGTCACTGATATAAGGTAATTGGTTTTATATGTAAAAGTGTTGCTAACTCAAACTCAGACTCCTGGCTGTGTTGGCTTCTGCACTGATCCCCTGAAGCACTGTAGCTGTGGAGCTGCACCCTTTCCTCTTTTCCATTTTGCATTGCCAGGACCAGGAAAGTGATTGATCCCTGAAATGCATCTGGTATGGATGTTACGTCTCCAGCACCAATGGATTTAATAGGCTGCCACAGCTGACTGCTGCCACAGAACTTTCTAATATAGACACAGCCACAGAGCACTGAATTAGGCTTATTATATAAAGCTGTCTACTGAAGTAATTCTGCTTTCCTTATAATTTTTGCCTCCTTGTCCCAGATCTTCTGTAAAGCAGCTCCAACTGCAGGTTTTTTCTACGTAATTTGATTGTCTCCTTTGTTTCACCACTTGCTCTCCCTGATTTTTGTGACAGCTTATCTCTCAGTAAATAGTACAACACTGAAAAGTAAAATACAAAATAACTGACATGGGGCAGTCGTGAACATATACATTGCATTTGCTTTAGCAGAGGATGGCAAATCTTTCAAAAAAAAATTGGGACAAGTGAATTATTTTAGAATTTGTGGCCACTTTCTTGAGATATTGCATCAAAATAAGTCTTGCAGTCTTCAAATATCAGAAGGAAATTCAGCAATAAAACAATAGGTCAAACCATAGTCAGGCTTGAGCTGAGTTCAGCCATGCTAACAGTAGGATTTTATTGCTTTGTACCACAAAAAGAGTGAGAAAACATCATATTTCGTATAAAGTTTTATAACAGAATGAATCATGGCAACTGTATGACAGAAAAAGATTCAGTTCCAGGCAAGAAACAGCATGTTGAGCATGTTAAGTCAAAACAAACTCCCCTGTACCTTCTTCGCCTACCTCACCTAGTGAGCACTGAAAAATTATGGCTATTTCAGTGCAAAGCAAATATATATTTCACTAGTGAAGTGATTCATTTATTCCTGTGAGTGTAGTTGATATCTCCTGCTGTGCACTGTTTTTAACTAAAATAGAGTTGTTGCTAACTGAAGACATGCAGCTTACTTTTTTTCCCCCCCTTCTTTCTTTATTTTCTCAAAACATTTTTGATATGTAAATTCTAGCAATCCCTGTAGCTCAAACCTGGAAAGTGTCTTGAACTTATTAAAACAGCACTGATGGATTTCCTACTGACAACAGCTTCTGCTGAGTTTTGTGTTGCCTCCCAGAGTTTCTGCCCAGAAGAAGATTTCTAACTTACCTGTTCTAGTCCCTTTTTCAAGTGAAGATGTCTGACTGGCAAAAACAGCAGAAGGGATTGAGTTTTATGGCCCTTGGGATTTAAGAGCAATTGCTTGTAGCTAGTGCAAGCAGTGTCAGCATGCCCACTGCTGTGTTCTTACTGCAACTCTGAGCAAGGAAAAGAAAACAGTGGTTGAGGTTAAATTTCTCTCAGCTGGACAAATGATAAGGTATTCCTGGAATTACTGCTCTGGTGTAGTGCATTATAAGTAGGAAAACTTGTCTACACATAGTTCTATGAACCTCAAAACTAAACAGCACCACTGTTTAACCTCTATTCTTGTTCTCTCCCTGCTATTCCAAAGCTTCAGGACCAGCTGTGTGTGTCTAAAGAATTTTGAAATAAGGAGCAGTGACTAACACTGTGTGCTCTGAAACCAATGTTCCTCCAAGTTAGAGGCGTGTACTGTAGATAAGGAAAAACAAAAAACCTTGTTCATATGATTTTAATGACTGTTTTTGCTCTCTTCACTAATCCCAGGCCAGGATAGACAGACAAACTTTACTTCCAAGGGTTTTTTTCTGACTTGACATTTCTCAGAGCTTTTAAGTATCTGTGTGAAATTGCCTGCTTGTTTAGGTTTTGAATTTATAGTTGCTTAAATTGCGTTTGTATCTTGCTTTCTTTTTCTGTAATCCTCAGCAGTGTAAGAGTGAATATCTTTAAAGTTTTGATATACTCATTTAGGTTAATAAAACTGGGGAAGTTATTTCTGTATCATGACTAAATGCAAGTATTTTTTCCTCTTTAATGCATGTTTTATTATAGATTATAAAGTAACAAAATAGCATAACTTTACTACAAAGGTTTGGCCAGGTTTTAATGGTTTTTTTGCTGTTGTTGTTGTTTGTTGGTTCATTTTATATTTTGAGTTAGAGTATTTGAAATATATCTGGGGAGGAATAAAGCTTTGCAGCAACACAGATTTATATCCTGTATTTGGTGACCGATTAAAGAGTTATATTTCTGTTCTGAAGTCTGTATTTGCAGAAAGCGACTTGAAGGAAATCTAAAATACCAAAGAACAAAATCTGTATTGTCTCTGATACCTCCCCTTTTATGCTGCTTCGCTTGGTGACAGACCAGAGACTATATTCCTGAGCTCCCCTGACTCAAAACAGTGGAAATTGCAAATTTTGTTTTAAGAACAGTGAAGTGAAGTGAAGAAATGCTTTTCTACTGGCTTAATTGTATAGCTGCAACATATCTTGGACTGCTCTCAAAAGTTGCATTCATTTTTAATTCTAGTTTTAGGTAGGTATAGTTGTTTCTTATCTATAGTTAATAATTACTGTATCATGTGATTTCACTGTATGCAGAGACTTTATTTAATAGAGGGAGAGAACTTTCGACTTCTCTTAGAAGTTAGTATTTTCTCATTCATTGATTAACACTTAGTCAACTGTTGTTTCCAGTCGCAAATACTTCCCTAAGCAGTGCTTAATACTAACAATCTAAAAACTTGTCTTGCACCTGAACATTACATCATGTTCTATGTTATTTAAGACCCCATCTTATGTTGCTTCAGACAATTTCATGTTGAATTGTATGGTGTCTGTTTTTTAATGGTTTAAGGAACTGTAATTTAAGACTGAAAGTCTCTCTTTGAACATGCTCTCTTCAGTGCTCTGGTGTTTCCATCAGTGTAGAGGATTTAACAAGCTTTCCATCTGACTCCTCACTACAGCACATCATTAAAGCTGTGTAAACTGCAGAACTTGTGGACAGAGAACATTGTGCCAAACTTCTAAAATTCATGAAATACGTTTTTTTTCCACAAAGTATTAAACACAAAGGGAGGTTGTGATAGCCGATCACTAGAAGTTCAGAAGAATAGGGGATTATCACTGTTTGCCCCATTACTTTTCACGGACAACTGCTCCTGGTAGGTTCTGGTGACGGGATCCTGGACTAAGAGTCCAGGCCTAAGAGAGTACAGCTATTTCTGGGTTCTGACTGGCATCCACTTACTATATTAAATGCCATATTATTTTCATAGCCAGAAGCCTAAAGGTTGCAACATAGATTTACAATGAACATGCTTAAAATATGCTGGAGTTGCATTGAAGCCTTCAGGGATATCACTTTTGCTTCATTATTTAACATGATTTAGAAAATAACAAGTTTTTTTAACATGAAAAAAGTTGTTAATAAATGGTTAAGATAAAATAACTGAAGAGTAAGATTTATATGATTTTTTCACACAGATATGTTTTTTTCAAGACAGATTTTATTACATTTTGTTCAGAACAGGTTGTTGCTATTGAAGTCTCAGATGCTATTTTAAAATGTTTTATTCACATTTTCCAAGAGTTTGTAGAGAGTACTTCTCTAAAGTATTGCTATATCTATTAGTTCTCTGATTATTTTTAATTACTGTGGAAAGAACCAGGATGTTACCTGATCTAGAAGGAGGATCGGTTACTCTATGAAGCATCTTAGTCCGCTACCCATGTTAAATCAAAACAAACAGTACATAACCTGTAACTAAAATTGTAAGTTGGGCAACTGTTAATTTACTCACTTTTTTTCCCCACTCTGTTCAGCTGAATTTTCCACCAGTGGTGTCACACTTTCCACCTAACCTGCAGACCAATATATCACTTGTTCTTTTTCAAGCTTTCAGCTGCAAAATGGTAAACTAGACAAAAGCATCATATATCTTTTTGTATTGAATTTATTCATTGCTTACTGAAATGAGCGTAGTTTGACACGTTTGCTGGGTCTTACTACAGTATTTATCTGAACTGAATTAATTATCAGCCCTGTTACAGCAAAGGGCTATTCTTAGTCTAAACTCACAGAATGATGGCTCTACTAATAACTCAGAACTGAAGAATAAAAAGATTAAGAATTATTTCCTAGATTTTTGTTTGTTTGTTTGCTTGCTTTAAACTACCACGGGAGGAAACAAAAAGAAAAGAAATTAGAAACAAATTTCCCCACTCCCAAGTAAGGGAATTCATAGTTCTCTATGGTAATCCTGAGTTCATCTCCACATGCTTAGCTATGTCATCACACAAGGCATTTAATTTAACATGCTGAAGATAATGAATTTTTATAGCAAGGAAAGAGACAGGGGATTCAAAATGTAATAGAATCTGCCTTTGAAATTTCTTGAGGATAATATTTTATCTTTCTATATCCCTCTTCATCTCCAAGTTCCTAAAACACATTACAATTACTCCGCAATCACTGATGTCATGACCGAAAAGAGCTATGAGAAGTATCAACAGCAGACCTTGTGCTTTTCTGAATTAGTTATTTCAGTCATAGATTGCCTGTACAAGCAGTTCAGTTAGTTCAGCTAGAAAGTAGGCTGAGCTAGTGAAAGCTGAACATTAGTGTGGCTGCGACGAATGGAAATGTCTCTGCTCCAGCTGTTTCCATTCCGGCCCTCTCACCACCAGTCCATCTTGGGATGTCCTCCCTAGGGAGGCTGCTGATGCAGAACGGTAAAAGCACTGCTGATGCAGATGGGGAAAATGAGAAACTTGTCATTGATTCACTCGTGCAAATAGCAGGAGACTGTGTTTAGTTCAACCCATGCAAAACCGAACTGATTTAACGGTGTGCGTTGCCCGTGCACAATCAGTTCCAAGTGGGGAGCGAGGATGGACATTGCATTGGGTTGTGACTGCAGGGGAACTGAGCAAAGTGAGGAAATGGTTGTTACACTAAGCGCATAATTTCATTTTTCATAAGACCAGTCTTCAGGGATAGATTTTCAAAACTTTAGGAATCCTGATGACATTGAATTACTTCATACCACTCTGAAAACCTCTAATATTACCACAATATAGGAGACTCAGTTATCTTTTATCCCCCAAAAGTATTCACGTGACATGTAAGCAGCTAGGTACACCACTGGTAATTTGGTCAGATATTGCCTTTGACTCTCTGTTAACTTACAGCAGTTTGAACTTGAGAGCTTCCAGCATTCACCAGGAAGGCAGTGGTCTCTCTTCATTGTGTTTGCATGAATTATGTAGACTTTTCAAAGGGTATAATATATAGGGTTAAAGCTCAAAATTCATAACAAGAAGGGGATGGCCATTAAGAAAATTCAGTTTGTAAAATATGTATTTGTTCTTATAAAATATGCCTGCTAAATGGGGTCAACTGCTGAAGAACCCTAACATCTATTATCTTATACAGAAAGAAAAAAATTAAAAGTAAATAATGTAAATCCCAGATTTATGGACCACTTTTTTCTGTAAAATTAGAGTGTCTTTGTGTGCAGAACTTCAACCTTTTCACATGCCTTTGTTAATAAAATAAGGTTTTTATTTCTAGAACACAAAATTCATGACAGAGGTTTTGGAGAGAGTGCAACAAATGTCACTCTGAATAACAAGCAAACAACCAAGACCAGAAAACTTTCACTTGCCTTCACTGCGCTTGTTAGTGACACAACATTTAAAGGATGTACAGAGGATTTAAAGGATGTACAGAGGATGTACAGAGATGTGCCAGG
>JAUBNY010000194.1:900098-911302 GCA_032275445.1 Crypturellus soui
TCTCCAGCAGCTCCACATCCCTCTTGTACTGGGGGGCCCAGAACTGGACACAGTGCTCCAGATGTGGCCTCAGCAGGGCTGAGTAGAGGGGTAAGATCACCTCCCTTGACCTGCTGGAGACGCTTCTCTTAATGCACCATCAGTGCAAAGAGTGCACCTCCCTCAAGTGTCACTTGGGTTCAGACTTGCCTTGTGTTGCCAGAGATGATGCTGCTTTAACTTAGCAGGTGTATGTGCCCTGCAGTTGCTGCTGAAGTGTTTTAGCTTCACCTATTACCGTGCTACTAAATCTGTTCAAGGCAAAGTG
This sequence comes from Crypturellus soui, assembly GCA_032275445.1. NCBI lineage: Eukaryota > Metazoa > Chordata > Aves > Tinamiformes > Tinamidae > Crypturellus > Crypturellus soui. Next base: position 900,406 of record JAUBNY010000194.1, read on the forward strand.
TAGCCTATACCTCTCCATTCTTAACCAACCTGAAGAAGAAAACGAAGCCTTGTAAAGCTGCATTATGACCCTTGGTGCCTGGGGCCACTTACCTTGAAAAATCCTTTTGTAGCTATTTCCTCAAGCAGAAATAGCTGATTTCCAGCTCCCTCACAGAGCAATCTCATATGTGCCTGGACATCTGAGGGCAAAAGTTTCTTGAATGTTACTTAAGTGGCTTCTGTTTTCAGTATTTCAAAGAACTTACTTGACTCACTGAAAATAGGAGCCTGTTTTTTCTCCAGTGAGAGAAATGCCTATTAATTTCAGAGTTTGTTAACATAAATGGGTAGCTACTTACTTGTTAAGGTCTGAGCTGCATGGCAGCATATGTGTGTTTTCTTGTGTCTCAATATAAAGTTACATTGAAGGCAAATAAAATCAGGTGTTTTGGCAATGCCTTTATGGTGCAATAAAATCAATTTCTGTAAGCCCATTCTTTTTTATTGCAGTTTATGTTCTGCTTTTATCCCTTGCCTTGAGTGGGGGAGGCATGAAATGTAAAGGAATAAATATATCTATGAAGTGTTGACTAAGATTCTTAAATTCCATTTCTCCAGGTATCTGATCCTAAAAAGTAAAACAAAGATCATTTTTCTATTAAGTGTGATTATAAGGCATTGATTAATGTATTTTAATTAATGCATTTTATTTTCATTATTTCTATCCCTTGATTTCTTCCTATCTCATAGATGCATTACTAACTGTATTTGAAGGGAAAAAGAAATATTTCTTACTTTTGGCTCTTATTTATCTCCTAGGAGTTATTCTCTAAGCCATTATATCTGGAGACTTTTGGACCTTCTTAATGATCAAAGCAATCAGTGTGTGAACTTGACACCTGCCTTTGATGTGAATAGTATGCTCACACCTGAAGCTCTGCTTCATTTTCTTCCCCTTAGCAGTTTTGAGCTCTGCCTTGTTTCAAGTGTCAGGATGGGGTAAGGTCAGACTCTCATCAGACAATAAAATGTATCTCCACTCTTCCACAGGGCAAAAAACGTCCTTGAGGTCTTCTTTAAAAGAAGCTATGTTCTTACTGTTTCTATTATACTTCTGACTTCTTTTGAATAGTATAATAATGTTTACTTTGGAGGAGATACGCTGAGTTTTTTATAAATACTTTGTTCACGCTTCTGCAGTCATATCTTAGGGTAAACATGACTGTTTTATTTACTAATTCCAACTTCCAGTATAAATGCAGTTTTCTGATAATGCAATAAATGCATACTAGTAATATATGATAAAGCTGAGCAATGAACTGTGAAAATGGTCAAGAAATAATATTTCTTCATATGCATTCACTCAAAATATAGTGAAAAATGTTGGTGGAGCAACTCAAGGCCACTGGTACTTCTCAGCAGAAAGTGCTTTAGAATCTGGCTTTAGATTTCCAACTGCAAAATGTATTTAATCTAATCTTTATAATTTTTTTTCACCTATTTCCATTGTGGAAAGGGGAAGGGACATAGGCCTTTTGTGAAGTGTTACTCAAACACTGCCTCTTCAGTGCTGCAGACATCTTAAAGGAATTGGCTATTTCTTTGTTTCAGACATGCTGCTTTCACTGCTAGCTACATCTTTTTCTATTATCACTGTCATTTATTGAGAAAAACACACTGATTCTAGAAATTGAAATGGAGCACATCTGTCCAAAAGTGTACATCTTACAGCCTGGTCACTGAGACATTTTAGCGGTATTAAAAAAAATCAATAATTCCAGCAGGTCCAATTGTATTTTATGCAGATTGGTAAAGACTACTGCAATGTGGATTTATCATGGTAAATGATATACTTTTTTGCTGTTGTGAAATATAAATGTATAAAAATACCTGTGGAGTACTCTATATCCATATATATATAAATATATATCCATGATCGGATCTGTTTCTACTTTGAAGACACAGTTTCATGGGTATGTTTGGTTGACAGAAAATTATTTAACAGATTTCTGTCATTTATTCTTATTCTTGTTAAGCTGAAAGAGATGGGAAGGATCATAGTTTTCATGTATCTCATGTGGCATGTTGTTTTCCTTTTATGTGCATTTTAAGTATTATTTTCCAAGCAAAAATGTAGTTTTGGCTAGGTAGAGTCAATAAGATGCACAAATACATCTACAGTTAAAATGTGTTTCTTGTGAAATAAAGCTGTGTTTGCATTTTTTCATTTTTTTTCAGTTATTCTGGCAGTCAGCCTAGATATTAAAGGTTAACTCCACTCACAGAGGCAGTTTAAACTTATTAAATATTTTAAAACCAAATAAAGGCATGTTCAGTAGCACTTTTTTTCTTAGTCGGTGTTTTCTCTCCAGATATCTGCGTTCTTCTCTCTAATACAGCTGCATATTTATTTATTTATTCCCTTTTAGTCGCAAGATAGGAATGCTGGAGTTAAGTAGTTTTTTTTCAAGTTTTCTTTAGAAATGGTATCTTGTACACTGGAATACAAGAGTACTTTTATCTACTCACGGTTCCTCTTGGGTCACGAAACTTTACTGCTTGCCATGGTACAGCTGTAGCAAATAATTTCCTGTGAGAGGCCTTTTCAGCCTTGCTCCTTTTAGTAAAGTGAGTACTGAGACTGAGGACACAATATAGATTTGCTGCTTCCATAGCTGCTTAGGAGGTTTGGTCTCTTTGAGGTAGACAGATATGAAAAATTTTAAATTGCGATTTTTTATTTTACACAGATTGTAAAGTGTTCCTTTTAGACAAACAAGTGCAGGTTTTAAGATATAATAGGAAGGACTGAGGACACTGACTCACCAGATCCAAAGGAATGCTATATTATAGAGCTAATATGCTCCGCTTCCAGAGGCTTGGCATTAGAAAGACATGGCTCAGCTCTGAGCAAATTCTGAGCTGAACTGGCTGTTGATGATTCCCTGTGTATGACAGGTGGGTGGATACGCCGTGATCAATATGAATAATCGTTTGAGTTTTGTTTTGATTGGAGGGTACAATAGGTGATTTTCCGTGGGGAACATGCTGACTTCTCATTTGACTGCTCTTCGGCACTGTTATAACATTGTCCTCAGCAGTTATTTGTATTCCCTGGACACGTCAGAAGCCAAACTGTGGCAAGAGCAAACCTCATATGGGTAGGAAGCATCCCACCGGTGTGTTTTCACCAGTGTATAGTTGCCTGACATACATATTGATTGCAGTGTAAATGAATGGCATTTTGGTAGGAAGGAGGGGATTCTGTTGTGACAATTAAGCTACACTTTTTGATAATATGACAAATAACTTTGTCATTTTAATACATTAATATAAAGTTTGGACGACGTGAAAAAAGGGATTCTGATTAACAAGCAGTCAACTTGTCCTTTCAGCCAGATGGCACTAAGAGTGTATTTATTGGAGAGCCGTATGGAACAGGTGGTTTCCAAAGATAACATGAACGAGGACTCAGAGGCGCTTCAGCAGTACGGGAGAGTTCATATTAAACGTTTTTACAGAGATCTTGTGACGTCAACATTATTTTCTGTGCCAGCTTAATGCCTCTATTAATATTTTCACTACAAATTTTCTAAATTCACTCCTTCAATAAGCTTGGCATTTTTTATATTTTGTGCCTCCCTCCCTTATTTTCTTCCTCCCTTGTTTCCACACAGCTGCAGCTCTGGCCTTGGCAATCTTATCATTTCAACTCAGTCAAAATAAAAAAAATAATCTGTCCTGAGGGCATTTCTGCATGTATAAATATTATAATGCAGTGTTTGGTCTCATACATTGGTGTAATGGGATGACTCTTGCCATGTGAAAAAGCACATAAGAGGCTGTTCTGGAATCGGCCAATTCCTCGCATTTGGGGCATGGTGTTTGACCCCCTCGCTGCCCCCCAGGTAGCGTACGAGTCAGCACAAAAGCTCCAGCCATCGGGGCTGCACCTTTCTTGTGCTCTGGCAGCACGAACATGCATTCTTACTTCATACAGCTGATGTCCTAGGTCAGTCTAGCACAGCCGGAAAAGTCTCATGGTTGCACTTCATTTTTGCTGGTTCTTTTATGGGCAAAGAGGCAAAAGCTGAGCCAAGCAAATAGGCTGTGTCCAGTCAAAGGAAGGGGATTTTCTGTACTCAGCACTGTATTGAAATGTGACATTAAGTGGTGCCAGTCTGAGTCCACAACTAATTACTTTATTAGGATAATTTCTTGCCGGGAGCAAGGCATATAATCTAGCCATTTGTGAGAGTGTCTGGAAATGAATATGATCGTGTGTATACCTATATATGTCTATTTGTATGACATCAAGAGTATGAAAAAATATTAACTTCTTGCTTAAATTGCTATAAGGACTTTCAGGGCCAAGGTAGAAAACTGTAAGAACCCATCTTTAAAAGCTTGAGAATTGCTGATATGTGACTAGACAAGAGTAAGGGTCACATTATGAGATTGTTGCATGCTGTTCAACTAAGATGAATTTTTCTTAGTTTTCCTTTGAAACATTATTTTCCTTTCATCCCTTTTCCAACAATAATATTTCATTTTAGTTGTGGATATACTTCTGATAGTGTTCTTGGATGATTTTTCCTGGAAACTTTCTTCTGCATGATCTTGGCAGTTTAGCATTTTTTGCTATCTGGGAGTAGCAGCAAAGGGCATTGACCTAGAATTTCAAAAAGTTGTTTTTCTCTTTGTTAAAGCTAATATGACATGGATATCCCATGGTTGTACTTCTTTTCAGTCATGTTTTTTTTTCCACAGATGCTAAACTTCAATTGCAGACAAATGTGGAGCTACTTTATAAGTTCCATTCTTAATTCTACTTTAATCAATTCAGGTTATACCTATTCTCTTCATCATGTTGACTGTGTCAGAGCTTCAACTTGTTTTTCTCTGCTCTGTCTGTGGTCTGTTCTTTGTCTTCTCAGTTTAATTTTGACTTCTGTGTACTTTATTCAACAATGCTCCCATGCCACTATCCATTTCTGACTGTGTTTCAACACATTCTTGAGATTTTAATCAGTGTCTGCAACAAAACTGGTTAGCTGAAAGCTCGATCACCTCCTCAAAATCCATAGGAGATTTGTTACTGACTTCTGAAAGAGTGGGATCAGTCTGTCATGATGTTTAGCCTCATCCTCCTACTGTGTTTTATCATTAGCGAAGATTAAAGAGTTGTTTGATGGCAAAGCAGTTCTTTTTATCACATGCTTATGCTGATTGTCACAAAAAATGAACTAGTTGATTACAGACTCTATACAGGTCAGTCATATAAATAATCATAGAAACATTGCATACTTCAAGTAGAAAAGGATGTTTGGACATCATTGTATCCAACTATGCTCAAAGGCTAATCAGTTTTGCCTGAAATATTTATTCTGTCAATGTATTTAAAATACATTAAAAGGGTAGTTAGGTATTTAAAGTACTATGGAAGTTACGGTAAAATATAAACTTTAAGTAGGCATTTCCAATAATACAAGGGAGGTGCAATTGCAGACAGGGAGCAGGAAAAACTCACTAGGAAAAACTGAAGTTCTCTAGCACACTGATAGAAGAAAATGAATTTACAACACAAAATAAGCAAACGAGTAGGTGGCTCATAGGCATCCCTATTTTGTAAATATTCATCTGAACTTGGGGCTCTGCTGTACTCAGAGATAAAAGCCCTGTAGGCTCAATGAAACAAGGCAGATCACAGTCAGGGGAGACAAGGACCCATTACTTTTTTGCTGCTGTTTGTTCCACTAAATTTCTCTAAGACTATTATCACTTCTTTAACTGATAAAATTATCTGTTAGTAGTCTAATTTACAATTCTTAACTTAATCAGGTACTGTGCAAGCCTTAATAAAATTACAGAGCTGAGAGTGGCCCTATCATTAAAAATATATTTTCATAAACATAGGATTCAGGGGGTGGTTTGTTTTGTTTTAGAAAGGAAAAAGATGAACTATTTCCACTTATGCGGAGCATATATTGATTGGTCTTTACCATGGAGAGAATTAAAGAATGACTGCTTCACTGATTGACTTCATAAGAAACAAGAACAGCAACGCTACACAGAACATTTTTCTATTCACCTATTCAAGAAAATGAGTGAATTGAAGGCATTGGGCTAAAAAGCCGTTTTGTGTCACAACACCTATAAGCAAGTTCCGGCTGAGTGGCTTCACAGTAATAAACCTGAGAAGGAAACAAATAAAAGGTTGCCTCTGTGTAATGAGTGAGTGGAGAAACTTTAAGTAGACATTGAGTGGAAGAATCTCATTATAGCAGCTGATTGATATCCGTGGAAACCTTCTCAACCTTGTGAAACTGTAAACAGCCCTAAGAAAAACTACTGGCTAGAAGACAGCACATTGTTATCAGTTAACCGAATGATTAAAATGAAAGAGCCTTTGGAGTTGGCCCCTCCTCCCAACCCCTCGACAAAATGAGCACAGAGTATGTATGAATTTGTAATGCGGTGTTCCCTTTTCTTGTGGGAAAAGTTTCCATGGTAACACAGCAGAAAATCGATAAATGAGTTGTGGTGGGATCTAAACAGTGTCTCACTTCTAGGTAAAGTTTGAAGGCATAAGAAAGCAGTATAGTTATCAGCAAACTGCAGACAGTTATGTAATTCAGGCGGCCACTTAATTTTATTCATGGATAACTCCAACTCCATCCCATAAGATTGCTCTCTTCTGCAACTCTAGTTTCTCCAACAAGTAAAATTTAAGTAAATGCAAAGGACTCTGGATTAGTTTAGGCTATCTGCTAGGGTTTTAGTGGCTTTGATCTGCATTAAATATTCCATTTCCTGTATATCAGCTTGATCGCATTAAACTGTTGAGTGTGGAAAGATAACATGAAATGATCATTTATACAATGATGGTTTTGTCAGGCAGAATTTCTCATTATGGTTGAAATTAATGGACAGGTCACAAAATATATGTGTAATGGTCTCATGAATTTGCCTTCAGATGGGCATACTGAAGGTAGTTTCTAAACATAAAATAATTTGTCAGAAAAAAAGAAGTCTGATCTCCAATCAAGATTCATGTTATTTAAAAGTTATTCACAACTGCTGGGGTTATGTACCTTATGTTATATGGGGTTATGTACCATAGTATGATGATAGTTTTCCAAACTGTGTTAATTTAATGGCATGCTCAGATAACTAATAATGGACCAAATTAAATTACATCACTTTGACTTTTGGCAAGCAATGAAGATTTTTTGAGACCAAATTTCAGTGTAAATGACATATAGTGACAGAAAAGCTCAATACAGCAAAAAGCAATATGTAAACCCAGGAGAGCTTTCTATGAGACTCTTTATAGCAGTGTAAACATTAGCTGGTGCCTGAGCGTAAGAGTGAGAGTTCTTAATGCTCCATCAGCTTCCTTCCCTAGAAGTGATAAACTGGCAGGGGGCTTCTTATTCAGCTTGGTAACAAATATCCTACCAACCAGCATGCAATTTTTCTTCCTATTTATCTGCTGTTTCAAAAGTCACAGTCTCTGCCTGAAGTAAATCTTCAAAGCAGGGCATTGTAGCAGTAAAGTACATTTTCACTCTTCTCCTACTACCAGAATCCAGTCCCATTAGGAGACTTTTGATGAGAAACCAAGAGCAGGTCATACCTGATGAGCTAAAGGAATATATTATCAGCCGTCCTTCAGTCTGAGAAACGGCCTAGGAGTGAGTTGCACCTGTTGAAGGTATACGATTTATCTCAGTCCTGTAAGGTGTTCTGATCTCTGCTAGCAATGACAGTAAATATGCCAATAAATAAAATGAGCACGGTCATTTGTTGAAGTGCAATGTCAAAATACATAAGATGGAAGATGTCACTGGCGGAAAACTTACAGGACAGGAAATTGCAAAGAAATTGGACATGTAGCTGCAACAACACCTGAAAGCTGCTTATGCAAACTAGTATTCCCACACGGTTGACCTGTTAATTACTGGTTACCTTGAGTAATATGTTTGATACAAGAGTAAAAATGGAAGTGAAGTGAAATACAATAACTTAAATTCAGAAATGCAGTGTATAATGATAACTGACAAAAAAAATATATTTGCTGAATGCCTAGACCACACAACACAGGTAACTATTTCAGACTCTGAAGAGTTGCTCTGTTATGTACAGAATCCCTTTCCCTACATCCTTTGCAAAAGAAGTAGATTTGCAAAAATCAATTAGAAATATGTAGTTGATATTAAGCACTGAAGTTCAAAAGGCTATTAAAATTCTTGCAGAAATTCCTCTGCAAGAAAAGGCTGCAAGGATAACCTGCAGATCAAAGCTTACCTGTTTTATGAGAAGCGTACATGCTGCCTTGAGATTGAAAAGGTGATTTGATTACAGAGTTTAAGTGTCTAAAAGGGCAATACAAGTGCCTTAGGAAAGCCTACTTAGATTAAGGAGGATGGCAAAGCAAAGGACAGTGACTCAGGATCTGGTGAGAACTGACAGTAAAGGGAGGATTTATTTCTGAACACAAACAGATCAGTAACATTGAAAAGTCAAGATGAAATATTCAGTACATGCAGCTAGAAATGAGTAGTGCCCTGCATAGATCTAAATCTTCATCTCTGGTGTCTTAAATTCTTTTCTTAATCAGTTTAAAAGGGATGAAAAGGCAGAAGTACTTTCTTAAATTCTGTCACCTTGTGTTAAGATATCAAAAGATCAAATCAATCCTTTCTCTTTGGGCAACTATTTCTGCAAATGCTTGCCTGAAAATGTGTAAAATTAAAAGATGTGGATCCAGTGAAGAGTTACACACAAGAATTTTATGTATTGAGCCAGATACCCGTTTTGACCTGTGTTCTTTCTGTGCAGTCAGCTTTGCTAAAAGTGGATACTTATCTAGTATGAATGAGAATTTTGTAGATGAGCATGCAGATTTTCTCAAGTTATCCCAGTCTATGAATGTAAGTGTAAGTATTCTGAGAGTGTATTCATCAGTGATCTGAATGAAGGAACAAAGTCCACCTCAACGAGTTTGCAGATGATACAAAACTGGGAGGAGTGTGCTGCCATTCAGAGAGACCTGGACAGACTGGATAGATGGGCAGAGAGGAACCTCATAAAGTTCAGCAAAGGCAAGTGCAAGGTCCTGCATCTAGGGAGGATTTTTATTTGTTTATTTTTGTTTGCTGTAAAAGTGACAGAGCACTGGAACAGACTGCCCAGAGAGATTGAGTATCTCCTTGGAGATACTGGAAATAATTGCTATCTGGATGCAATCTTGGGCAATGTGTTGTAGATGACCTGGCTGGAGCAGGGCGGGTTGGACTAAGTTATCTCCAAAATTCTCTTCCAACCTCAACCATTCTTTGAATCTGACTTCTTCCTTATCCTCACAAGACACCCAAGTTTAAAAACAGTTAACAAGGCAGAAACAGAAGCAGAAAAAAAAATCAATGTTAATATAAATTTGTGCATCAAGAACATATAAACTTCTAAGTGCTATTCGTTTACTAATACAGTCTATCTACAAATATCCAACACTAGAAAAGGAGAATGAAAAAGAGAAAGCTATTTTTCATACTCAGTCTTCAAGAAGGAGAGGGAGCACCTTCCCAGATCACATGCCTAGCTTTAGGAGGAAAATCAGACTTGTCATCAAATCCATTAGTCCTCCAATGTGCTGTATATACATTAAATATTGACTGAACTCAGTGGACATTGATGATGCTTCAATACTTGTTGCAAATAAGCCTTTAAATACTTCTATGATGTGGTAAATGTGAAAAGCCATCCTTGTAACCTGTAGAATATTCATCTCCACTGTAGAATATTCATCTCCATTTCCTTTTACTTGGTTATGTTGCCAGCCATTTCTGAATTGCTGAAGCATTAAATTTAGTTATAAAATGTGTGGATTGCCTATAAGTTTCTCTGTAAATAATGTGTATTTATTTTATGAATCTAGGCTTTCTTGGTTATATGAAAAAAATGAGTTAATTTAGTTTTGATACCTAAAGTGATCCAGAAATTCTCTCTTTTGTGATTCTATCCATTCAAATAGACATTTTCAATGGAACTTATTCTTTCTGCTGTTTGCATAGTTTATGTAAGTGAATAGAATTAGAGAGGCATGCCTGCATTGTGCTCTGTCAGTAAATGTCTTGGCATTTATTTACATCAATTTTATAGGATATTAATTTCAACATGGTGTAGTTTAGTGAGTTTTCAAAAACTAAAATGTGGGATTACAATTTTCTAAGAACAAATGTATATTCCACAATAGCGAAACAAGTCTACTGAAAGACAGATTTATGGTTCTTTAATTTTCTGGATGGTTGTTTTGAAGTATCTCAATGTAATCATAACATTCCTAATTTGTTTTTATTTTCTTAATGATTTATTGTGCAGCTGGACAAATACTAAACATTCAAGTTCAGAATTCTCATACTACATGATTGCTTCCTCATGCATTACATTTTTAAATGAGAGAAAAAAAAAGAAGTGTCTCTAAGGCATGTCTCCTCCTGTCAGAAGCATCTTTAAATCACTGTTGAGAATTGGGTTTTAGCTGCCCTAGAACTGCATGTATGCAGTTTCAGTTCAGGAAAAGATTACTTGTTGACTCCACATCCCAAAATCGAAAAGAAAGATAAAGTCTAGCTAACTTTGCATTTGCAGAAGTATAAAGTTATGTTAGATCCATCTTAGGCCAGAAGTAGATTAGCCCAGATTTCCTCAGAGGGAGGTTGAAAGGCCAAGAGATTTTCAAAGTAACATTAATCAGCCTGTCTAAGGCTGTAAATTGATGAACTCTTTAAATAGGTATAAGTCTACACTGCCAACAAAACAAGCAGTTTCGCTCACCACTGGCCTTACTAGCTTACTAGCTTTAGGGCACTGCCTAATAATGGTAAAAGTGTGCTTGTGCTGCAGTACAACGA
>JAUBNY010000194.1:911402-926937 GCA_032275445.1 Crypturellus soui
GGATTTTGGGGGGGCTCTTAGCCATTCCACACAGTCCCAGAGTCTGTGTGAAGAGTAACAAGTTTTGGTGGGAGATCATCTGCAAATAAAGGAAGATGAATAGGAAAGGGAAAATTTAGGGAGAGAAATAGAAATGTTCTTGAAAATCTTCGGAGCGATCAATCGACACACTGTGCAGCTCTTAATTATTTATGATGCTGTTTCTCCCATCAGCAGCCAGCTGTCCCAGAAAGCTCTTCTGTGGCAGTGTCATGAATCTGCAGAATGTCTTGACTTGCTGCTCTAACAACTGACCCAAGGCAGTAGAGTACAAATGTAGTTTATGAGGATCCTGTTTTATCTAAAGCATCTTACATAATATTTGCAAGATTAAAAGGGAACAAATAGTACCACAGTGAGAATACAACATCCAAACAGAAGACTATGTACTACGCTTTGCACCAACTGCCACTTTTTCATACTTCCACAGCAACCAAGTAACTGGCAGACCTTTATACAGGACTCTGTCAGAAAATCTTGGTATTAGCTGTGAATTGCACTACATACACATATGGTACAAGTAGCAACAGTTGGTTTCTCCTAGCTTCACTTTAGCACATGTATTTCTAATTGTATCTGAATGACCACTGTGCATTTTAAAAGGCTATAACCACATAGTTTTGGAATGATAATCTAGAGAGGATTGGGTAAGATGTAAAATACTGTTGTCATGAAAATGACTTCCAGGTTGGGGGCACATTTGGGGAGTTAATTCATGGTATGCACTGTAATTCTGACAAAACATCAGAATTCAATGTCAAGATAGATTCAGAGGCACGAACTCCATGGTGGTGTGAGGGAGCTGAGTGGTGCCAGGGATCAGTGTGACTGGCATCAAAGTAGAAAATCTACTGGTCCAGCGGTTAGCTGCTGGGTTTCTGGTATTCTTTCAAAATAACTGTGTATGGAACTAGTCCTCGGTACTTAGTACCCGTTCCCCCCACTTTTCTCCCTAGTGACTCCTCTCTCATGTTTGGACCATCATCATTTTCTGAGTCCTCTTTAACCTGTTCTCAAGCCTTCTGTCCATAGTCTTTCATGATATACAAGAGCTTCTTCCATTGTTTCCTCCCAGACCTTTCACCACTTCCATGACTGTGCCTCTTCTGTCACAAAACAAGAAACTCCCATGCCTGTGTCTTTGAGGCTGTTTGATACAGCTACTCCTGGCTTCAGTGCTCTCCCCAGCTCTCTTCTGCCCTGCTGTCCCCTGCAGCTTTATCTACCTTTCCCTTGTGTTTCTGTCTCCAGAGCATGTGTTTTTTATCAACCATGTAAAAGACAAAAAGACTTCTCTCATAAACTGTCTTGAAGGATGCATGCTCTAAAAGTGACTAATACTCTTTTTTATTCTTTTTTGTTGTTGTTGTTCGTTGCCTTTTTTAAACTTTTCCGATAGAGTATGTTCTACAGAGCTGCACTTCTAACTGTTTTGTTTTTCCATCTGTCATTGCTTTGCATGTTTCAATGCATGCAGCCCCCCCTGTTGTTCTGAGGCACTAGGTGGGATACACTTTTTGAATTTAGAGTTCATATTTAAAGGTCTACAGTCTTCAAGCTAACTCCACAGTCCTCTTGCTTAAACCCCAACTGATAGAAACACTGTCTTTTCAGATCTGCTCTCTGTTGACTTGGTGTGACACGTGGGAGCAACAATTTATTTCACAATAGACACAAATAAGTTATGTATTGATGGCTGTTCTAGAAAGTAGGAGATTTGGGAGCGTAAAGCTTGGACAAGGGTAAAGGTGTTAATGGGTTCCCTAATGCAGCAATGGCAGTAGTGGCAGCAGCCAGAAGGATGCTGAATGTGTGCAAATAAACTTTCAGGGGAAATAAATAGCTTTGCAATTTGCTGCACAAGCTGAGTGAAACAAAACATTTGATAGGTACTCCATCTTTCCTCTGCAGTGATTCATGACCTCAGACAACGAGAACAACTGTGGGTACAGGTGGTAACTGAACATAGCTTTGTTCCTGCATCTGCTTCAGTGTGCTTCATGAATTTAATCTTTCGGGAACTTCATTTCTCAAAAATAGGAAAACGTGAACAAGACCATATTTTGCCTGATGAAATTTCATGGGTGAATAGGTATTTTTCTTGTATCTTGATGGTTTAATCTATTATTGTTATTCATTGAGAAGGAAGTGGGTGAAATGTATATGGAAAAAATTGTCACTACTTTCCTATAGCTATAATCCATTGGGAAAAGCCAGCTGTTGTGTCCTCTATGGCACACACATATTTTTCATCACAGCATGATGAAATGTCCTTTTCCTCATAACATCTAATATCCATCTAAGGCTTTGTGCATTAAGAGTAGTCTTCTACGTGCCTTGCCATAACTTTTTTATCTTTTGAATGGGTGGTGAGTCATGAGCATACATGCTCCTCATGTTGAAAGAAATTAATGTTTTCTTTGGACAGAACCTAAGTTGCTTTTTCTTGGTGAATACCATCTAACCACATGTGATGATTACTTTTAGTAAGTCTAAACATAATTGTGTTGTAAGATGCACTTTGGTTTAGGAGGCAGGAATCAATGTTTATGTACCCTATAATTACATGGTATTTACCACAGATATCCTACAGCTCCTTGTAACTTAGCATATAATTAAAAGACCAACATTTATCATCAGACCAAAGTGTGTGTTGCATGATATGTGTCTTCCATGAAGCAGAGCAATATTGTGATATCATTTTTCAGTCCTTCTTAAATTAACTGTTGGTTTAGTTCACTCTACAGGCATTTTCTGTTTGCTTCCTCTAACGTTTCCGGAAATATTTAAGCCTATCAGGTGATTGTTGGAAGGCTTGCATAAAACATTTGCCGTCAGAGTCATTCATCTGGAATTTCTTTCAGCCCATGTAGCATGGCATACTGCATGTATGAAAGGTGACTCAGAATTCTAAGTGTCTTAAAGACATCGGCAGCATGTGCTTTCACACAGGATAGAGATACAAATCAAGTTTCATGCTTTCTTTAGCACGCATTCTCTTGTGCTGACAGGCATTGGGATAAAATTTATTAATCAAAGGCATTTGTCTAACAGGGCTAATTTTTAAAACATTCAGAGATGCACAGTCAAGCTGCCCATGCCTGCATGTGCATCCCAGTGGTGACTTTATGCTTGGTTTAAAATATATTAACAAATAGAGCCATGAGACTTGGCAAAATTGTATTTCAGTAAGAAGTTCACAGTGATTATGGGCAAATTAGCTTCCTGCTGTTGCCTCTCGGTGCCTATTGCAAGCGAATGCAGAACAACACAGGGAGCTGTACACTAAGAGCAGCCCAAGCAAAGTCTGCTTCTACTTTCTGACATTACAGGGCAGATGGGCTGCTCCAGAGCTGAGGTCTTCAGAGGGAAGGATTGATTCCCTTGGGCTTCTGAGCATCTGTGTGCATAACTCCACCATAGGCCCAGCGAAGGTGGATTTTTTTATAACAGGCAAACTAAGAAACCCTTTAAGAAGATTTTTTCTCCCTTTTTTGTGGCAATGAGGAGGAGGAGGATAATAAACAGGACAAGCAGAAAAGCTATAGTATAATTAATCTGAATTTTATTAGACTGTGTGGCAATATAAGAGGACAGGCACACAGCAGCAATAGAAAAAAAATGTGTATTTTCAAAGCAGCATGATATTATAGCAATGTGATTTGAAGACAAGTCCTTGTTCCTTTAATGTTTTAAAATATTAAATGCTACTTTCTCCAGTTCCTCTCAAACTGCTTTATTAATGACAGTATGTGTGCAGGCACAAAAATATTTTACCCAACCCATGGAACAGACACTTACATAAGAGAGCAAAATTACCTCTCCCCACACCAGTTCTGTCCAAACCTCTCCCTAGTATTTAGCAGCCTCAAGGTTGCTGCAATGACACAGCTGCTAAGATATTCAGTCTAAGCAAGACAATCCTCCCACCAAAGCCTGTTCCCTGGTTCCAGCCTGTCTCGGAGGCAGGCTGGCCTTTGTTTGGCTGGAGGTGAGAGCCCCTTGGGCGCTATCGCATAGCAGTGTCTCACCGAGTCGATACTGTATTGCATGTGGGTCTCTATGACTCTGTCCAAGAATTTTCTCTGGGGATGTAAGGGACCGGCAGGACAGAAACAGATACAAGTTATTAGACTCTAAACAACCTTTGGTTTTGTTTTTCTTGAACTTGAAAGCATTCACAATTCAGAGGCATTGGAAATATGCGAACAAATACATTAGTTGCAATTAAATCCCAGGGTTGGTTGCTGTCCTTCACAGTGTCCTCAGTTAAAAATACTCCTCTTCCTCCTATACTCATTCCCAGTGGCAGCTACCAGCCTCCTGACAGGGGTTGTCTTGTAGTATGTCCTAAGAAAAATCTCCCCTGGAAGAGTTTCAGAATATGTAATCCCATTACTAGTTTAAAGCAGGTATTCACAGAATGGGTTGCATTCCACCACAGCCAGATCATGCCATTTTTGCAACAGCAACAAGTGTTACAGCAAGCTGGGAGACTTACTGGCATTTACTTAATGTTGCACATTAAACATTTGCAATTTTTCCAGGTAATATTTTCAGTATTAACAAAAGAGCAGGAAAAATAATGTCAGGAAACAAACATTGCATTTAAACAGCTATATGAGATAGCAGAGAAGTATATGCAAAAGCATGAGACATCTGGATAATTTTTCTCTTTTTTCTCTCTTGCACTCGGACACTCAGGAAATACGCAACTAAGAAGCACGGTTATTTTTGTGCTTTATGGGATTTACCTTTTAGATATCCCACGTTCTAGGTTGAAAGAAGGAACAGATTGGTTGACTTGAACCACTCGAGGAAAGCAAAGCCAAAAAAAAAATACATATAATCCGTCTGTAATTCATTTTTGCCAGAAGGCTCCAAATAAGTATTAAAAAGCATGAGCAACTGGTTCATTCTTACACTGATCTTGTAAGTCCATTAAGGTGTTTAACTTTCAAGGGCTGTCCTGGGGATCTGGAGTTGCTGTTATCCTTTTGTTTAATTACACCATAATCTTAGTACAGTTACGGTGATAATATCATTCTTCCACAGACATAACAATAAATTAGCCATTTGGGATAAATGACATTTCTTAGTTTACTACAATGAAGTATCAAAGAAATATTAATGTGATCAAGTGGGTTGGGGTGTGAATATAAATGACATTTATGTGTTTCTAGGATTCAGCCTTTCAGGATATTTTGCTATCTTATTATTCTAAGATTCTCTTGAATCTGCTTCATCGTGAAACAATTGGCTGAGAAATATTTGAGATAGCAAAGAGAAAACGTGTTTTATCATAGTTGAAAAATAAGCAGTATAGAATTTGGGGGTCTGTGTCTTAAATACCCACACAGTATTTGTCAACTTCATCAAATATGTAAAGCAAAAACTATTCCTGATATATTTTTTTATAATCTCCTTGCATATCTTGACATTTTTCATCAAATATAAAGGTATTTTCTGAGTCCTTTTGAAATTTAATACCAGCAACAATAGATTCATGAATTTTTACTGTTACTCCTGTGTAAGAAACAAAAGTAAGGGTAAAAAGAAGTGATATAGTAAAAATTGAGAGATGGAGAACAAAAAACATCCTGAAAATTTGTGTCAAAATTTTGAAGTTGTTTTCAGCAGCTCTAATTAAACTAATTACAGAAAGATTGTCCTAATGGACTTTCCACCAAGCAGAAAACTTGCAGCTCTGCCCTTTCCCAAGTGAGAAAGGGTCCTAAATGCATGGAATATATTTTGAAAATATACTTTGATATGCAAAAAAAATGTGGCATCTTTACGGAGGGTAAATTGAGGGTTTATTGGTTGATGAAAGTCAAATACCCTTCTACTATTTATGGATATGGGCTGGTTATTCTTTCTATGATGCTTGTTATAATTGTACTGCGGTAAATTATATAAAAGAGTGGAATTAAACCAAGGTAATAACTATTCCAAAAGAATGTTTGTACGCTGACATTCCAAATAAATAGCTGCTAACCTAAAGAAAAGGTGTATCTGAACTAGTAATGTTTTATCATCCTAGAAGTAGTTCAGAGAAGAGTAATTTCAACAAAAGGGCTGAATCTTTTCCTGTCACTCAGAACTATCATAAATAATGAAAACAAAGAGATGCATAGGAAGATGGAAGCATCCTGGATGAAACAGAGATATGGAATGTATGGAAGAATCTTTCATAGGGGGAATCTGGTTTCTATAAATCTCATTTACATATGGCACAAGGCATGTTTTGTTCTCTTTGAACAGAGCCAACATTTTTGCAAATAATTTATTCTGTGTGCTGCAAGAGTTTGAAAGTAGCTTTTGAATGGCTAATGAATCAAAGGATCTTCTAAGGATTTATTAGGTATTAATTTTTAGTATAGCTAATTTATATGTTATTTCTACTATGCTAATTTTTAGTATAACAAAAATCTTTTAAAAGGAGAATATCAATGTTTGGGAATACTGCAGGAAAACCAATTGCTTGCAAGATGGCATTTTTCAATGGTAGAATAACACATTGACACACTGAAAACACAAATGTATCTTCTGGAATAATGAGCACATTCTGCTTCTTACCTTAATCTCAGCTGGTGGTTATATATGCCTAAGTAATATAATTCTTAAAAATTTCTGGTATTCCTACTGGAGAAAAGATTGGTTGCTTGTGCTGGGGGCAGATGAGGCCATTTTCCAGATGACAGAGGTCTTCTCCAGGATCTTACTTTAGAGCAGGTGCTTTAGGGAATAGCTGATTTTATGTGGAAAAATGTTACAAATTTGAGGGTTTGTGGTTTCTTTTTGCAAAATCTATCTGCATAGACTGGCACTTTAAAAAGATGTGCCAAATGGGATGTCTGGGGCTTTGCACACCAATTCGGCTAGACCAAGGGACAAGGGTGGTTTGAACAGGGCAGTATGTGACACACAGTGCACAGAACACTTAGTGGCCCTGCGAGCACACGCTGCAGGCCCCTTCCTGCCCTTTGCTAAGCTCTGGCTACAGTCTTTATAAAATACCCAGCTACACTCTTATAAAGTGTGCAAATATATGTTATTCTTATTTCACTGACTAAAATTGGGATTCCTACCTAAGAAAATAATAAACTATTTTCTGATTTCTATTTAATTTATTTGATGCTTTGTATTTACAAATGTGAACATCCATGAATTGCTCTAATGGTCTTGTAGGATCATTTCATGTAGATATCCTGAGTTTTTGCTGGGTAGAATTAAATGCAATAATATTTGTCTCAGAATGTGCAAAGTCCAAGAATTACTTCAGTTATTTGAATTACTGTTACAACATCAATCTAGCAGGATGTTTATATACATTTTTATATCATGCTTCTCAATCTTTATCTCTGGTCTTTTTTTCCTACTGTCCTGGCAAATAGTAATTTAACAAGAATAGTGAATGCACCTTTTCGTATTACCATTAGTGGCTGCCAGTGATAGACAAACAAGCCGTAGGTTTGTAGTAAATACACTACTATATGAATGCAAACTGTGGAAGATAAATTCTCCAAAATTACTTTCGGCAAAATTGGGAGAATTCAAGTACTCAGAGGCAGAGCTTCCGTTCTACTTTAACAGTTTGTCAGCAAGAAGGTATCCCTGGCATACAAATCCATTTTCTTCCTTCTCCTTTAAGTTGTGAGCAGCTTTTCTTTGCAGTGGTCAGTGATGTTTAACTCTGCTTCACAGGAAACCAGGCACAGAACACAGCTTTGACCCCATAGCAGAATTATTTTTTTAACAGACCTCTATAAGATTCTTATACTTATCTCTAGCGTCTCCTCCACTGGTGATGGGGAAGTAGATCTCTCAGATAGATCTCTTCACATCTATTGGCAGATCTAATCCTTTTCAGATCTATTGGTAGACCTGATCCTCTGGTCACGTAGAGAATATATCCAGGTTCCCAACAGTATTTAATTACTGAGTTGGGGAGTACAGTTGTGAATACCGTAGCAGATTACTAGTCTACACAGTACAGTACTTGGGCTAACTCTGACTTCCATCAAAATTGGACAATGTTCAGGGTATGAGATAGAAGCTGTTAGAAGCTGTTATACCCAACTGCACAGTCACATGGGATGCTCCCATACATGGGATCCTTTGCATTACCCCAAAAGACTTCAGTTACACTGAGACCAAAGCAGAAGTGCTCAGAGAATCAGGAAGCTCTCTTATAGTTTTCTATCTTAATTAAACAAGAAAGGCTTTGAGGAAAATGATCGGTAAAAGTTGTGTAATCTTACCTAGTTTAAATAAGAAAATTGACAGTGAGAAATGAAAGAAAGAATCCCACAAGACATTTTGTGGTGGAAGTGTGTCTCTACTAAACTTTTTGCTTTTCTGTATATACAAGCTAAAATCAAGGTTTTCCCTTGGGCAATCTGGGCTGAAGCATACTATCTTAGGAAACCGCTGGCCTCTGTTTTTTTTTTTTCCTTCAGAAGCTCCTCTGCTATTTCCCTTCTAGTTTATATGCTACAAGGGCAGCCCAATAAACCCACACTGAACTGTTCCCCCGAACAGCAGCTCTGCTTTAGCCCGGTGACAGCCTCTCTCATGCAAAGCTTTTCATTGTGCAGCCACTGCTGGCAGACAGTTTCTTTTCCAGCTAAGTAACCGCAGCCCTTTGTTTTACTAAGGCTTTTAACATATGGTTTTACTTAGCACTAGCTGTCTGATTAGAAAATGAGCATTTTCTTCTTGAGCATTGCAAAAGTCTCATTTCTTTGTACATGTAATATTTTTATGAGATAATTTAAGGTTTTGTTTTGTTTTGTTTTGTTTCCAGAAAGTAAAAATGAATTTGTTCTTTGCTCCGTCTGAAACTACACACAGAATAGGTACTAAGAATTACTAAGTATAACATGATATATTAAGTGTTCAATTTCAACTGAAACCTACCATCTTCTACTAGAAAATAAGTAATATAAAATAAAAAGAAATCACTAACAAGATGCTAAATTTCAGAGTCATTCAAATAAACAATGTAATCGTTGCAAAAATATTAGGTAAGTATTATACTATAATAGCTTTCAAGAGATACTGGTGGATTTTCACAATGGAATCTACCCCTCAAAAGGCCCAAAAGTACAATCTGTTTATGCTCCATAGTTATTAGGTGACTGCTTTTAATATATAACAGACTATTTTAGGCGTTTTTAAAAAACAGATAGGAAATTGCTACCTAATGTGTTTTTTGTTCTAATTCAGCTGGATGTTAAAGTACACATAAAACTGAAGACAAAAGCAATTGGACAGGCTTGGGTTCACACCCCTTGTTTGTGCAGGGCCTTAGAAGGGAGAAGATAGCTGTCAATATAGATGTTTCATTTTTCTGTCACCTGTGTATCCCATCTTCATGGTAGCAGTACAACCCCCTTGTCTGTGTTGGTTTGAACCCGTAATATTCCTCACTTGGCAAACGTTGCTGAAAGGCTTTCTGAGTTTTGTGCACGCTACAAGTAGTAAACACACGCACACAGGGCAGCAGCACACATGCGCACACACAAACCGTAAGCAGAATTGTAGAATCTTAAGATCGCTGCCTTAATCACTTTTGCTCCCACATCAAGTGATGTGTACCCAGTGTCATTCCTCTTGAAGACACCGAAATGACAGTCTAATATATCCCATGGAGGGCAGCACTGGTCAAATCTGCTGTCTCCACATGTAAACAAAATTTTGGAAATGAGTCTACCAACCCAAAAGTCAATTATTGAAGAGCTGTGCTCTCTTAGAACATTGTCTTACATTTTGACCTTGGAAGTTTCCCAATGAAGTCTACTTAACCAGGAAAGTTTATACTGCTGAATATATGAAAATGCCATATTTTGGAGTAGAAATATTCGAGGACAAAATGCATTTTTAAATCATGGCAGTGTCCTTCTTTTCTATATAAGCAATGCTGTACATACAGTTTTCCCTCTTAATGTTTACGTGAGTCTGCATTTGTTTGTAATGAAGACATTGGAATATACCTTCCAATGGCTTATATATGAGCCTCTCCTTAGTTATATTTTCTAATTTGCTTTCTTTCCAGTAGTTAGAAGCAGATTGTGCTTCTAGGCATAGTAGTTCTGGAGAGTCTTGGAAAAGAGCTCTACCAGCTCCTCCCACAAAGGAAAGATTAAATGGTTCAGGAAATTGTAGGTCTGAAAAATTCTTCATTGACTAAATGAATCAACCATGAGCATTTACCACTGTCAGAAAATCAGGTCACAGATACTATAAGCCAATTTTCTGCAGAAGTCCATTCAGGAGTAAGTTAATTTTACATTTCCTGCTTTCTTTAGGTTGTAGTGGCAGTGATAAAATGTTCAGGCTGAACAGTAGCTTCAGCCTTTGAATCTCTGGGATGATTTGAAATGACTTAGTGTTTCTTTCCAAGTTGTTCTGAAGCATGACTGGAGTTCTCATTAGAATGATCTCCATGCAAGGACTGCCTGCTTCCCAGCTATCATCCACCTCCTGCTTTCCATTTTTGTCTAAAGTAAAGCTGCATCCGGCAATGCAACGCTCTGTGGTTACTAATTACCTGGTCTGATTTATTTAGTTATGTGTTCCAACACAATCAAGTCCCTTCCTTTCCTATTTTATCTGCCTTGGTATTGGTTATAATGGGGACTTTTATACTGTAAATGGGATGAAAGAATGAAAGGGAGAGTATATGTAAAAACAGGAGCATTGTGCCAAGGATGAATAAGCACAGAAGTATTAAAGGTAACTGTAATACATGCATATGACTTCAAAGGTTTTGCATATATTGTCTTCTGAATGTTTTTGAGGAATAGATCTACTCAAAAATGTGTGGAAATTCATCTGCATATGACCCTAGAGTTCATATGCAGCACTAATGAAAGTGGGATAAGTATATAGAACGTCTAAATAAGCATCAGAAAATACTTCTCAAGGGAGTGACATTTTAAAAGCAGACAGAAATAAATAGGAAATAATTAAAATGCATTTCAGGGATTATCCTTTGGCAGAACTGTTCGCTCTCCCAAAATGATGAGTAATAGAGTAAAATTACAGCTGCAATTGTATATTACAGAAATTCAGATTTATAAATGAGTTGTAAAAATGCAAGGGCAGATTTTCTTTTAACCTGTCTTTCTCCCTTCCTATCAATTAGCAAAAGGGAAAATTGGTATTTTCATGTTAACCCCAAAAGCTCCAAATTTTGCTGTATTTTATCCAATCCTGGCTTTCTTTTCTTAAGTCTCCTACTGTATTCACTTGAATAGACTTCATGGTACTTCATCATAATTGCTAGCAGCCATACACGGCAGTGTTTCCAAACAGCAGTCTTTTTCTTCTGAATAGCATGGTATGAAATCTAAGCCTAGGTTAGTAAACACAGTATTTTTAATACTTACTTAGTATTTTTAAATACTTACCTTAGGGGAGAACAGGAATGTAAGGATGCCTAAAGCTCTCCAGAACCTTCAGTTGATTTTTCTGTGTTCTTAGAGGTTTCTTGTATCATTTTAAACAAGTCATTTAACAAGTCTGTATCATTTCCCAGTGGTAAAAATGGAGGTAATGCCATTAATAAAGCGGTGTTGCACACTAACAGTTTTTGAACAGCTTGTTAACTGCAATTGGCTAGAAATAGGTGTTTCTATCTTGAGTGTAGTTCTCTAGTTCTGGATTTTCACAAGAGAAGGAATATTCTGTTCTAGGGATAGATTTATATACTCCTTCATCTTGTGTTGTAGTCCAATGATGCTAAATGTAAGAAGAAAGAACCTACTGAGCTTGAGAGTAAATGGGCCTGGAGAGGAAAAGAGAATGTCACTATAACTGAGGAAGTAGAAGAAAAGGCACAAACCAGCATAAATCCTGTTTAACTTGCAGTGGAAACTGCCAGCTTGCCAGTAAAGAATTCAGTTTCTGTGAAACAGCATTTTCCGAAAATAATTTTTTTCATTTAGAAAATTTCCAGCCAACTCTAATGTTCTTCTCATTACTGGGATGTTTAAGGTGGAATACATTTCATTAAATCAATAGAAGGAGAAAAAGGGAAAAGAAAGAAGCAGTCCAGTGTAAGCTGCCGTTTGCTACACATTTTTGAGAGGTGATGTGCTGATGTGCATTTTCAACATCTAGCTGTAGGTCTATTCAACTTAAAGTTTGTCAATTTTGACAAACAAAGCAAAAGCTAAAACAGCAAAGACTCATTATATAAGAATGGAAGTTTGTAAATTAGGCCTATAGATTCTGGTGTCCAAAGTTAGTTGCATCTTTAACGTGAAGTTGGCAAGCCTAAGTGATACAAGCACACCTGTAGACTGTTTATTGTTAAAATAGTAGGAATTTCTTAGCATTAAAATAAACATTGGTTTGATTTTAAGAAAACTGTAATGTCACTACAGTGCCATCCACTATAGATGGCTCTTCTTCCTCAAAGAAACAGCTCCAAACGAGTAAGTGGTTTTGGATAAGTCCATCTGATAGAAAAAGTCTGTGGCACAGCATAAATCAGAATAGAACTGTAGAGTCTGGGATGAGCAAGATGATAAACAAGTGAGAGCTGACACTGCAGTGAATGCATTGCAACTGCACCTTGGCTTATAAGCATGAAAAATACCTCCCTACACCACCCTTCATATGACTTTTTTTTTTTTTTACATTATCAATCACCTCTGTTTGTTTGAAGCTCTCCTTTACCCTTTGTGTCTGCAAATATGAAAAATGGTTAGCCTCTCTTCTAAAGAGGTGACCTGTGGCAGAGATGAGACAAAAAGGCAAATTACAGAAAAGGATGGAAGGTATTTGGTGGTAATTGGCTTGTTTCGATAATGCCGCATTTCTGGGTTTTGTCTGTAACTGGAAATGTTCTTCCTCTATTTTTTTTTGCCCTGTTTTTCTTCCTGTGTGAAAACTGGCTTCTTGAGCTGCTGCTTTTTATGTTCGTCTTGGAACTTCTTCTGGTAGTCAACGTGGACTTTTTCGTGCAATTTTTAGCACTTAATTCACTGTGAAATTGGTGGGGATTTTAATTTCTCTCAGGTGACCCTTTAATATTCTGGCAATTCCTCATTATTTTTTTCTTTATTGTAGGTTTCATATATACTGGAGAAGTTGTGCATCGAATGCTAACAGCCACACAATATATTGCACCCTTAATGGCAAATTTTGACCCCAGTGTGTCAAGAAATTCAACAGTCAGATACTTTGATAATGGTATGTAGTAGTCCTTCATAAATTAATGTGTCTGTGTCCCTTGACTCTTCATATTTTCCTAAACAGATATTTTTGAGAAAAAATTGAAGATATTTCAAAATATTTTTTACCTTTTTTTAACTCACAGGCTATATGAAGAATGTGGCTAAACATACATAAATAGTTCATAATTCAGAACATGGTTAAATAGTCATGAATGCCTTTTGCAAACTGAATAGTTAACTGCCTTCTGGATGTTACACAAATTCAAATGCTAGCAATGTGCTTGATCAATTTTAAAAGGAAAACTATGTCATCTGTAAAAGTGCATATTCCTTGTACATCTCTCTATATATTTATTTAGGAGATACAGTCCATCTACTAGTTAAAATGAAAATAGCATTGTGGATTGTTATTATAAACATTCACAGAGGCAGGGAAACTATGAGGTTAAGAAATATGCCAATGACTAAATGTGTATCGAGTTCCAGGATTGGAATCCAATACACTTATCTGCAGCAGTAGTTCTCAACAGTGTCTTGTAGAAAAGATTGAAAGAGCAAACTTCAATCTTATACTTGAGGCTCTGTGAAATATTTCAAGGGCCTTAAACGTGTGGATGAAATGAAATCAGTTACAATCAGCATTTTGGAAACGTGACCTACGTGATTAAATGGCATCTGATGCTTTATCTCAGGCCTCTGTTCACCAAATACAAAGGCAATGACTATGTATTTTGAATTTAAAATCTGGCAGGTAACATAATAACATCTGTGATTATTTTAAATGTTTGGGGGTAATCCAGCACAAACTGAATTTAAGCACAAATTACAAACGTGGCTAAAAATAAGTCACATTTCCAAACAGATGTGTTATCCCGAAGCTTCATTCTGAAATATTTATTCCCCAGATCAGGGTATCTGATATTCCCCAGCTCAAAATATATCCTCTAATCATAACCTTAATCATAATTAAGTAATTATTTGTAGAATTTATTTGTTACAAAGTTAAATGAACTGAACTTACATGAGAAGCACTGCTTCTTGCATTGAGTGCTCAAACAGAAAAATAAAATGGTTATTTTCATCTTATCAGTTATTTGAAATTCTGTCCTATGATTTGCCGTCTGCACTGAGAGAATCTGAATATTCCAAAAATTATGATGTTTATTCTCTTTTTTTTTCCTGACTTACAGTCTTCATACGAGGTGTACCAGCCTGTGTCACATTGCTTTCATGGTTGGGTTGAGCAGTCTTTTGAGAATTTTCAACCCTCCTTATGCATAGGGTGTGATATTCTTTGGGACCCATGTGCTTTAGGACAACGAACTTGCTGTCTTACTACACATGAAAAGAAACTGAGCAAGTTGCGTCTTTACTTCCTTATTTCCTACCCATTACTGTCTTATCCTTTTGGACACATGTGCTATTTTAGGACCACATCTAAAGGACGTAATTCAGTGACTTGTCCAAGTTTCACTCATGGAGCTTGAACTTGTCTCCAAGGAACTTGGAAGGAACGAGGAACTTGCCTCCATATATATCTGTAAAAAGGATGATGGGAGTGAAAAGGCGATGTATTAGAGGCAGCTGACCTCCATGTTAGTAGGGAATTGCAAGATATACAAAAATCTGAGGAAGTAAAAGACTGATTATAGAAAGTTGGGCTATTTTGCTCCAAGAATTTGAAGTTCCTCAGAATTCCTGTAAAATTAAAGTATTCAGAAAGTATTTAATGAATATAGACGGAAAAGGAAATGTGCACTGTGCACACAAGGAGCATGCACTGCACCAGCGAAGGCCAGTCGTGGGATGAACTTTCTGCAGTATGCCTCAAAAATCCGCACATTCACGGCTTCACAACATTCACTGACAAAATATGTTAGTGAAAGTTACTGCCCTGAGTATCTGTGACACAAGATGTTTCAAGGAGATATCAAAAATGCATTGAGGTAGCAGCACACCACCCAATCTCAGCACTCCAGCAAGAAAGGAAATTAAAATGTTGTGAATCGAAGCACATAACTCACATTAGTGGCAAAGAGGAGAAAGCATATAGGCTTAAATATGAAAAAGACACGTTCACTTAACAGTTTTGGTGATAAGCGTCCTTCAGCCAAGCAGCCTGAATGTGTCTGCAACTCTCAACATCTGTAAAACATGCTCACAGGGTGTGCAAGTCACTTGGGGTACATTTTTAGTTGATAAGTGGATACTCAGCCAGAGGACTTCCATGAATATTAACAGATCTCCTGCAACTAAATTGCTGCACACCAGACTCAATATTTACCCTGTCCATGGATTCTTAGTGG
>JAUBNY010000194.1:927037-942630 GCA_032275445.1 Crypturellus soui
CCGGCAATGCTGTCAGCACTTCACCTCTCAAAGCCATCCATCTGCATGTGGTGTGAGCAGTGGCCACGGCAGCACACCTGCATAACGAGTGCTGGCTCCTGCCCTCGGTGCCCGTCGACTCCCAGCACGACTTTGAGCAGGTCACTGGGCTCCTCTTGCTGTAGCAGATTTATGTGCGCCTGGCTAACTAGTTAACTATGGCACCGCAGTGTCCACCTTTAAGAGGGTTTGGCATGCAACTAGTGTTCGTAATATCTTTGGCACTTCAGGATGCTGGGCTGAAAGTTGCTAAACAGAGACAAATCACTGTGCTTGTTTCAAGTAACTGAAGTTAAGTACTTTTCTTACAGCCAGTTAATATTTTTCTCCCATTTTTTTTTCTTCCCTTTGCCTCTCTACCCCACTCTGGGGTTCACAGGCACAGCACTAGTTGTCCAGTGGGATCATGTACATCTGCAGGATAATTACAACCTGGGCAGTTTCACTTTTCAGGCCACCCTTCTCAGTGATGGGCGTATCATTTTCGGCTACAAAGAAGTAAGTTGGGTCTGAAAATTGTCATTTAAATAGACAAATCACTTTGTACCTGTCAGGAATTTCTTTCTTTTTTTTTTTTCTTTCTTTTTCTTTTGTTTTTTTTTTTCCTTGTGGATATTTGAAAGTTCATCTGTATAAGATCATTTTCAAATTTTGCTTGTAAGATCCCTTTTTTGCTGAAAATGATTTTTTTCTTTAAAGGTAGTATTCATGTGATGGACTTGAAAGTCACTTGCTTTATAGCACTGATATGTTTTTGTTTCTATTGAGATGATCTGCTTTAGTTTCTCTACTTTTTCTCTACATTCTTCAGCTGTTCAGAATTTCAGTCATTATTTTAGATGATAGTTTTATGCTTGCTAGAGTCATGCTGAGTATATAGGTGAATTTCATGAAAATGAGTATCAAAAGGTAGATAAACTCATGGGTGGAGGGGCAGACTGCTTTCTTTAATTGTTACTTTTATGTGTTTGCCATGCAGGGTTAATTTTTTCTTGAACATGTATATGCCATATAGGAAAAGGTAATCAGTGAGATAAGTGATCATCCAGACTTGTGGAAGTTTGGATTCTATTCTTTCTCTGCTACAGGCTAGTTGTGTGCTTTCAACCTCATTTTGCGTGCTTCCATCTTAGCTATGTACATAATAAAGCAGAAATAGTTGTGCTCCTCTCCCCTTCATTAAAATGCTAGGATGATCTGGGTTATTTTACCAGTGGTAGTGATATATTCATTTGAGATGCACGTCTTTGCACCTTGCCAGCAGTATTGCTGTGGAATAATCTTGCTGGATAATTTCTGCAGTCCACTAGAAACTTCTGGCGCACACAGAAACCTGACTTTCTTTACCCTGACAGGCACGCACAAGATCTGCTCTGGTCTGCAGTTTGTTCCTGAATGTTATAGAGGCTGGTAGTTTCAGTCTATGTAAATGCAACTTATTTCAGTGTTGACATTAGCTTCCGGAAAGCTTTGATCTTCTTAGCACTGTGGAGCTTGTACTTGGCCACAGAGGTGTTCACCAAAGCTTTGCTTTTCTCCAGTTGTTGAAAACGATAATCTTTTGAAGACTGTAGAAATGTTACTGCCTTCCAGGCCCAGAGAAGTGGGAAGGGACACTGCTTCACTTTGTAACTTCAAGGCACATCGGACAAGAATTGCATATGAAATCTGGCATTGAAATGGTGACGTTTTCAAGAAATCATTGTTCTTGATTATCAAATGCTTTGCGGTCTCTCTCACCTTCCTGCACTGTGGAAAACTGGTGTAACAGGAAAGATAGAAACTATTGCTTTAAAATCATTTTGTACAAATGCAGAATGCCTGGCAATGGACACTTTCCTTCAGTTAGGGAAAAGGACCACTTAGTTAATCCCATGTGGTTCCCTGGAAATGCGTTTAACTATGTCATGTAATCTATTTTTATAGATTATTATAAACTCAATAAATTCCATTTTAGAGCCAATTAGGCTATTTACTCTCACTGCTTCTATTAGGAACCTCTTCCAAAACCAAGCTGTTTTCACCACAAGAATTGTTATTAGTATTCCCTTCATTAATCCTGAGATGATGGAAAGAGTTGGAATCTACAAATCACATAACTTGTGTTTTTTTTCTGCTGCTGAATATTTAAAATCCCATTGCATACTACAGCCTCTCACAAGTTATTTTGTATCAAACACCATTTAAGAACTCCTTCAAAAAAGTGTTTTTTTTTTTTTAAGTGGTAGTAGATACGTGTTTGTGCTCTGTAAATCTTTTAATCCGACCCCAAAAATAGCCTAAAACCTTTTTGAAAGCTCTGAATATCTTAACTAGTGTATTCCATTTGGAATCGTCTGGGGGAGGCTGAGATTTCTAGTATACCACAATCTGTATTTGCAGCCTGCCTTACTTCATTAAAAATAACTCAGCAGTTCTCCTAAGTGAGGAAAATTGAATAAAATTTCCAATCACTGACCAGACACAAGTTGTCTAGAGAAAAAAAGTGAGACACTTGTAAATTAAAACTTGACTGTGGTGCTTATAAGTCTGGCTAGGAATTGATTTATTTTCCAGTGCTGCATCGACTTCATTGCTTTCTGAGGAAGTTCTTCTGGAACCATTTCTCTTGCTGGTGAGTCATGTTGTCAGGAGTCCTGTTAGCTCCAGTAAGATGACTCGTGTGACTTGCAAGCATTAATAAAAGCTGCACAGACATATTTCTATCATGGTTTTGATCCCATTTCATATTAGCATCACAGTTCATCAGAAATTACAGTAGTGTATGGTGAATCCACAAAACCTTCATTGCATTTTTTTGAAAGTTTCCAAACTTCCAAACTGAAGCACAAATGTAAGACATGAAACAGAAAGGTTGCCAGTGACACTGTGAAGCATCCCACAGTGGTCTTGTGTTACGGAAACTAAGAGTTTATCTTGAAAAATCCACTTCTAAAGTATCTTTGATTCTCTATTTCTATATATTTTTATATATTTTATATTTCTAAGGACATAGAAATAGGAACATGTATGTTGAGAGGACTTCAGGTAACAGTACTTCTTATTTCCTGTTTATTAAAAAACACATGAGATTTCATTTTTCAGAGAGGTTCCCCCACATCAGAGTTGCTGAGCACACAAACACAGTGCTGCGTACAGAGGCACTGGGATTGCTGAATACTGCAAAACTGCAGTTCTGCCCAGCCTTCTGCGTTCTGCACTTTGCCTCATAGGGAACAGTCTAGAATGCACCCACGTTATCCAAAATCCAGAGTCAAATGTGAAAAGGTGAAAATTTGGAAAAGAAGCTGGACCGATAACTATAGATATTGAAATCTGTAGAGGCGTTAGAATACTCAGCTGATTGGAAAAAGAGCCATGCACCCAATTTTTGAAAAGTAAAAACTATTTGAAAGGCACAATGAGCTTTAGTTTGGTGCTTTGTGTAATTGTTATTTTCTCTGTAGAGGCTAATCTGACCTTAATAAAAGTCTTAGCTGTTATATTTGCTTATCTCTTTTTCTGGTACTCTTCCTGTACTGTAAATCAGATTTAATTCAAATTAATGTCAGAATATCAAATACTCTCAGAGTGAAAACAGTATTAATAATTGATTAAAGTTATTAGCACTGCATTAAAGTGAGTATATCTCTACTTTCTATACTTAGCCTTTTCTGTATTCAAAATGTTGTTTTCAGTATGGAAAAAAAAAGACTAGCAAGTTTCTAAAGCATGCCAAACATTTACTCCTTATCTATTTAGTTTGTTTACAGCACGGACAACTTCCTTTCTAAATATTGCTTTGCGTCCACTATTAGTGTTCTGGCAAGTGGAAAGGAAATGTCAGGAAATGTCAGGAAATAGATTAGCTAGACGGAAAGTTTTATTGCTGTACTTCTAGAATGTATCGAAGGCTTTTTCTGAATACATACAAGTATGTTTTCTGAAAAAGTATACTTCTGTAGGTTTTAATAACAAATGATCATTTCTTATGTCAGAATTTCACAGAAGTTCAGTTTTTGAGAGCTTTTCTTTTTTGCTTTTTTTTTTTTTTAAAAGAAAGCACTCAAAATCACTCTTCGTAATAGTCCTTTCCCATTAGTACTTAAAGCTAATGTTCCTTAGTGTAATGTTTAGTTTATTTCTCTCTCCATAATTAATACAGGAAAAATTAGGCAAAGGTGCCAAAGGCTTTATTAATGTTTTAAGATATGTTCCTTAATTTCATTGAATTGAAGACTTTCTTTGTTCATTTAAAAAGTAATGATTCTTTATTCATGTAGTCATCCAGAAACCATTATCAAAATACTTCTCAAACTGCCCAATATTTGAAGCCAGAAATAATTCTAAAAGAAGTTTATAGTAGGAATTCTTTCTATTGTGAAATGAGATTGGTGAGTAATTGGTGTTCCTACTATTTGTGATGGAAAATATTCTGTTTTAAGTAACAAAATTCAAAACATAGAGACAGGATAAGATGATCAATTCAAATAACTTAAAATTCTTTGTTTATGAGTAACATTCCAGGTGGTTCATGAGAAAAGAAGAGAGATGTCAAAAATATATTGTGGTTTTTAGATGAATAAGGTTTACAAAAATTCTGTGAGAGAAATTTGGTTGCTATGGGGATATTCTTAGTGATGTAAAACAAAAGAAAGATACATTATTTTAGGAGATATAGGGAAAATAAGGCTATGCATAAATTGCCAAAGTTTTACTGTGACGTTTCAACTTTTTTTTTTTGAAACAATTTAATCGAGTGCAACATACATACATATACTTGTCAAATGCTAGCAAAATAATGTATAATTACTAACAATTGAAATAATTATTGGGAGCAGTATTGCAACTGAAACAATGTGCCCTCATCACAGATTAAGTTTCGTGCATTTGTTGAGGAAACTGGCAACAAAATCCCTATATAAATAACTTTGAATTCCTACTTGTTATTCTGCAGCATACTCAGATACAGGTCTTATCTATGATTCAGTTTGGAAGTGGGGCGGTAATTGCACCCTGCCTATCACCACCTTCAGGTTAAGGTCACAGACAATCATTTTATTTCCTTTTAAAGGACAGAATTCTAGCTCATCCTCAAAGAAAGTTGAAACAAATAAAATCTGAGACCTCTCTGATGGAAAGTACTGTCTAGATTACTGTTCCCATTTTCATCATGAATTCTATAGCTGCTCTGTTGCTGAAATACACAGTCGTCATCACAGATCTCAGTGGCCTCGGGATAAGATGCCTCCGGGAAACTCATTCATAAACTGGCGACTTGTAAAACACAAGAGCTTATGTTTTCTGTGGTAGAACTAAGGTATATTTAGGAATGAGTTTAGTTAAAATTTATTATCCAATTTTAATGTCATAAAATTTCTGCCTTCCATTCTGAATACTTACACATTCCTAACTGACTGCCTATTTAACTATTCAGCCTGTAATGACATATCTTGTCATTATGATGAGGAAGACAAAATGTTAGATATATACTTATTATCTATGCATTGCTATAGCTTTCAATAAATAATTTTATCATTTATTACAAGCCTTCTGTCAAAGGGACATATTTTCTCATAAGCCATCATATGCTAAAACTTATTTTATCTTGACATCTCATTCAAAGGATTTCACCTATAAAGTACCACTCATAAACTCATTACAGAGAGACTGAGGCACCAGTTCTGTAAAAGCTCTTATATAAATAAATTGTTTGTAAATGTAGATTTAATAATATTGTAGTTTTTCAAGGGAAGAAAAGAATATTTCTTGAGTCATGGATTATAGTTGTATGCTGACAAGCATTCACATTCCATATGACTGATTGTTATTCATAGGCTATATCTCATTTTGAAGATCTGGCTGTATTGACTTAATTTATGAGAGTTCTTTACCTTTCACAAACACCCCCCTGCTTCTAAACTATATGCACAAAGTTTTGTCTTTTTTGAAGCTGCTAGTCTGTTAGCCTGGACCTGCTACAGCTTTCTGCACTTGAGAGGTTTGGTTTGCTTGCCCTTAATATTTTTAGGGAACACTTCTCTAAGTTCTTCATGCTCCTTGAAAACCCTAGCATAAGAGTGCAGACATCTTCATGAACTTTGACAAAATATATTGAGATATTTCTGGTACAGAATTTTGTAATTTTTTGTAAGTTTTTATTTGTATTTTCTGTTTTACTTGAATCCAGTCTCCTGTTTTAGTACCAGATATCATTCATAATTTTTGTTATATAATGAAACTGAAAGTGACTTTCAAGTTCTGAATCAAATTATATTGAAAATAAAATGAAAACATTTAGGACATTAGTACTACAAATACTCATCACTTGCTGCTAAAACAGTTTTGATTTGCTGTTATCATAATTGTTGAGGAAAGATGCAAATTATTCAATTGTTTATGAATTCAGAAGAATCTGTGATAAGAACTAGACTAAAATTAAGGAGGCGTATTCTCAAGGAGACCTGAGACTTGGTTTACACTCACATATAAAATACGTATAATTCTGTTGGCATATTTAACACATATACTTGAATCTATTTTTCCAACACACTCATGATCACAATCTTAGTTATAATAACATTCCCATCTAGACTTTGTGTTCATAAAACACTGATTCTTTTCTTAATCTATAATGGTTGAAGATGTATCTTTACACTAGTAGCTGCATCCTTCTCATCAGTGCTTTTTCTGCCTTAATTTTCAGTAGCTTCTGTAGACTCTCTCTCCCTTTTCTCTTTCATATTTAATATAAACTTTCCTCTATAGTATACAGATGTTATGAATAATTCTCTTAATTTTTTATATACTTTCAGGCTTGTGAAAGATTAGAAACTATTTCTGATCTCTTTGAGGTTTTATTTTTAAATTTTTGAAAATATGAGTCTTTCGGCTTCTTTTTATGTTATAGTCCCCAATAACTACATCAAAGCTAAGATGATATAAGCCAGCTGATATAGGAATAGTATTAAAGAACCGCTTCTGTTTTTCACATTGGTTTAATATTGTGCCTTTTTTCGTACCAGAGCAAATCCTGTATGCCATAAAATATGCAGTCAAACCATTACAAATTCTCCATATTATGGAGACAGAGTTGGAAATTTATGACAATATTTAATTCATAAGAACTCACGTGTTCTGTTCAAATTCTTGAATTTAAATGTAATCTGTAGAAAACACAACTACGTAATACTTGGGAAACAAGCAGAAAGAACTACTGATGTTCAACTTCAATGCCGCAGGTAAATTGATGTGTAGACAGTAGTGAATCCTCACTTACTGGATGTGCAACTAGCTTTTTACTTTGGTGCTTTTCTGTTGAGTGAGAAGTAATGGCCAATGATAATTTTTTTTAGCTTTTAGCTTTAGGTGAAGCCTGAACAGGCTATTAGATTAGCTCATGTAGCACCTTTTATCTCATTCTCTTAAACTTCATCCAGCTTTGTCTGTTTTTAGCCTAGGAATCCCTACTTAACTGACCACCAGCTTCCAGTAGGGTGTTCAGCTGCAATTCGAAATGAGCAAG
Organism: Crypturellus soui; assembly: GCA_032275445.1. Lineage (NCBI taxonomy): Eukaryota > Metazoa > Chordata > Aves > Tinamiformes > Tinamidae > Crypturellus > Crypturellus soui. The sequence continues at coordinate 934,581 of JAUBNY010000194.1, forward strand.
GGATAGATGATCAGTTCCCCATGGTAGCTTATGCCAGTAGTTAACATTTGATCATAAAAACATTTGCCTTAGTCTATTTTGAATGCATCTGTCTGCAGTTTTCAGTCATTGCTCCTGGTTATATCTTTCTGTGATGGGTAATTGGACTTTTTAGCTCATGAGTTATTTTTCCCTTTGGCAGCACCTTTTTATGGTTATCAAATCAACTTTACAGTTTCCTTTCAAGAAGCCAAAGTGATGGAGCTCTTTAACTCTTTAACTTAATGGCATTTGAGAACTGAAGAAGTTTGAGCATTATTTTCATGGTTCTTTTAGCTTCCTCAAGTCTTCAAATATTGGTACAGAATAAAATACTCACCCTTACATTATGCTTTGTGTAGCCAAAGGCCACATAAGTTTTTGATGTGATATACCTCCTGAAATTTCAAGCAGATCATCTGTTAACATCCCACAAATCTCTTTCAGAGCTGCTGCTTCTAGAACATAGTTCCCAAACCTCTACTTTTGATTCCTTGTTGCAGTTATAACTGCAGTTTTCGCAAGGACTAATCTTACTAACTGATTAACAATATTTCACTGTCTTATCTCTTATCACTCTGACAGGCTGCATCAGCTGTGGAGTTGTTCAGCTGTAAATTTATGTTTTCTTCCCAATCTCTAATAATACTGTTGAATACTAACTGTGATGTCTGGAGAATTAGGATACACTCTGGAGATAAACTAGCAGTCTGACCTGATTTCTCGGTGATGACTGCTGTTTGTGATCAGTCTAGTTAACTATATCAATATAAACATTATGTATAAATGTTACGTATAAATTGTATGTCACTTAAACATCTTACAGATGTCTAAAGCTTCTATATCTATACAGGGATCAGCCAAAATAAAATCTCCTCAAAGAATGAAATGAAGTTTGAGAAGACCTGTTTTCATAAAAATGTGGTGTTTGCCATCAATATTCTGTCCTGCAAAACTTTAACGGTTTATTGCTTTTTAAGCCCTTTTTATTGTTCCTATAGATACTAGCAGGCCAACATCTGACATTTTCCAGCTTTTCTACAACACCAATCATTTCCCTACTACTATAAGACTTACAAAACATGAATGTCAGTGGACCAGAGCCCTCTTTAGATAGCTCTTCAGTTTTCCATGAGAGTTATCTGAGCATTATTCTTCACAATTTGTGTGTTTAATAGTACATGAGAGGTATTGCCTCCTCCTCCTGTCTGATACTAGCACTTCATCCCACTTTGTTGTCACCTGGGAGAAGTAAATCACTGTAAAATACTACTCTTTTTTTGCATCATCATTGATAGCAGTTGTTACTCCTCTAAGCATTGATGTTTATATTAGTATATAAGGTGCAAAACAAACTGATATAAATAAAAAGAATCTTAAATCAGTTTTCAAAAAATCCTTAGTTATGACATTTTGTAAAATAGATTTCTTTATGACTTCTGATTTACACTGACTAAGTGCTTATTCTGACAGGGCTTTTGCTTTCAAACTAAACTTTTTGATTAAAATGCTTCATACATACCTTTCTATTTTGTCTTCCAGATTCCTGTCTCTGTGACACAGATCAGTTCGACCAACCACCCAGTGAAAGTGGGACTCTCAGATGCATTCGTGGTGGTGCACAGGATCCAGCAGATTCCCAGTATGTATTACATAATGGTGCTAATGGTTTGCAGGCTGGGAAATCAGTGTAAGCTGATTTTATGAAGGATGATTAGCTGAACAACAAATCACTTAGCTAATTTCAGTTTGTTAATTCAAGTGTAATTTTATTTGCTTGATAACTCCCAATGTGGTTTTCTCTGTCATTGTTTCTTATGAGCTGATAAATTAAGTAAATAAAACTAAATAGCCAGCCAAAAACTGCAAAACTGAACAGTCAATCATCACAATTTGCTATTCCACAGGATACTCTATCTGGATACTCTGTCTGGAATATGCCTCCTTGTCCTTAGGAGAAAAGAAGTAATCTATTCAGAAAATTCTTCCATATCCAAGTAAAAAAAGCTGAAAGTATTCAAGCTGGATATTTGTGATATTTCAAATTCTTATGTACATTTTAGCAAGGGGAAGGAAGAGGAAAGTAATTATTTACTAGCGCCTCGGGCTCACAGGCGCTTGGCGACAACAATGCAGGTGACATTTAATTTTCTCAGCTGTTAAATATACAAAAAAAAAAGTCACCTGATTTTTTAATGCTTTTTGTTTAACGTACCTTGTCCAGAACCCTTCTAGACTTCAAGCATACTTTACTTTCCAAGTGTGCTCTTTCCAATTACATATTTGGAGCAAATTCACTAGGTTACATTTGTGTTGTACCCCTAATAGCAGGGTATAGGTGGAAGAAATTGCATTTGGAAGAGCTTCCTAGGGCTGCCTCAGAGTGCACCAGATCCAGGCATATTCTCCTGATGTGAACCTTGGCAGAGGTATTGCACAGACAAGGTTAATTTAATAAGAACTGGCCAGATCCAACCTGTCCATAAGGCAGATGAAAGCCACCATAGGAGTTGCCACAGCAGTCACTTTTCAGAATGTTTTCCCCATCTTCATCACATTTAAACAGTCTTTGGGATAAAGGAACAAAAATCCCAGGTCTTATGTCTCCTGCTATGGGAAAGATGGAAAGTTAACTTTAAACATTATCTGTTGCTCTCTGTGAACACTGTGTGGTTTGAATGAGGTAGGCATACTCAGATTGCACCTAACACATCAAGGTCTCAGAAGGGAATTGCTTCCAAACTATGACATATAATTGTGATATGCTTGCAGTAACATGGATTACTTTTGAGTGCTTGGCAACAAATGATTCTAGGCAACTGATATAAACATTTGGAGTGTTATTCATAAATAAATAAATATTCTGGGGGAGTCCTTGCCTTCTAGGACCTTCTAAGTGCTCCTAAATGTAGCATCTAGTAAAAGTTAGACTGAGTGATTTGTGCCAATGTTTTGTGTGAATAGCCACACAGAACTCACTGTAAAACATGCAAGTGCTAGGCAGGTTTTTTTACTTAAGAACTCCATCATCAAACAGCACTAAAATGACTTTCCTTAGATTTACAGACTTCATAAGTAAAATACAAGGTATATATGAGTCTTTATTCTAGTTTGAATTTTCTTTCAGTAGAAATATTTCAGATATGTACCTTGTTTTACTACGACATAGAATTGTATTTGATTAATTTGATTTGAGTTGATTAATACATTGTTAGTGTTCAGGTTTTAGACGTTAAGAAAACGTCTTTAAAATTCAATTTCCAGTCATATGACATTTTTGCCTAACTATATAAAGTGATTATTATTGTCAGAAGAAAATCTTTTTAGTATTTCACTATGAACTTACTCTGTTCATTAAATTACTTGAAGCATTAGCATATAAGAAAAATAGATATTAACTAAAGATTCTAAAATACAGAATTGTAGCAACTATTCTGAAAACATTATTTCAACATTATTGTGTGTGATGTGCTGCTTTGCCTCTTAATATCTGGTTCTGTGGATGATGGGAATCCATGATAACTTTATTCTTTACTAGTAATTTTCATCAGAGGGAGCATCACAAAAGTGATTAGTTTGCAGTGGATCTTCCTGAGTTCCTATGATGTGGTCATTGCTAGAAAGAAGGAAGGAAGGAAAGGGCTGGGGTGAATGCAACTCTTGTCTTCTTGATAATCAGAGTAGAGACCTGAGTGAGGGAGAAGGAAATTAGACATTTGAACAGGGCACTACAGGAAAGAATCACAGGTATTTTGTGGGGAGTTAGGATTATTGTTTGGACAAAGGAGGTATGAAACTCAAATCTCTAAGAAATAAGTTTTATTTTGGTGGACTGTGGAACAAATCTGGGATTTTTTTTCCTGAAATGTATTAAAACTCATTTTAAAACTGCAGAAGTATAGTTACAGTGTATTGGCTTTTGCTGGTCTTAAATGAATCAGAAGCTTTTCCATTAATAACAAAATTTAACATAATTGAAAATTCAGTGGGCTAAAGCACAAACAGTTTGACAGTGAATTACGCAATGATTTATCTCAGCTGGATGTTTTAGAAAGCTACGCCTTGTTTATTTATTTCCCATTGGTCCTCTACTTTCTCCTCCCCCCCAAAATCCAAGAATATTTTCAGTGTTTCTATGGGGTCATATATTTTTTTCAATGTTTGTAGCATTATGTTCATAGCTCAAGTACATAGTTCAATATTCCAGGAGGAATCACTCATAAAGAGACTGCCCTCTATTTAGCTTTACAATTTTTCAAGTAGTTTTAGAAAAGTCTGTGAAGGCTTGATTTTCCAAAGTGCTGCACATCTTTGGTGCACTCTGTACACTAAACAGTACTGAAAGTCAATTCTAAAATTTCAAAGTATTGCTCCATTTTATTAAAGTTAATCTAAAGGATTTAGCTATTTATCTTTTTTTTTTTTCAGACACTCTGTTCAAAAAGTTAATAATAATTTTGCAAATCCTTCTGAAATAGGTGTTCTAAAGCCAGGCAAACCTATTTCATTCTGAGAGAGGAAACACACTTCCTTTATGATAAGTGTTTTCATTTCCAAAGTTCACTTTAATGAGGGCTGAGTATCTCATACTTATTTTTGTTAATATGCTCCTTCATTTAAAGACATTACAGTAATGCTTGTTTTATCTCTTCCCAAGAATAACACCAATTACACATTGTACCTATGTTTTGTCATCTTTTAAGAGTTAAAGTATGGAGATGGGAGACATATTTTGTCAGATGACTTTCTGTCTCTTGTTTTGTTTTGTTTTTTGAATTTTTACTCAACCTATTGCTACTGCTTGAATGTGAACAGTGTCTTTGCTGCTTTGGAATAAAAGGTAATGTGTAAAAATCTTTATCTGACACCAAAGTTAACAAGAGCCCTAAATTCAGAGATCTATATGACAGGGATGTGGAAAATTAAGTCTGTCAATGAATTTCAGGAGAATTTCTGCTTCATGTCATTTAGACAAAGTGAACCAGCCTGAAAATCTCAGCTTTTGAGTTTTCTGCTAAGTTAGTGGGACAGACCTGCTTTCTTCTCCAGCAGATTTGCTGGAAATTTCTAAATGAATTTCTTTCCCTGTGACAGAGATGCTAAGAATATTTAATGGACATCTGCCAGTTAAACAACATCATGATTGTAGATAGCAAAATTAGGGGAGAGCTTAGCATCTTCTTTCAGCACATTTTCTCTCCTCTCTTTTCTTCAGTGTCTTCATTGTATGATGAACTGGGCCTCTGTTTCACTGTCACCACTTTCTGTTCCCTGCTCTTTCTTATTTGTCAACTCTTAGCCATAGAGATTCTCTTCTGAGACCCTTCAGGTGTCAGCTATGACTATTGCTCTCCCTTCTGCAAAATCCAAAGGTCTCTTTGTAACTTCTTGGCCTTTCTGAGGTCCTTCCTTTCCTTTAGTCTTACTCCGTTTCTCTCCTTTGTTTCAGTGCTGTCTCCCTATTGCCTTTTGGTCAGGATTTGCTTTTTTTGTTTTTACTGTGCATGAATTAAAGTATGCAGTTTCCTGAAAATAGCATTTTTTTCAGTGAAAAAACCCCTCAGTAAGCTCAACCAAATCGTGCATGATGTTCTGCTAGAGCATGAAATATACCCATAAAATGAAATAGTGCCAAATTCAGGGATCTGCCTAGTGAGCTGCTAGTCATCCTAGTACTAGTAATGGTTGGATTTTTCACCATGATGAGGGATTTTTTTCTATGATCTTGTCCTCTTCTACATTAGGTAGAGTTATTTTAGGAAATCCGTGCTTTGACAACCCAACATTCAATAACACCGAAATTACTCATCAACGCTCTGTATAAAATGAAATTGTAGCTTAGTTATATATTGGTTTCATTCCAGTTTCAGCACAATTTCTGTCACTCAATATGTAATGTAAGTCAAGCATATAATTAAGTGACATCTCTACATGTGTGATGAAGATATTTCCAGTTTGTTTACGATAATGAAACCCCTAAAAAAACTTTAGCCTTATCTTCCTAAAGGCTAAAATAAAATTTCCAGTTTATTTTGTAATATTTTTCAGCTAAAAGTGCATCACCAACTGGAAAATTTGAAAACCTGCTCTGTTCTTGCCTTATTGGTAATGTTGTCATTTACTTCTGTGAAAAGTGGGCGTGTTCTAAATTTGCAGTATTTATTCATACTTTCCACTGGTGTAAGTAATTACACAGGATGCCAAATACTTCAGCCCTATGTGTTTATCTGCTGGTCCAAAAGGTTTTAGTTGTGGAACTGGGCATGGGCTGGCTACCACTGCTGCTGTCCTGGTACTGTCCAATCAGAGCATTCAGAGCATTCTCTGTTTAGTAAATTAAGTCTGGAAGTTCTATTTCAGAGAGTATTTTTATGTCATTATTTAGTTTAAAGTCACTATGATAAAACCATGCAGAAATGTTTTGTCAGACCAAAGTCTTGCACATCTAGTTTCCTTATCCATTGCTTAAGCCCTTGAAAGGATTATTTCGATTGGCCTTATGACCCTACACATTATCTCTCTAGGGCACTGAGGCATGTATTTACCTTGAGTGGCTGATTTCTTCTTCCATAGTTTCTGATGGGAAAGTGCTTTGGCTCTACGTTCAAAGACAGCGTGTGTATATGCTGTGGAAGGAAACCAAAATACAATTTGTACTATGCTGCAAAGGAAACCAAACGTATAAAATAATACACTCTATTACTGAAAAATTATAAGGTGTTCATATCATTCAATTAAAGAGGACATTTGAAAAAATCAGAATGAGTTACGGAATATTAAAATATTTCCATAAATAGGGAAATGTATAAAGATTTTTTGAAAAAAATCCTGAACCAGGAATTATCCCTTAAAAGCATGTAGGTATACAGCAAGTCCTCTTTCTTCCTTACCTTCCCTGTCCCTGTCTTTACAGGATATTAGAATGTTTATTTTCAGGAAAATACTTACACATGAAGCTTATATTTTGTCTGCTGGTTCACTTGTATTTCTAGAGCTACACGGCATACTTGAACCAGTGCGTACTTGAGCCATTAAACTCTTTGTCATTTTACATTTATATTTCTTTTGTAAAATATCTAAACAAACAGTATAAAAAAAGAACAACCTCCACCTGAATGAAAGGTAGTCTGTGTCTTGAGTTGGACATGGCAGCTCTCAGGGGCAGGGAGAAGAGTCTTTATTTTTCTGCTTATCTTGTTGGGTTCATCTTTTCTAGCGAGGAGGAAGTGGCCTTAGATTTCTAAATAGTGAGGGGTAAGTGCATTTTGAGGAGCTATGCAGAGTATGCTTCAAATCAGACTTTCAAACGAATCTGCACCTGCTTTTTTATTGCTTCACCCTGCCCAGAAACATGAAGTCATGTGCATCCGGCCGCCTGTCTCCAAGTACATATGAAACAGTTAGGACATCACTGTGCAAGAGTCTCTCTATGCTCAGATTCCTTGCATTAGATAGATCCATCATCTGCAAATCCACAGCCTGCCATAGACATGGTCTTCCTGAAGAAGAAAAGATCCATTAGGAACTCTGATTTGATGGGACCCACAGTGATGCTGAGCTATGCATGATTAGAAATGATTTTAGGGGTATCAAATATAACGCTCTTCATGTCAGTGTTTATTAGCAGTTTCATGCATGGGATGAGATAAAAATATCAGTTACCTGAATCACTAATTCTCACTGAGTTTTGGGAAGCCAGAAACTCTATTTCTTGCAAGCTCTGAGAGAAATCTGATAGGGAAAGTTCTGAGCAAAGAATATAGCATGCCATTTTGTACTGCTACTGATGAGATGTAGCTGAAATCTCACTTTTTTAATTTATGTATTCTTTTAATTATTTTTTTGGAAAAAAGTATTTCTGTGGAAACAAATTAAGCTTCCAGTATTGGAAGAAGTTCATTTCTAACACATTTCTTAATCACTCTGCTTTGGCAGGTGCTCTCCGGGAAGCCTAGGTCTTCTACCGCTGGCGAGCACTTTTCTCCACCCCAGCATAAGATTAGCTTGATCTTTAAAGCCTTTTATGCCTAGT
>JAUBNY010000194.1:982266-997196 GCA_032275445.1 Crypturellus soui
TGTATAAGTCTATACAAATGGTATGGGGCTCTGATGCTTAAATTTAAGTTTGGAGTTCTCTGTATTTACATATTACTCATAATGAGAATAAACATGAGTAACAAAGTATGGTTAAAGAATGTAACTTTGAAATAGATTGGAATATTTCTATTCTTCAATTAAAGAACTGTACATATGAATATGTCCAGTAAATATGTGAGTGTGTAAGATATAACCTTCAGTGAAACACTCCTATGAAAAAGTTAAAAAACTGAAATACAGGAAAAATGAAAAAATGAAAAGGAAATAGAGAAGACGAAATTAAATGAGAACATTCAGTCCAAAAACACTGGATAGATACTGGACCTTCAACTTTTGAGCAGTTTAGTGGGAAATGTTTGCTAGAGAACTCTTTCAGTATTTTGAAAGATTGTGCTTCCCGTCTAAATCAAGTAACAATTTATGTAAACTAGGTGTGAAAAGAGAATCTGCCTTGGTGAAATCTGCTGTTCAAATTTACAACTAAATGAGAATGAAGTGTTGAGCCATACATGACACTTTGGAATTTTAGAGTGATTGAAATACATAGACAAGAACATTTTGATAATTGGTGAAATCTTCAGTATAAGGAGAGGGGGAAGATGAGAGAAGAGCAGAACCTTAATGGTGGTTTTCCTTCACTGGTCTTCTGACCTGGCAGATCCGTAAAGAACTGTGGTCATCCAATTTTTCTTTCCTGAATTATTTGTAGAGAATAGAATGCAGGAACATCAGAATACTTAATAAATATTACCAATTTCCTCCTATCCATCACTAATCTAAACTTGTTTTCATGCAAGTGCATGAAGGGAAATGAAAGAATTACTTCAGCCAACGAAGTAGAATTATTTCCAGTGCCTTTAATGAATTACCACCTCAGGTGAAAAATATTCAACAGACAGATTTTGAAGAGATAGTGTTTATCTTTGTAATGTATTGCATCCAAATGTCTCTTGGTTCTTTAGAAAGAAGCAGAGAATCAATCAAATTTCATCATTTCAATACTAGTTTATATTTGTGTTGTTTGCCAGTCCTCTCATAATTGATCTTCTTCGATGCTTATCGTATGATTTATATTTTTCTGTGGCATATGCAACCTAGACTTCCTTTCCTGCTTAGGTGTACTTTCATTCTTTTCATGAGTTTCAAAAACCCATCTCAAAAATCTTGGATTAGCTTTGTACCATTTTCTTCACTGGAAGTCTAAATTGATTGTTTCCTTTGTTTTCAAGATGGTATTGATTAGGGACATTGATTGCTTTCCAGTTTGCAAGTCAGTGTAGAAATATATACATTTTAATGATTTTTTTCCTCTTTACTGAGTTGTAGCTTGCCGTTCAATTGAAAACTGTGTATATTGTTGTTTTAGAGTTGTGTCATTGGTAATCTTGTGGCTAATAGTAGATAGGACCCTTGCTGACAATAGAAAATAAAAGAAGAAAAGATGCATCACTTTACTTTGAATTGTCCCTGGACAGTAAATAGAGACTCTTAAGCAAAAGTATTAGCTATTTTTCCTTTCCTTCCCCTGAAATACAATCAGTTCTACCAGAAGTTTACTGAAAGTTACTGTTTAGCAAGAAATCAGACTATCTGAGGCTGTCAAATGAGTTTAAAAAATTTATAGACTGCAGCACTGGAAACCATATTGAGATCAACACAATTTAGCTTTATTTAGACAGTATTCAGTTAAATGCTGTCAGGTATCCATTAGATCTTTCATTTGGTCACATCTTGAATAAATCACACTATTTTTATATATTAGCAAGGTCCCATAACACACAAGAGGCCTTCATATTAAAAGAATGACTGCAGTCCACTACAAAGAAAGCTGGAGACAACTCTGTGCAACAATAACCAGAAAACACTCCACTTTCCACTCTCTAGTACTGGGAGGTGAAATCTTCCCTCTTTTGTTCTCAGGGTAAGACAAATAGCTCCTGTCCCTGCTCCGAGATTTATATAAAATGCTTTACATAAAATGTAGTGCCTACTCACCAACAGTGGAGCAAACAGCACAATGTAAGAAATTTGCTGGATAAGTCTCTATTTGCATGGATTATCTGCCTCTACTAATTTCTTTCATTTTATCTTACTGATATTCAATAGGAAGTACTTTTAAAAAAATACATATTTTAGGTAATTCATTCTTCTGTTTCTTGAAGTATACCTTCTTTTGGTCTTGTAAAATTACAGGTACTTCCCTCCAACTCATTTGTTTAAAATAATGAACTCATGGCAGCTCCAATAATATGAGAAAAAGCCCACTCCTGCTTTCCTGCTTGGTATTAGGAAGCAGGAGTTACAGCTCACCACCCCCAGCTTGAAGGATTTCCAAGGTTTTTAATCCCAGAGAATGAAAGGTATTTATTCCTGTTAGATTGGAAGGCAAAATTAAGGGGTTGGTTTAAATACCCAGCTTGTTTTTCTCCTTGCTTTTTTGGAGGAGCAGGAGGCAGATATAGTATTGTTTGGGGAGCTGAGTTGTTTTTTTGTTTGGCTCCAGTTATCTCTCTGCTTCCCAGGGAAAAGGGGGAAGACTACATGAGACTTCCCCTGAGCTGCTTCAGTACCCCAAGGAACTTTGGACCACCAAAAGCAATTAGGTCAGTTTGGGTTTTATCAGTTAAGCCTGTAATGTATCTACATTTTGGAGGATCAACAGATAAGTCAGTGAATTGAAAGCTTCTCTGTATTCTCTTTTAAGACTGGCAGCTACTTACAATATCCATAAAACAAAACAAAAAAATGAAATCAAGGAGACTGTCATTAGGACTGGAAAATCTCACCTCAGACATAAAGAGAAATCACTCAAAAGCTGCAATTCTGGTATTTGGAGATGACCATCAAGTCTGTTCATTTATTTTTGCATCAACAGCTGATGATTACAGTGTATCCCTTTGTATCAATAGAATTGTTACGTATGTTTTTCACATTTCATCACAACGAAAAGGCAATTAAAAATAATAACCCAAAATGATAGAACTGATTTTGGGCAGCAATGTAGCAAGAAAGTAGAAATTTATGTTAGATATATTTAAAAGGAAATTAGCGAGCATCTAAATGGATTAAAATTTAGCTAATCCCTACATGCTGTTGAGATTGATTCTAATTATTTTAACTACCATTTTTCCATGTTTTTTTTCTTCCGAGACCTCTCAAGTCAAATTCTTTTCTCATTTATACTAGTGTAAATTTAGAATAACTCCTTTGCATTTAATTCAATTACTCCTGATTTACCTAGTGGATTTACTTTAGAGAAAGGCATGTGAGCCTTTTTCATTACCAGTAACCAAGACATCCTTCTTAATTTTGAAAGCACTCTGAATCAAGCTTAGGTAGAAAAAAATCTGCAAAGTTGGAATAGAGTTAAGTTTTCTTATTAAGAAAAGCACATCCATTATAGGGGATGGTGCTCTGCCATCCTACTCTGTAAGAAGACATTGCATTGGAAGGCCTCAGATTTTAAATTACCTGCCAAACAGAATTTAGCTCAGGATGCCTCAGAAACAACCTGACCCTACAATAGAAGAAAAAGAAACCATCTGTGTCTTCCTAACAGTGATGCCCTTGGAAACTTTTGTGCTGGGTCCTGAGGCAAACCTGTTGTTTGTTGCTAAGAGGATTTAGACCCTCAAGTTTTCTTTAGTGTCCCCTGTTCAACAGCACCGTGAGTCCCAGTAGACTCTTATTGTTGCAAGTGGTCTGTGGTTGTCAGGACCCCTTTTCAGAAGCGTGAAATATCCTGAGCAGTCGGAAGCCAATAAAAATGGGGTATTTTAGTGCCAACAAATTAAATACAATATATATTTTCATAAGAAAGTTGATAAAGTAAAACTGTTTTGGTCAGTGGGCAACTTTCCTCACTCTCAAATATAAAGCAGAAAAAAAAGTCATTTGTGATCTAACCTTGAAGTTTATTTGACTACTAATGGAAATATAAGCTATAAAATGATGGTTGTTATTTCTCTTCTTATTTTCCTCCAGTGTTTCACATAGCTTGCTATATCTTCTAGTTTTTACTCCAGGCAGATTGTAACTGTGGGCAGTAGAGAATGGTATATATCAACATATTTAGGGCCAAATTTTTAAATAGGCAATAAGCATTTTAGGAGAGCTTTTTCATTAACTGACTTTAAGAAGGAGTTGAGTGAGTGTCTTGCTTTCCTACAGCCTATTCTCTTTGACAGAATCTCACCATAATCACCCACATTCTGAGGCACCCCAAGCACTAATTAGTTTGAAAAAGATAGGATTTCTAAAACATTCTTCCTTCTCAGAGATATCACAACCACACCAGAATTGTTTTATCTGCCCTTGAAATGATTCATTTCTCTTCTCTGTTTCTGAGCTGCTTTTAAAGCAGTCAGAAAGGATACTAATGAAAATTGGCTAGGACCTCTTATGACCTTTGTACTAAAGAACTATGAGTATTTAAATGAAAAGGATGCTTTCATCTCAATCATCAAAGTAAACAACTCAAATAGAATAATGGAACTTCAGACAGAAAGTCCTTCCTTTGGCAATCCACGAGAAGCATGCCAGAATTTAGTCCTAAGTAATTAAAAGTAGTCTAGTTTCAGTGTACTCTGATACACGTTGTTGCATGGAGCACAGCATACATTAGCAATTCTGTGCAGAACTATTAAGGAAGAGCAGCAGACAGATCTTTTAGAATGGTGGGTCAGCAGGTCTTTACACAGCCAGATTCACAGATAAGCTGGTCAAGCTCTGGAGAAAAGGATTCGTTTCTCTACTTCTTGTTGCTGAACTGTGCTTCTCCATTCCTCTATCTTCATGGAGTGAGTTTTAGCACATGTGAAAGTGAAATTGCAGGGCATTATTAAAGATTTTTATTATTATTTTATTGTTGCACCTTTCATGTTCTGGAAATTTATTTTCTTTCTGTTGTAGCGGCGTCCAAGCAGATGGCCAGCGATGAAATTCAGAAGAGGATCTGGACATCCTGCATATGCTGAAGTGGAACCAGTTGGTGAAAAAGAAGGCTTCATCGTATCAGAGCAGTGCTAAAATTTCTAGAACAGAACACCAGTACTGGCCTACAGGTGTAAGACATTTACTTTGCCTCTCTTTAAAGAAAGAAGCCCTAAGCTGCTGTAGCCTGATAGAAAGAAGATTTTGGATAAGCTTTGTCCAAGAAGAAAAACTATCCAAGATACCAGGTCACCACTGCACAGTAGTTTTTGTTAGCGGACTGGGATTCAGTGGTTCATGCAGAGCACTTGTCGGTGGACACCTCCAGTATCAGAACTATGGCACAAGTGCCAGCTATTGGCTTTAGGTATGGGGATGCGCAGTAATCAAAAATATAATAAAGCTTTGGTGCACAAGGGTGTTACCCTTTGGTTCCAGCGTTCTTCTCTGGTATCACAAAGACTGAGTGACAAATCTGTAACCCTCTCAGCGCAAAGAGCACTGATCAATGTTCACAGGTGATTCAGAAAGTATTCCAATGCCGGTAAAGGGAAAAAAAAAGTGATTTTTTTAATACTTCTACATGTGAATGTGGAAAAACACTCACTTTTCAATTCTAAATTTGTCTACCCACATAAGTGAGTGAGTTACAATGTATATGCTTCTTGTATGTTGATGATTAATATCCTTCTAAACTCATGATAAGTCAACACAAGCTGGTAGGAAATGAAAGTAACAGAATTTTCACAGTAGTGAAACTGTGTTGTTGAAAGGAATTCACAAGGAAACTGTGTGGATTTTCAGTTACAAATGGTCACTAAAAATTAGTAATCGGGTTTGCTTTAAGGGATATCTTTCATTTCTGAACAGTAAAATGGACTGAAGTGAAGGCAACAGATGCTTTTAGGTGGCAGAGATCTTACGAATGATTTCTCAGGCAATGTGATAAGAAAAATGTTAAGATTTTAAACACATGGGTTTCTATCCCTTGCCATTTCATCATGAGTCGTTCCAGAGAAGAGCCACAAACTTCAGTGCACCCCTCCCAAAGATCCAGATACAAGTGTTATTGAACCCTGCTGATTCATACAGTGATTTTGTTTAATGCACATAGTAGTTGCATAAATATATATATAAATATATTTTTTTTTATAGCTAACACAAGGCAGGCTCTTGTGACTGTTAAGACTGCATTTTTGTCATCTAGACAAAGGAAATGGATTGCATTACTGCATATTTCCACTGAGTTGTAAAATAATCCTTAATATTAGAATATTTTTATGTTGTTTAGGGAAAGTGGTTCATGTAGTTGCAGTGTCGTAACCTTTCTGCCAATTAGAACCACCCTTTCTTTAATATCGACCCTTTCCCTCCCTGACTAGGGAAAGATAAAAGTGTAATTTCACAGCATCAAAACAGTTACTCCTTCGGTGGAAGGAGTCATAAACACTGAGACTCAGATTTTCCATGAGGAGTGGGAACCTAAATCCTTTGATGATCTGGGCCTGAACTATTAAAATATTGAATTTGGGTGTTGTATGTACATTTCATTGCAGTCATTGACTATCAAATTTTTTACATATGGTAAAAACAGAGGCACTTGGATCATTTTAAAGTAAAGTATTCAACATTTGCAGTTTCGGATCTCAAGAAGTTAAAACAAACTGTAGATACCACCTTAATAATACATTTATTTACATTTCTTGTCAATACTTTATGGTCTAAATTTGGTTACTTATTCTGTTTCAATTCTTAATTCTGTTTAAAAAAAACATCATTTTATTTGTTATTTTGTTCAGTAAATAATACAATGCTGTATTTTCTGTATTCCTTTATTTTGTGTAACACACTCTCTTCTTTTATCTGTTTGAAATCATCTAGTGTGAGATTTAAATTGTTCAAGCCTAACTGGTATTAATTTGAAGGTACTAACAATCACAGTGTCATGAAGCCTAGTGAAAATCCTGCAGCAAGTGGTTTTTTTCCATTCACGTGGCTCTGCTGAGCCCTTTTCCTGAAGGCTGGGATTAAATTGCAGGCTGTTAATTCCGATAGCAATAACCAAATGTATGCACATATATATATGGTGACACTCATTTTTATTAAATAAAAAGATAACAGTGCACATCATTTAGATACATATTTGGTGTCCAATACTTATCATTAGTTTTCTAGGGATATGTGAAGTCATCAGCTAGGGTTGATTGGCCAAATAAAGCAATTACAGAGCTTCCATTTGAACTATGCTGGTATCCTCTTTGAAATAACCTCTATTTCAGAGCACATCTTGTCAAATTTTACTAAAAAAATTACTGAAAACCAGACAATACTGCAATAAGTTTAAGGGGTATTTCATATGAGAAAGGAGTATTTATATTATTGTGGGTTTACAGGTCTGCACATTGTCTGATTCACTCACATTTTTCACATGGTTTTACCCACATATGTAATATGTAGCTTCATGCAGTGAAGCTGACTGAATATTTGTAACATTGTCTGACGAATGTAGTGACAATTTTCAAAGTCATGTTTTTAATCCTTGTGTTCAAAGGCCCTCTTGCACAGCTGAAGGATGATTATTTGTAGTGGCAGACTAATTTAAATTTAATAACCCTTAAAATAACAGAAAATATTTTTTCACTCTTTGTCCACCTGTCTCATTTTGGTGACTGATTTCACTGATCTATGGGGAGCATCTTAGTGTACTTCTTTTGGTTTTTGCCATGGTGTGATATGATATGGATTATAACATGACATGTTTCTGGATTAATTTAATGAGACTGATTGATAGACATATGCTTTTGTCTGAAAAGGACTGATCTGAAAAGAAAAATTCCTGCCTTTTAATAGAATGTATAGTGTCTCATTGGTGTCTGCTTTGATATATTCTGTGGTATGTTCTATTTATCCCAGTAGGCAAAAGTTAATTAAGTAATCTGTTGCTGTTTTGTAATTCCATCTGGTTTTCTAATTTTTTAATAATTAAAATTGCCACATTAAAAAATGATACCAATATGAATCTTTACTCCAGCAGGTGTGATGAAATATTGGATTTACCTGTGAATCCTATTCTTATGATTTTATAAAGTGCTAGTTATTTGATCCAGATTTTAAAATGTCCTATAACCCCTTCCCAGACATGCAGATTAGATTCAAATGTTATCAAACAATTCATAAAGAAGTTTCCATCGAATGTCTTGGGAGAGTGGCTTCACTAGCATCCCCCCTCATCCTTAAATTTAAAGTGCCTCAGCACATTTTATTTATATAAGTATTTACCTAAAGTGGCATTTATTCTACCTGTTATTCTAGCTCTTAAACCTTGACTGTGAATTCATGTATTTTTGTATGAGTCATGGTGGAAATATTGCAAAATATCACCCTTTCTTGTTATTTTCTGGTTTAGTGGTAAATGTTCCGTTACACCTAACACTCTCAGTTCTATGCTGCAGCATAGGACATACATCACAGAAAAAGACAAGTATAAACAAAGATTCAAAGTACATTGCTAAGAAGCTCTTCAACTCTCAACAAGAGGAGTCAGTGAATTAGATATATGTATCATACACAGCCACATTTCTAAAAAAGACCTTTAAAGCTGCAGAATTTTGTATTCAGACTCTAAGGAATGCTGAAAATACAAAAAAAAATGGTAATCTTATTCCCTGTGCATATATATGTTGATGAAGTCTTACTTAATTGCCTGCTATTCCATATTTTTGTCCTCCTTACCTAAAACTTTTGCATTCTTCATCGCATGGTGTTCAAATCCTACTCTAAAGACAAATTATTAATTTATTCATGAACTTTGTCACCCATCTTAATATTTGAGGTATATGTAGATTTTGACTGTTTTGCATTCCCAGAAGTCCTGGGAGGGAGACAATTTTTCCGAAAAGTCCAATATGAAATAGTTCTTCTTCTTTCCTCATTCTCATCTGCTAGTCCTGTAGATGACATAGGCATCATGTAAGCAACAACCTCCTTCATTATAGCATTCTAATGTAGCTTCAGATCAAGTTCATTTTCTACAATGTGGATGATGTAATTCTCTGGAAAAGCATTATTGTAATTTGAATGATTGTGGGGACAAAATTAAATTTGCAGAATATTTGACTTTGCTGGAAGAAACATATCATCCTGCTTGCTCTGAAACTGTCTAGCTACTTTATTTTCCATAGCTGTCGACATTTGAATGGCAACTGAGTGTTTGAAGTATTCATTTGGTTCGGAAACTTGGGTAGTGAGTTGGCCAAGTTAAAATGTTGCAGTCTGCACAGTGGTAAGACTTCTAAAGACGATGGGAATATTTCTATATTGTATTCAAGAATCACTTGGATAAACTAAAGAAATTGCCTATAACAGTATGGATCTCTCTTTTTTTTGCAGAGACCCTCCAAAACAAGACTCTGCAAGCAATTGTCATGAGCTAGCAGTATTTCAGGTAGTAGATGTGTTAGTGGAGCATGCAGAGTAGCCCATGCTGCCCATTCCAGCTCATAGACCATCAAAGGAAAATTTAGCTTTCGGTGCTTCTGATTACAATGGTTGAAGTAATCATAAAATGGCTAGCTGATTATTTTCTGACATCAGCAGTGAAGCTTTGTATGACGACAAGATTTGTCATCCTCTTGGAGAGTATCTTAGCTATGCAAAATATGAATACTGCCACAGTATTAGCCCTTGAACTGAAATGGAGCACAATTTGGCTCACATTAATGGTTTCACTCTCAAGGAATTGATTACAATGATTAGAAAGAAGAGAAGCAAACACTCTTGGTCAGAGAGTTTGTTGGTATCCTGATATTCTAATACTTGTGCAAATTCTTTCAGAGATCTATCTGAAGCTGGAGGAAAAAGAAAAGCTACTGAGCAATAATACAGTGTTAGAGTGTTTGTCCTAATTCTCATGTCTCGGGAATTGCTGTCTGGTATTGTTTTTCTCTTTTGGATGGAAGGGTAGATTGAGTTGGGGGATGGAGTGGGAAAAGAAGAGAGAGTAGAAGGAAAAAGAACGGAAAAAAATGTTAAAAGCTAGAAGCAATATTGTAAGAGTAGTCTGCCAGCAGCCCTTTCTGAGGAGCCAGATATGACAGTGTGATGCAGCTTTCACAAAACAGGCAGGGAAAATGAAGTAAATTGTGTTCAGAATGGCCAATATCTCTATGCCTGTAACACTGATAAATGCTTGGGTTCGTATGTTGGTTTAACTTGCTTTAGACAATAACTACCAGCTTATTGACAAAACTTACTTAAGAGGGTTTCTTGATTTTCTGATATTTCCTGGAGATGAAAACTGTTGACGATGTGAAGTGGAATAAAGTTACCACCTGGTAGGAAGAGAATTGTATCTCCTGACCCAAAGGTGCCTGTACCTTTTCTATATCCTTCTCTCCCAACAAGAGTAGGTGACCTCCTTGTGTGCAAAGAACTTCAGCAGCTACCTGGAATATCAACACTTCCTATTTGGTGTTGCAGTATTTAATCGCTAAAGGTAATTTAGTTCCCTGTGATTCAGTTTGCTATCTCTAAAATGGGAGTCAGAGTAAGTACTGCAATTCATAGAGGAAGCTGAAGATTTGCCTCAGCTTTTTATTTCTGGTTTTGGTTCTTTTTCCATCTCTGCTTAGTCATGCCTTTGCATTCTTTCATTTCTCTAATCCCTAAATAATACAATGAAATGGTCATTTTAGGTGTCACTTCTGACAAATAAAAATTTCTGGACAGATTTTTTTTTTCTGTATGAATTATCATAAAAGTTAGCAAGCTAAATTCTGAGTCAGTTAGGCCTTTTTTATTCAGACATTTTGATCAAAGAAATTGCTGTTTTCTTTGGTGGAAAACTTGCCCCAAATGATAATTGTTTTTAAAGCAGAAAAAGTACCTTCAAAGCAGGTCTCAAAACAATACGCTTAATTACACCCACTTAACTAAGTTATTTTGCCCAGTTAGTTAATGTAGACTCCTGCTTCTCTGTTGCTTCTCTGGGGAGGTGTTTTATAATGATAATAAATAATTCCCATACAATTTGTGTATTTTCCTTTGTAATTCCTCGTATTTTAAAAACAAAAAGGCTATTATATTAATGGCTAATATTAGTTCAAAAGACAACTAGTTTATTTTTTCAAACAGCTAGAAGCTGTTAATAATAAATATAACTTGTGTATAGCTTTACTTGAACTGATATTTCTAACATTAGGTCATTTTTCTTCTATTTCAATAGGAGGCAACAAATTTTGCTTTAGAAGGTAGCAAATGATACTGTAATATGATTGTCATGCTTGACTATACATAAATGACAATATCCTTTTATTTTTAGGTTTTAAGCTTAAAAAGAGTTTTGTCTTTGCCTGTGAGGTCCTCAGAAATAAAACCTTCTCCCACCACAATGCTTCTGTGATAAAAGAGCAACTTTACAATGGAAAAATGTGGTGTATCTTAGATATATGGGTATTTTCACAGTGGCCTGCTTCCTGTAGAAATCCTGTTCCTAGAAAGATAAGTCTGGCAGCCTAGATTACAAAGTGAGTGTTACTGGAAACCAATACCTCTGTGAAACATCAGCCCGACACAGCTGCAGTGTCACCGGCACGTGGGATGTAATTGCCTCTAGCACTAATCACCCTTAAGGCTGGCGTCTGAACTCTGCTACATCCTCCCAGCTTGGGCTGTGGTTTAGGGATGGGGTCCACAAGGGCTGCTTGGCGGATGGCAGATCTTGATCCTCCCTTAAGAGTGAGGAACATAGTTCATGTTTACTCCTGCGCTTGGACAAAATCAGCCCCACTCTGTTGTCCCTTCCTCTGAGCTTGTGTCTCCTTCTACGAGAGAAGAGGAGGAGAAAAGGATGGCATCAGGTTGGCATTAAATATTCCCACCGGGACGCAGAGAAGTGTTGACGTCTGGTGTTGAAGGAGGAAACCCTTCCCTGACACCCTGTTTCTAAAACCCACAACAGAGAACAGAGGCCCCTCTCTAGGGCTCCCATTCTTCAGGAAAGGAGGGTGACCTCGTACCACACCAGCACTGAAGGTGCTCCAAGTATCTGTCGGTGTTTGAGCCCTGCCCAGAGCAGGGCAGTGAGGAAAGAGGGAGCAGGAGCACAGACTTGGCTTGGCGCAGGGTGGCACTCCCCATATGAACTCTTGCACCCCTCACACGCACCCACTTCTTCCTGTTGTTATTGACTATATATTTTTGGTTTGGAGTGCTTTTTCAACACAAGGCCCATAGCAGGCAATAATACAGTCAAAAGAGCAAAACAAGCGCACTCTGTTACCATAGAAAATAATAACAATAATTTCACTTCATCAACACCACAGGGCATCCTGCTGCGAGGACCAGAGATATCTTCTGGCTGTACAATTCCCTGCTGGCCTGAGAAGCAGGCCCAAGTGTGTCAGCAAAAGATGGTGAGTAGTTGCGGACCTGGCCTGCAGGCTGCAGCAACATGTGAACCAGGCGAGATCAAAGAGTCTACCATGATATGGGAGACCCATACCAAGCTCTCTGCCTGGAGAGCATGTGCAGTCTCAGGCCCCAGGAAAGCATCTCAACTAATAGCGGAGGCATTAAGCTCCCCCTGACACCCCACGAATCTTCCTCGTAGTGCAGAAAAGATGTAAGACTGTTTGGCTCAAAAGGAGAGATTGGGAGTGGGAATGGATGCATCTGTGCTGAACTGGAAAAGGTCTGTGCCCAGGGATGAGGGGCATATCGGTTGCTGCCGTAGACCTTGCGTCTAGACACAGAAGGTTGTGGATTTGGCTCAAGCATGTACATATGCCAAGGATACTGCATTACCTAGATCTGCAAGACAGGTTGGTTTTCAGACACATGCTTCTATTTTGTTAGCAGCACTTCAAACATATAAACAGACTTGCTAAATTACATATTAATTTTTTTTTCATTAGCCCCATCCTCAGAAATACAATCTTCCAATAGCTAGATTTAGGATTTTTTCCTGGGAAGATCATTCTTGAATCTGATGTGAAAATGCTCTGTGTCATCATAGCTCATTCGTCATCTTGAGAGGTGCCTTATGAGAGAGGTAATGGAAGGCATTACTGCAGGATGCTAAGGTATTAACTGTAAGTATCACTCGGATTAAGATGTACATGTGCACACATACACACAAACATAATAACCACAGCCAAACTCTACTCCCTGCTGTGCAACATGAAATCCTGAGCAAGACTAATGAAATTAAATGAACCCTTCACTGGAGAAGCAGTGAAGTGTTGTGTGGAAGCTAGTCTAGCTCTAATGTTTTAGCAGAGTCACTTTGGGAGCTAAATGATGTATGGAGCTTTTACTTGTCTGCTCTGTGTCTTTTCTGCAGCTGCTGCCTATAATCCACTAGAAATATATCAGTTTTGTATTTCTAGGATAGTGTAGACACAAGACTGAGGTTTGTAGACACAGTTGTTTTAATAAAAGTTCTGTCAGCTATTCCTGTATTGAAGAAGGAATAATACTTTGGCTTTGGTTTGAGAGAGAGACTCCAAATCCTGTTCTCTTTCATCTTCCTCCTGCAGTGGGTACTAGCAGCATGTAGAGACCTCAGCTGAAGTACTACGAATTAATGTGCATTTCTACATTCAGTAAATGGGAAAAGAATGAGCAAAAACACACTCAGGCAAACAATATTTCTCACCACATCTGCCAACACTCAAATATTTTCATTAAAATTGCTGAGGAATAGGCAGCAATATATTTGCCCTGAATAAAGATGTCCCTCATTTTTCATGAAGTTATAATCATAGTCAGCAGTCCAAAGTATTAAAAAGGCAACATTTTTCATTAAATTTAAAAATATGAATGCCTGTCCAGATTGTAGCACTATTGTAGCACTATTTTTTCCTTGCTTATACTGCAAATGCCAGACTCTTGTGCATTATCAGCAGTGTCATTAGCAGTATCAGCACACAAGAACTTGTAAAATTAATCATGTATATTCAATTAATTTAATCTTTGACATCAGCATTATAAATACTCAAATATTTTAAACATCAAAAGGGACATAAGCACATATTTAGAAATTGCATATAATTATTAATAAAAAGATTCAGGTGGATGTTCTTTTACATATTTTACCATTAAAAATTTAAGTATGGAGAAAAAGCAAGCTAAAAGGGCGTTATTCAAATACACTGAGAAGCATCTGACTTCATGGAGCAACCGTAGTGACTGAGTAACAGCATCCTGGACAGCTAGCCCCCAAAGCAGCTATTTCTATGGCAAAGCTATTTTTCCCTCCTGCTGAAATCAAACCCAACTATAGAATCCATTAAAAGACATAAACTGCTGTACAGAGAACAGGCTGCTTCAGCTGGCAGAAACATCCCAAAGAAGCAAAGGGATCCTGGCTGGCCCTGAGCAGAAAGGGGCCCAGGCCAAGTCAGCCCCTCGGCCGTTTCGTGCCCTCTCCCTTCAGAGGAGCTACATCGGCTACTGCAAGCTGCAGGATGCATTCCCCGCTGCCTCTAGAGCAGGCAGCCCTATCCTTTCCTACCAGCCACCCCCAAAACAAATAAATAAATAACTCAGCTAATTCACTATGACATTTGAACTGGAAGATTTATGAAAAAAGTCTTTAGCACAGTGACTGCCCGAAGGGCTGGGGCAGCGTGTGGTGGTTGCTTTGAAACGAGAATGACTGGATAACATTAGCATGGCATTCTGGAAAGTAGAGAGTAGATTAAGCATCTGTGTCAGAGAGGTTTTACAGCCTAAATGGAACTAATGCCACAAAATATGTCCATAAATGTAAGAAGTGCTCCTTTATCTATTGATGCCGGGGTTTTTGTTGTTTTGTTTTGTTTTTTTCCTTTTTTTTTTTTAATGGGTTATGTAACACACTGCTCAGCTTTACTCATAATGATAATTTGTGTCATGCCGTCATGATCACATATAAGATTTGGGCAAAAACAAACACAATCCCTCATGTAAAAACATTGCTGACAACAAATTAAAAT
>JAUBNY010000194.1:1005764-1023202 GCA_032275445.1 Crypturellus soui
TTGGTACCTAGTTTGAGGGGAAATCTGAAATATCTGTTACTCAATACCAAGATTTTACATATAGTTAAGGGAAGAGCTCTAGAAGACCGGATACAACTGCTGAGCCGTGACCTATTTAGAATGTCCTGCTTTTGCAGTACTAGTGTCAGTGGGTGCCTTCTTTTTGATTTTAATGATACTGACTTAGGCCAGTATCTGGATTCAAGCCATGGCTAAGGATTTATTTGTTCAGGTTATTTGCCTGAAAAATGCAGTACTGAAGGGGCTTAAAATATGCGATTTCAGTCACTTCACAAAAACACTTAGAGTAAAATCTGTTATTGTTTCAGTACTCTACTTGAGGAGGCAATTTTGTCGTTAAATTGCACTTTCAACAAGCAATGTCAATTCTCTGTATGTATAGAGCCAGCAGATGACAGATGACTCATCACTTCTAACCTTTAGAATAACCAAATCAAACTGGCAGGGAAAAGTTAGCCAAACATACTGACAAGGCCCATTGCATGGACATTAGCAAGAACTCCTTCTCGTCTAAAACTGAATTCAGATATAGGGGAACGTCCACCAAAACAGGCTATGCAGAAAGAGGGGAGAATATATTTCTTCAGGCTCTTGTAGGATGACCAGCCAGTAAACATTTTCCTGTTCCTAATTCTTTATTTCACAGCTGCTGAAATAATACTCTTGCAGTCGAAAGCTGCTGCTCAGGATGAGTTGTCCAAGTTCATCACACTTTAGAAGGTCTTCTTACGAACATGGGAGCTTGTGAGGCTCCAGGTTCCCCAGAGGCCTTCTAGAAGGTCCACATTTATAACGTGATAGCACTTCTGTTTGGTCTTTAGTAGGAAAGATGGCTAGGTCTTACCTATAACATCTCATAATGTAAAATGTAACAAAGTTATAAAACAAAGTACCTTTTATCATTTGAAATGATCCGCGTAGGTCGACCGAGATGAGCTATTTCATCAGCATAGCATAGCATTACTTGAAACCATCTGTGTTTAACCCAGCTGTCTGGGTGAAATAGATGAATTCATTATCTGTAGCTGTTAATTTCATACTTTCAATAAACTCATTTAAAAAGGAACATGTCAAGTAGTCAGAAGAATATGAAAACATTCATTTTTCACTGAAATAACATTACTCTTTAATGCTTGTGAGTTTAACATTTTCAAGAACACTGAACAGGGCTTTCTGTGCAGATGCAATTTGTGTCTTGAGATTTCAATTACTTTTTATAGAATTTTACCAGGTAATTGATTATGGTGTGTGAAGTTCCTTTTCAAACATAAAGTATAACTTCTAACACATTAGAAACATCATTGGTCAAGGTTCCCTATGCTCTAGTGATGAGCTCATACAGTTAAAATTAAGATTTTACTGCTTATTTAAAAAATATTAATTTGCCTCTGAAACCTCAAGTGGCTTTTCCATGTCTTTCCTTCCGTGCCCGCCAATATAAAATCCCTTCTCTGTAAGAAATAACCTTCCTTTTTTTCAAGGCAGAGGAAAAAAAGAGTGAAGAAAATCAAAGTGCACAAAGTTAGATAAAAGGTATGTGGGAAAGTCTAATTTGACTTTCTCTCTGGACGCCATCTACTCTAGAATTTGACTCATACTCTAGAATATGCTCTCATATAATTATGAAGTCAGTTTAAAAATTTTCTTTTCATAATTAAACCCATACTATCCTTAAACCTTCTCAAAGCCAGCACAGCAGACTGCCTGGGACAGCAAGCACCTTGGCCTAACAGGAAGCAGGGCTGCTAGACCCATGGAGGAGTTACGAAGCGTGGAGTGGCAGATCATGGTGAAAACAGACTGCTCCCTGCTATGGAAAGGAGGCTGGCTTCCAGAGCAGGCTCCCCTGCCGACCTTTTATTTTATTCCTTTTCTTTCCTGAAGCAGAAGGGGTCCAACTAGTACCAGGCAAACATGTCTCCAGCCCAACACTTTTGCCTTTCTTTCTCCATACCATCTGAGCAGCAATACGCTGTGATTACTGGAGAGAGCTTTTATGAAGAGGCTAAAGGAAGAATTTTGCATTCTCCTTGCATTAGAACCTAATACAATTTTTTTTTAAAGTGAATCATATCACTAAATTTAAGGCTAAGTCATAAGTTGTCAGACATTAATCTATTCTGTCACAAAACTCTTTTATTTTTCATTTACCACAATCTCATGGGATAACAATAAATTGTGGTGTCTGAGTCAGTACTGAACACAGTGAGGATCAGCTGAGATATTTATCTATGGTAAAAAAAAAAGCACTACAATGAGCTCTCAAATCTCAGTAGAGAGTCTGTTTAGAAAATCTAAATTTTCCTTTCATTTTGTCAGCTTTGTAGTTCTTTAAGCAGTTCTGTAGGTTATAAAAGTACCAAAGTTTGGATCTTTTTATTATTTTTCAGGTATTTTTTCCAGCAAGGTCTGTTCTTTCATTTCAGTTCAGAAACCACTTTGCCACTCTCCCTTTCCACCTCTGTGTGCCATGTCTTTATGTTCACATTTTTCATTTCGTCTTCCAACTCATCTGCTTGTATTTTATTCTCCTTTTTCTTCAACACAAACAAATCAGGGAGAAGAATCAAGCTGATTATATAGTTTTTCAACACTTTTGAATAGTTTTCAGTCCTCTCAGGGATAGTAAAGAACCTGTACAGAAGATTTGACACAGGGAGCACAGAGCAATGGAAGACTTTTTCTAGTTGCTATTCCCTTTGTACTATTAGCCACTCTCATGGAAAAAATGTATGTAGAGCTTTTCAGTCTCTGTCAGCACTGGTGACATTTTGATTCCCAAGCAGAAAGTTCACTTATGTTCAACACTAATATGTACCACCTACAGTCAAAGATACATGCAAGTATCACATGCAAGTGATGTACCACAAAACTGAGATGCTGTCTGTGGAGTTTAAAGATCACCAAGAAATTTTTCCTCAAGGTAAGAACATATCTCCTCCATGCCGATTAAAACCCTGACTAGGCAAATACACCCTGCTGATACATTGTTCGGTTTCATTTCTTTCTTTACAACATCGACTGTTCTGAAAACTCTATGAATTGTGAAAGACTTTATGATCTTTTAGAGACTCATAGGCTTAAGGCTGAGACATCATCGTGATAACTTTGTCTCCTCTGATGACTAGCAAGTGGGAAAGCAGTTTACATAGTGAATCCTATGTCTCAAACAGAGCTTCACGTTAGTTAGACCTTACCTTTCAGAAAGCCATTGATCCTGACCTGAAGACTTCAGGTAACAGTGAATTTATGTGATTCATAGGTATATCTTTTCAATTTTTAATAAGCCTCACTACTATGTGTTTGCATTTTTTTTCAATATGATGCACTTAATGGTAAGAAAGTGAGTTCTGTATAGCTTTTATATTATGCTATAATATAGCTTAACATGCTAAGCTATAATGTTAAGCTATAATATAGTTTAACACTAATCTATAAAAGAGATTTTCTGTCTCACATTAGTGATATATTATTCATCAGAAAAAAAGTAAAAAGGGAGGTAAAATAAATTGTCAGAAAATATCAGTAACAAGGTAAATAAAAGACAGAAATTTCTCATGAAGGTTTTGGCAAGTGACTACCAAGAAATCAGGCCAAAAAAATACAACAAAGTCTTAGGAGTGTGAGTGGACAGTAGAGACACAGTTACTCTAAATTATGCTAACTTTACCAGACATAACAACAGTTTAACACACAGGAAAATCTCATATTAAAAAGATCTTACTGCAGAGCCTCTTCTTTTAAGCGGAAGATCATTAGTTAGTATCAGGAGAAAAATAAAATATTTTTCACTGATGGAAAACCATATTAAAAAAAAAAGTATAGTTCTGAAATGGCAAGACCGGAACTGCTGCATATAGAAATATCTTTTCTCACTGGGGATCCAGAATCTCTTTTTTATTATTCTTAGACGAATAATAAAGACTAGAGCTCTTTGTCCTGTAATTAGTATTTCATCTAGATCTTTTTTAATCTGTAGGGTGCTATTAGCACTCAAAAAAGTTTTTATCTGTGCAAATATATATTGTGTCTTGCTTTGTTAAGGCTTTACACCTGTTTTCCTCATATCATTTGACTCAGTAAATTGACCCATCAAAACCCAGTAAATTGACCCATAGCTGCATGAAAATGCTTATTATTAGGCAGATTTCGTTCTTATTTACAACCCTTGTATGAGTCATAGGCTTGCTCTGTTTCTTTTTTTTCCATTTCTTTTTACTAGATAAGCATATCATATAGGTACATTGCAATTTAGTCTTCTCTGATCTGCTTGATGATACTTGTTTTAGTTAATGTGCATTGCTTTAAAAACACTATGTTGTAATACTTTGTTCATACTAGCTTACACATGACTATTTAAATTTCCATTTATTCCAAAATAATTGGTTATTTTCACACTGAGATATAGTAAAGTCAGCATCATTAGTCAGATTGCGTGTTGTGAAAGCAGCTAGGACACAGTCAGTTTTAAATTGGTAAACACAAGGAAATATTTTAAATATTCAACAGGCTTCCTTTGCACCCTACCGCTCCCAAAGCCTTGGCTAGTTGCAGAGGAGGAGCCTTTGGCCACAGGACCTTGAGGGACACAGGCGGCATGGCCCTAGGCCCCCGCCAGTGCCTCCTGTTCAAAATATTGCAGCAACCAAATCAGGTGGCTACTGGCACAACAGCCTCCCCAGCATCCATATGCTAGTTTGTCTCTTGCTTTTCTTCTGCTTCCCATTCATTACTGTTCAACATCCCCTTTCTGTATCACTTTCCAGTTACTTCTTTTCTTCAGTTTAGATAAGCTTGCGAGGCAAATTCTTCAATCATGTCACCTGTGTTGAATTGTTTCCATCATCTATTAGCCTTTAAATAACTTGTACCTTTTGTATTTAGTTACATCCTTCCTCTGTCACACAGAGCATCGCTTTCATCTGTTTTTGTCTGACTTTTAGAGTAATATAATGCAGGACACTTAAAATAATTTGCATTGATTTTTTTTTTCTAGCACTATGTTCTTTCTGCTTCAAGAGGCAGCAACAGTGTTTCTACTCCTATTAAGGCAAAATTTGCCATTGGCATTATTGTATGAGATTGAAGCAAACATTTTTTTGTCCTTGTTCTTTTTTTCCTCCTTTCCCTCAAGAGTTATTTTAACACTCTGCAGATAGATGTCTGTTCCATGCCTGTATTTTCTGAATAAGTAGAATGAAAAAGGAGAAAAAGGCATGTTTATCAGTTTCTTTTGCATGAGACAAAAGGAAAGATGTCTTTGTTTTAAAAAGAACAGAAAATTGTCTGGAAGATTACCATTTAATTTTGTCAGCACTGATAACATGATTAACACAATGTCTGCCGCCCTGAGGAGTTACATACGGCTGACAAAAACAGGCGGATGATAAGAGAAAATAAATTTAGAGACTACAGTCTAAGCCAAAAATCCAGGAGACCTTCAGTCCCGCTGCTGCCCAGCAGCGATCTCCATGATCCTGAGCAAATCGCCATGCCCAGACTCCCAAGGGTTTCAGGACACAGTCCTGCGGGGAGGACTGCGGCACCAGAGAGCCAGGAGCCGGTCTCTAGGGAGGAGGACGAGGGCTACCAACTCCTGTGGCGTTTCCTAGCCGGTGCTTTCTTCCTGCCTGCCTGTCTGCTGAGGCCTAGCAGCTCGGTTCATAACAGGCAGAGCAAAAGCCAGGCTTCCCCACCCCAGCCAGGGAGTAGGGGAGAGGGGCATGTGTGAAGCGCCTCATCCCGTCCCTAATGGGGAAATGAAAGTGAGAGATCTCAACCCTTTCTTCTTCTTTATGCCCTTAAACGGCCCTCTGAATGTCTTCCCTGCATACAACTTGGTCAATGCGTTCCAACTCCTAGCTAAGGTTTAAAGGAGCAACAGCACTTGGCTTCCTTATTATTTAGTGTTACCCTCTGAGGCAGCTCTGAACTTTGAGATAATTGAACCAGCTTCTTTGACCCATTCATATGCTTTTTTATCTTCCTATGTTGAAGTTTAACCAGAGCTAAATGATTTTTTTTTTGTCTCAAAATGAGCTATTAAAAAGCAGTGGGTTTGTGATAACTTTGGGCAAAATTTTCTTAGCTGGAAGTTTTGAGCTACAAAGCAGAAGAGACAGATTTGCCATTCTTTATTGCTTATTTATCATGTATAAAGAATGTCCAATAATTTATTTTTCAGAGTAATAGAACCTTTTTTTCCTGCATTGTCTCCCTTTCAGATTAATATTACGAAGCCCACGTTTTCCTGTCTTGGCTGGAGACATCTTTGAAGAAAGGCAAAAGGCAGCTCTGTATATATACAATTTACCAGCTAGCTGACTCCCACGGGGACGCCCTCATACATTTGAATTACTTCATTAGAGGGTACTATCAATTATGATTCCTTTCAGGAGGAAATTGGACAAAATCCCAGACTAGCCACATGTCAAAAGTCTTATCTGGAGCATGAAGCCCTGACAGTTATGCCTTTCTGCAGAGCAATATAGGCAACTGGGTGAGGTTTAGCTGAAATAGGCAAGTCTGTGTGGTTGCCTTTTATAAAATTCTGTGATGTTTAAAAACAGGCTATTTTTGGTTTATGCCCTGTGTGCAGTAATCAAGCCTAACTAATGACTAGCCATTGCTTTCTCGCTGTTAGTGTGAATCAGGCACTCTCCCCTCTGCTGATTTCAGAACATGTAGCCCTGTATAAAAACCAACATGCTGACAAAAGTGCTAATACAGCTCACTTTAAAACATATTCATAGGTAGCAAAACATGGACTTGTTATATATTCACGGTGTAAGTTCCTTAGTAAATAAGAATATTCAAATAAGCAGTTTAGCAAAAAATAAATCTATTAGCGCTGACAAGCACTGGCTCTTTCTTACCAGTATGATTTGTCTTCTGTTGGCAATACAGGAATTGAAGCTGTATAGGTAAGGAGGGTGTAGTTTATGAAGATAAATCTCTCCAAACCGGGCATTTTTTAACAGCGCAATGCATCACTAAAATTGTGGGCTGCATGGGCTCTCCAACACATTTGGATTCTATTTACATGAAGAATTTGAAATGCACAAATAGATAAGTTAGAAGTTTGGCAACGAGGGAAAGGAAATGTTCCAGACCTTTTACAGCATGTGTAATACACAGCCTCAACTGCAAGATCACAAATGTAAGAGGTCTTGGAGATGTAATCATAAAAGGTCCTAACAATTTGAATCCTTTTTTTATTTCTTCAGACTGTTCAAAATTAAAGTGTAGTAGTTTGCAATATTTGCAATCACTTGAAGGTGGCTTAAATTGTTTAACCTGTAAGTATATAAGGGTTAGGCCATGTACCCGGTAAGTTACTAGTTCAGCTGACAAAACCGAATAAAATCTAAAACACATGAAAAATGCATTTGCGATTGAGTGTCAAGACTCATGCCTAAAAACAAATACTGGGTACAAAGGCTATCATTTACCTCACATAATTTCTGTCATCTCAAAATGCAGGGTTATCTCTCTCTCATAGCTATCTAGGGCCAAAATGTGGCAAGTGAGAAGATAAAGACACTTCCAGAGGAAGATCATCCTCATCTGTCTTAGAACAGGTTGAAGCTAAGTCTGGAGGCAGCATGCTCACCCCTGATTGTAGAGGGACCCTAAATTTTTGCCTAGATACAAGTCCATCTTTTTTTCCAGTTATGATAGATATATCCTACACATCTTATCTGGGTTATGTTACTCGGCAGGATGCTCATTTTGGAAGAAAAACTCTTAAGACTGTGCTTAAAATGCATTATGGGTACCCTGATTAGTACTATACTCATATAATAATGATAATAAAAATACATGTAAAAACTTGGCAAGTAATAACTATCTTTTGTGCTTTCTTTGTGACTGAAGATGTGACTGGAGCTTCAGCCTATATATAAATATGTTTCTCAGCAAGTCCATTGCCCCAGGTAGCCTATTTTATGTCTGACAGTCACGAAAGTGCTACATTTAATGTTTCATTTTATTTTTTACTTTCATGAAATAATGTTTGCTGTTTCACACTTCCTTTTGAAGTTATTGCTTCTGATCCCTACAAATGTCAAAAATGATTTTTCAGTGGCTTTTATAAATACAGTAACCAGAAGGTCAACTGCACACATCCAGTTCTTCTGTAGGAAAATTTCTAGAACTTTATTTGTTGGTTTAGTCCTGAACACAACTAATTTCATAAAAACATAGATAGAAGGAGAACATTATGAAAAATAACTCCTGGCTTATTTACATCAGATAAATATTTATTGAAAGATCAATGAAAAGCAGTAAAATCATGCTGTTCTATTAAGATTTAATATTTACCAGGGTCTGCTATGGATTATAACCTCAATATGGAAATTTTCTGAATGAATCAGTATTTTAAGGGAGAGATTTTTATGATCAGCATTTAGGAATGCAATATTGTAAGAAGAAAACCTGTTTCTCAAGATGTGACCCACAACTTACCCCTGTGAGATGGGGAGAAGCAGGAAACAGAAGAAGGAAAGCACAGACGTAGGCAGTGATGTCTAGTGCCTGCGACAGCGCAGTGTCCCTGGAAGGTCTCCGTGGGCTGCTCTCCACTGCCCTTCAGTTGAGGACATGCATGAGATGTGCAATAGAGGGCTGGACCAAAGGCAAGCAGATTTAACTGTTTCATGGTCTAGCCCATTTGGTCCCTGTGGCCATTTCAAGCTCTGAATCCCCAGGATTTTTTTGACAAGGTAGTTGTTCAGCACAACAGACTGCCAGTTTCTATTGGTCTTTTTCTGCTGAGTGGTAGGTTGTTCCCCGTGCACTACAGCCTTAACAGGTCATTTAAAACAAAATACGCAAAGACTTCTCATTCACCAGAATAAGATCCAGA
The DNA here is from genome assembly GCA_032275445.1 of Crypturellus soui. NCBI lineage: Eukaryota > Metazoa > Chordata > Aves > Tinamiformes > Tinamidae > Crypturellus > Crypturellus soui. The sequence goes on from JAUBNY010000194.1 coordinate 1,014,652, forward strand.
ACACCAAGGAACTTTAAAGGACAGTGGAATTGGATGTATTCTGAAGCATCCTGATACAATAAAGTATTTTATCTTCACTATTGAAACTTTATTACATGTAATGGTCTAGTTAGCTCCATACCAACCTAAGAGATAGTTGAGCAGCAGCTGAGGAAGCAACAGGTTAGGCTGTCATGATCCATCCCTTGCTGATGGAGCTCTCTTCCCAGGAGACACCCAAAGCGTTTTGGTATCCGCCATGGAGTCTACTCTAAAAAGAAATTAATTAATTACATAGGCAGGTTTTAAGTAAGCTGTAGATGCATAAATTCAAAGTGGAGATCCCTACCTTCCCCAAGGTTCTGACTTCCCTGGATGCTTTTGTCTGATCCCAGTGGTGCCCACTGCGCTTTGAATTTACCTTCAGTGACCTCAGCAGTTTGAGCACCCAAACACCCCTAATACAATCTGTAAAATTCCTGGGCTCAATTCAGATGTAGAAATTGGAGAAAAACATTTACCCTTTGGGAAGGAGATAACTCTAATCCTAATCCCTACCTGGAAAGCTGTGTTTTTCCATTTGCTTTTTGTAGCCTCTAAGTCTTCTAAACCAAGGACCTAGAATCCAAGGGCCAGGTGCCTAATAGATAAGGCTTTCGTTTTATCCTCTTTATAGATAATGAAGTTTTAAAATTATATATAGGAGAGTTTTTCCTTTAATAAGATCTCATATAATTCACAGGGAAAGATAATTGGCAGTCACTACCTGCAACATATCATTTGATGGCTCTCCTTAAGGAGCACATATGCCTAAATTAATGTAATACTAAGCTATTTATTGTATAATATGGAAAAACAGCTGTGTCTTTCAACAGAGTATTACTGACCTTGTTGTGTTGACTATATGTAGCATTAGACATTTGGTGAATAATTATGAGAATTCTTCACACATATTTCCCTAGTAATTTATAGATGATTTCTGTAAATTGTCAAAAACTTCCAAATGAAATAGCCTTTTGAGCTTTTCACTCTCATTTAAATTATATCTTTTCCTTTCCCTCAATGTGGTCATGCAACAATGATTTTATTACCCCAAATGTATATTCTCTTGTTTTGCCAGGAAGAAACTTCCATTCAGAAATGAATGTACTAGGCAGCAAAATGTTTTTGACAAGGCAACACCAGCATTCAGTTGCTTTCACTGAATAAAATTATTCAGAAATTTTAGCTCCTTCAGGGTCCTTTGCTATAAGGATTCTTACTCATCAGGTAGTTCTGATACTCTCAAACAGTGGTAGCTGGAACTTGAATACTAACAGTTTACTAGAAGTAGAGTCTATAGTTTTCTTTGTTTAGCACTATATTTAAACAGTGAATTTGAAACTGAATGAGCCCTGCATTAAACAGATTAATTCATCTTTTTAATCCAAGTACTTTTTTTATCCTTTTAGTCTGAAAAATCAAACTCCAAGACAGAGCAACCGAATAAAATGAAACTGCCCCCATCATTATCCCTAAACACTATCTCCTGGAATATTTGTAAATAATGCAGAGTTTAGAAAGGTATTTCTAATGTGGATTGAACACACCAAAATTGTATTTTCTATTGCCTATTATTCCAGACATAATTAGGGATAAATAAATAAAAAAAGGAAGACATATTTAGTAAACCTGAGCAATAACTAAGCCATAAGACTGTAAGAAAAGATTCATGGTGTGCTTGTAGCCACCTCCCTGGATGGTGGTGTAAGGCATGAGAGCTGCAAGCCAAGCAGCTATAACTACCTATGAAATACAGTTATCACTCTGGAAGCTCAGTCCTGAATTTCTTATTACTACAGTAGAAATTCATTTCCTCTACTTTCTCTAGTTTTCTGCTCAAGTAAGGTCTAGTATTGATAGAGCAGAATCAACACAGAATTAAGGTAAGGATGAAGTTGTAGAGGGCATCCCTCCTGTACCCCGTTACCAACTTAATACATTTTCCCATTCTTTCCTACCATAAAAAAATATTTCTCAAAGTTTATCAGTACTAAAGTTTGTTTATATGACTATGATTTGAATGAGATAAAACTATTTACAAAGCACTTTATCTTCTGTTAGTTAATGTATCCACTTTAGCTTAAAGCTGGTGAATTGATCACTTTCTGTTTCATTAGCTTAACATGTTTTGCCTGTCCTTGTCCTGTCCCTGAACATTTCACAAGTCTATGGAGTGTCAGAGACTTTCTATAGCCCAATAGGGTTCACAAACTGCCTACAAAAGACACTGAGATCCAAGAAAGCATCAATGGCAATTTAACAATGTTTTATGCTCACAGTTATGTTTCAAGCACATAGCCACAAAACATGCTGCACAAAAGAGAATGTATAAAGAAAGAATGAAAATCTCTTCAGCAACTATTTTTATTGTAGGTCACCATAAACTAAAGAAAACTTGGATTGACTTGCCAAATAACTTCTGTAATTTCAATATTTAACAAACTTAGGTCAATGAAAATCATTCAAACCATTAGTTCTTTTGAAAGATAAGTTGTTTACAAACAACTGCATGTATCATTTCTGCACTATGTTTTTCAAAGGAAAAGATTAATAATTACTGGAAAAGGTTTTGGCTTGAAAAGAATGCTGGATAGGGGATTTTAGCTGGAGGTGACTGATAGCAATTAAGTGATGGTCACAACTTTCTTACTACATATTGGGGTCACCAGGCAAACGCTTCACAGTTGGCATTAACTGCCAGCTGGCTGTCAGTCTTGGCAGAGATGACAGAATAACTTGAGCCAGAGGCTCCCACTGATGAAGAAGTCAACCTAACTAACTCGTGAGTGGGTCCATGACTGTTGATGCAGTATCAGGGTGCACCAAAATCAAATCCTTAAATCTGAGGACGATGTTTTGGGAACAATACTCTCTTGGACAACCAAATTGCTCAGACATTGCTAAGGAGAATTAGTGCTTCTCTGGTACTAGCCAAGCTCCAAACAGACCAGCTTTCTGGGAAATAAAGCTCCATGAGATAGAAGAGATGCCTCATGATTGAGGAAATGCAGCACGCTGCACTTCCATCAGCAGTTGTATCGTTTTATCATATCCACCATCCGTGATATATTTTTGGCTCTAGTCATCCATTTAAATGCATTGCTTGAGAGTAGCACCAGCACATTTTTCATCTTTCTTCTGTTGCACTATTATTAATTCCCAACCTAGTGCTAGAGTCCATTATATTTAAAGTAGTATCCTTCAGAGTTAACCTGAGAGCAGCTATATGGATGAAGGTAAGAAAGTTGTTCAAGCACAAGAAACATTCCATACTATATAGTTGTTATGAACTAGTGTCCTGAATCAGAAGGTGTTTAAGTGAAATGTGTTATTAATCTGAATGAGATGCAATGGAGTTCATAAATCTCTGTAAAAACCCTCTTAAAGAAAACAAAAGTCAATGAATTCTTTTGCAATAACAACAATAGCAATGATAGTAATAAAGACAGAAGATGGCTTTTAGAGAACAAAAAAAGGTGAAACTTCTTATCAGTATGCAGCCCCGATCCAGTAAGATAGGAGGATATTTCCTCCTGAGCTGTGCTAATTCACTGCAAACAAAAGTTAAACCTCAACTAATATGTACAGATTTAAAACACATATCAGTGGCAAGGCCCGATACACCAGCTGGGTTCAGGGAGCAATTGTCCAAAGTTTACACCATCAAACTGTTGAGCAAACCCTCAAAAGAATGGTTCTGTGATCAGAATGCCATGAAGAAAAAACCCTTGAGTAATTCTGATAAATTTAAAATTTATGGATGTAGGTGTGGGGGGGCTAGTTGTCTAATGGATTCTTCCCTAGTTGTCCTCTAATTCATTAAACTAGGTGAGAGAAGGAGATGGGGAATATATTGCAGGTTATATTCCCAGCTGAAGAAACCTGTGTAATCCTTTTACTTAAATGAGAGTGTTGATTCACACCAGGATCTCATCCTTTGAATCTGAGCAAAGGCAGCTCTAATTTGAGGTTTCCCATTAGACTGACACAATCTTTCTTCACCTCCCCTTCCCTTCACCTTTTCATTATTTCTCTGCACAGCTACATTTTATATCTGAAATCTTAACTATGGTGGAAAATCAACTACCAAGCCATCCCTCCATCCTCAGCTTGCAGATCACAGCTCTGAGGATATCTCCTGGGAGCCACACGGGCTGGCAGAGGAAGGAGCACTGCTGGTGTGCTCTTTCCTCAAGATGACAATTCAAGTCTAGCTGTGATTTCCCTCTTGCCGATCCTATCAGCACTTAGGTGAATGTTTGCATTAAAGATCTTAAGCACACCGAATTTGGGTTTTCCACTTGTGCTCCTGGGTTGGAAATTTCAGGAAAAGAAATAAAAGTGAGAGGGGAATAATAGAGGAACTGATGTGAGAAACATGTAGTTTTAAACCATTCTTGTTCCTCAGTCTTGACTGTTTAATTAGGCAATTGTCCTTTGTACAAAAACATTTCTTAATGATTACTGGGGTAGCTAATGTGCTTATATAAAAATAAATGTCACCTCCAATATTAATTAATAGTCTAGACCATCAAGTAAACATGTCCTTATGCATACAAATAAATTCATTGAATCTAAGATGGCATAACCTAGTGCATAACCTAATGCATCCTAGATAAAATCATAGAAGCAATATTCATGGTCTTTATGTCAGTATATGTAAAAGTCAAAAGACCCTTGTGTAGTTCACCAGTCCACCATCAGACCTTTTTGACTTGGACAGAGAAGTAAGGTGAGGTTGGATATAAATATTGATATGAACATCCATAAATTCCACTGAGAGACTTTCAGTGACATTTTATAACTTACAAAAACTCATGTTTGGAGTAAATATATACAAGGGAAAAGAAAGGGTTTTTCCAAGCTTTGTTTCTTTGGTTACTTAGGACAACCATGATATTTTCTTCAACAAGGCAGCAGAGAACATTATGAACACTGTCATTTGTTTAAAATAATTTTCGGCTCATCTGCAGCCCAAAAATTCATTAGCAGGCCAGTGATTCATTAAAAAGAAATCTATTACAAAACAAAGGCTTCCTTTTATCTTTTGCAGTTCCTGAGAGTCACAGTTAAACACCATTGTAACTTACTTTTTTGCCTATAATGAGCTCCTAGTTTCAGACTTTTGTTGTGCTTTTTATTTTTGAAACTTGTATATCTCCTCAGTTCAGACATCACCATTACCAGAGTGTGGCTAAATATTATCTAAGTAAATTTAGCCTCTCCAGTATGTGAAGTGTCATTACAGTTATGGTGATAAGGCAATCCAGGCTGCTAAGAAGAGTAATGGATTTACCCAGGAAAATAAACACATATTACAATTTCCTTGAGAAAAGAAGAATGCTTGCTAAAGTTCTGTAATCTTATGAACAACTTAGTATCTTTGGGATAATATATATTTAAATTTCTGCAATATATACACAGTTTCTTTCAACCTGCATATTCTTTATCAGTGGTATACTGATGTGTTTTGATCTGAGTGCCCAGCACCTACCGAACGGCAGTTCGGCATGATGATAAATCCTCACAGTATGTGCAGTGTTTTGGGAAACATAATTAGGAAGAAGGTGGAAATTTTGATATATAGCCAACATGGTGGATTATGTTAAAGAATGTGACTTTTAAAATAATTATTTTAGTTAAATTAGAAGTTAATCTGCATTGCATTCAGATTAATATTTTTGTCATATTTCAACATGAAAGAAGCAACTGGCTGTTTTACATGAAGGTTTTGCATAATTGCTTTTCCTAATGTGGTGGAATTGGAGTGAAGATTCAGAAACTCCCACACCAGTTAGAAATTACAGTAAGGATGTGCCTCAGAGATACCGCTGAATGCAGCCAAAGAACACTAGAATAAAGGAAGGAAGGAATGGCAATGAGGTGCCTCTGTCTCAGTGACCAAAGAACTTTAAAATGTAGCCAGATGCATCTTCTGAAGCCATTAACTACTAAACATTTCTTCAAAAAAAATGCAATGATCGGGCGAAACCATATATTCTTGTCTATATTCTATGGGCTAGATGACAGTATTACTACAGATATCTAAATCACTCTTTAAAATAATTGTAGAGTATATGATAATAAACTCCTTGCTGCAAAACTGATGGTCTTCCCACGCATGGGAAGAAGTTTTTTTGAGGGCTTGTTTGTAAAGCAAGGTACAACTCAGCAAGACTAACGCTGTCTGAATCTGTGCTGTTCAGACTGCTCATTAAGATCTATTTGGAGATTGTCGTTTTGAATCTATAAATTTAAGTGATTCATTACCTAATGTTGAAGTGTTTGTTTTTTATTGCAATCAAACATTAGAAAGCCAGACCCAAAAGAATTAATGTGACAGATTTATGGAATGGTACAAAAAGAAGCAATTGGAAAGGTCAGTGCCACTTGCTTCATTTCTTTCTCGATTATCTTGAAAGAAATATCAAATGCCACCAACTGTTTATGAGTCTAGCAGAAAGAAAACAAACCTGCATGTGAGGTTGTATCTACGTGTTCTCAATTGGGTTGAAATGTATAGGGTTTTTCTCCAACTCACTGAAAAGGTCAGTATAATAAAATACAATGTCACAAGAAGTGCCATGAAAAACTTCAACTTCTAACATAGATCTGCCCAGAACATAATTAGATGACGCTGACAAATGTTTCATGTGCCCTGTTTGGTCACTGCAAAGTCTGAAGAAGCAACAACGCACTTCACCAGAGGTATGTTCCCACTGAAAGCAAGAACTAGGCAATAGGAAGAGAAACTGGCATAACAGAAAACCATTGCTCAGGAAAACATGACAACTGTAAATCATACACATTTAAGATGGTATACTGTTCCAGCCCACATTCTGCTTAGCCATGTTTTCATGTAGTTTCATAAACATTCACTTAATATTCAGTTCACTGTTTTTGTGGATTTTGAAGTATCCATTTTTACTCATGGGTCCTCAGGGTTTACAAACTAATCCAGTGTGTGAAATATATCTGAAACCTATGAAATAATTCTGTTTGCCATTTTTTTATATGCGCATCTCTTGGGCACATAATCTTTGTTTCCATGACACACGTTGCTAAGTTTCTTTCGTTTTGTTTTCTTTTTTTTTTTTTGTATATTTACTTCCTTTTATCAAACTATATTAACCGTCTTCCTTTGTTAATGGAAACTGCCTCATCTGACTTCATTCTTAGATGAGGATATCATAAGGTATGCACTCTCGATTTCTAAAATATATCCTCAATGGTAGGAACCAAAGATTGTTTCTGGTATGTGCTCATTAAAATGCATAAGGACACAGGAAGGAAAGAAAATTCTTAGCTTATTTGAGGAGTTCAAATAAGCATCTAAAAATATTTCTTGCATGTGGGGATTATAAATCCCATGACAGACTTGTCCATCAGACCTCATGCATTCTCACTATCTGCAGTGAGTCAAAAAAGAGTACCTAATATTTACTCATTTCTAAGTGCTATAAGAGAACTGAAAACTTTGTGACTCACAATACTGAATGAAATAAATTTAAGAGGAAAAAAAAGAACAGTGACAACATGCTCAGGATGCACAGGAAGTTTATGTGATGTACAGAACTTGTAATTGAACCCAGATTTCCCCAGTGCCTACTCAGAAAGAATTTTAAAGATTATTTTCTCCCTGTATTAAATATTTTGAGTTCTTATGCAGAGTTCTGTAGTTCACCTGTTTGACACTTTGTTCTTAGTCAAAAATAAGTAAATATTTCTACCACACTACATTTCTCCATTTCACCATCTTTTGAGTGTTCGGTTGTACTGAAAGCTAAACTATTATTTTGATCATTTGTTATTAGTATGGAGAATTGTTTTAATTCCATGATCCTTTTATAAATATCATGAATATTGAGACCAAGAGTCCTCTCCCTTCTTCTGGGGTGACTGATGGTTGCATATTTGTACATCAGAGCTAGCTAAAAACCCCACACTGTAGTGGAGAATTCCCTGTACTGATATCTGAAACCTGCTTTGTAAATGTTGCATTTGAATAATCAGGCTACTCCCAAACTCAACTACTTGTTTGGAAGGCAACCAGACCTACAGTTGACAAACTGTTTGTGAATCCAACAATGCCAGAGTCAAGCCTATAGCTGATCACACTATTTGTGAACTCGATTCACGCCTAGGAAGGCAATCAGGCCTATGGTCAAAAGACTGTGAATTCAATACTCTCAGATTTGGGCTTATAGCTAGTACTAACAGTATTTGATATCTCCTCCCCACCACTACCGTTTTCAAACTGCAACAGGTTGAATTAGAGAGAGTGCCTGGCTCAGTGGTCAGCTCACTGCTGCTATTTCTAGGACCTGTTCCTAGCCCATAGCAGTGACACATAGCAACTCACACTATGCGCAGCTCTCAATACCTGCGTGAGGATTACACAGGTTCATGAGGATTACACAAGTTGCTGCCCAAAGAAATATCAAGTTTTGCGATGAGAACATGGATCAAAATACAGCACATTTTATGAAGCTAAATATATTGTCTGAATTCTGTCAGATTCATCTCGCTA